>OX376373.1:23381609-23886609 GCA_947369275.1 Nemotelus nigrinus
CATATTAAAGAGCACAAAAGAGCAAGGTCAGTTCCGCGCCGATCAAGTCGAGGAATATTAAGGATTGATAAACGTTTACTGCAAGGCTAATATGGTATAATATACTTGAAAATAAGGACAGATTCAACTTAATCAGGCTAATAACAGAAACGAGGACCCCACACTACGGAGCAATACTGAAAGATAGAGCGAATAAGAGAAACAAAAAGACGCAAACAAATTGAAATGGCCAAAGAAATTGTGGAAAAACAAAATCAGCGATCCGAAAAGCCTTTCGAGTGATAGTACGAATGTGAATATGAAACTTAAGCTTCTGATCGAAGGTAGCACCGAGGTCAGTAAAATGATTCACATCTAAAAGAGTGATGTCACAAATAGTGTCATGGAAAAGCACAAAGTTTCAATGTAAAAGACATAAAGAAGCATTTAGAGATATTCAAGGACAAGTAATTGCAGTCACACCATGAAACAAGATGATTCAAATCATTTTAGAGAGCAAGATTATCGGAAGGAGCATTGATAATGCGAAAGATGTTCAGGTCATCAGTGTACATTAGGCAACGAGAAGCAATCACGCTAGGAAGATCATTTACGAAGATATTAAATAGCAAAGGTCTGAGGTACAGCGGAGGAAGGAGAAAAGGAGAGGACGACGAACCACGGAAAGAGACATTAAATACAAATGATTAAACACAAATCACGGTATCCACGAGAGAAGTGGCTCAGATACACCGTAGGAAGGTGAAGGAGGAGCGCATGATTGACTGAATCAAACGCCTTGAAGAAGTCAGCGTATATGAAGTCTACTTGATGGATGATGACGTCTATCTAAAGCAGAAGCAACTAAATGGAAAAACTCATCTAGGCTAGTGGTAGTACTCCGGTCTTTCACGAAACCGTGCTGTTGCGTAGAAACAAAAACGTGACGAAGAGTGTTATAGACGCGACTAAAAATAAGACTCACACAAATTTTAGAAAAACATAGAAATATTGAAATAGGACGGTAGTTAGTAACTAGGTTTCGATCAGCAGACTTGTAAAGTAAAGCAATCCCACGACAACCCTTGTACGGGTCTAGGGGTTGAAGCTGGTAGAGAGCTTCATTACAATTTTTTTAATCATTGTGGATACGAGTGTGGAGTGATTAGTTCCACAACTCACTTTACCCCTGATTTAAATCAGGTACCTAATCAGAGCTAGGTGAACTCAAAGCTTGGTGCGCGGACCCTCGTCCGAACCTGGATTCGAACCAGGGACCCCACACGTAAGAAGCCAGTGCTCTACCCAATATACCCATAAGAAAAATTCTTGACACTTTCTAAGATGCTGCGAAAATGCCATTATACAGACTAATGCTAAACATGACGGACAGAGGAAAAATTAAAGTAGTTAGTTTTTATTTTATAAAAAGAACTTAAGAAGGATTGTTTTCAAGTGAAGATGTGCAAGAGCGAAAGTGAAAGAGAGGAACACTGGAGAAAGAAGAAGAAAAATTAAAATGTATAGAGGAAAAAGCTCAGTAAATAGATTACATATTTCTTGCGGAGTAGATGCACAAGAGTTATTAAAAGAAAGAGAACCAAATATAGAAGAAGATTTTAGAACCTTTTAGTATCGTTTGAGATAATAGACGATTCAATGAGAGAAAAGTTATTTGCCAGCAGATTGCATACGAGACAACGTAATGGTATAATCATTGCCAAACCCAGATTGCACATATTTCAGGTGAGCAGCGTTTTTATCATCTAAAGTACACATTAATTTTGCGGTGAGCCACGGAGCATTTTAACATTTATTAGCCTTGAGGCCTATACTTGCTGACCGTGGAGGATGATGGCTATCAGATTTCACATAAAAACTAGATTTAGTAGACAGTTTGAAAGAGGATGGATCAAGCTTAGAAAGGACAAGATCAAGGAGTTTACCGTTACTGTTGGGAAAAAGATTGAATTGAGTAAGAGAGCTCGAGGTGAGAAAAGATGGCAAGGAAATAGATATATTGTTAGACGATTCCACCCAATGAGAAGTGAGAGAAGGAGAAAATCTATGCAGAACTTACTTTGAAGAGAATTTAAGAGATCTACAGGGACATCACCGCTATCGAATTTACCAGAAACTAGTTTATTTAATTTGCTATGGTAGACATAACAAGGAACAATCTTCGAACTTAAGATGCTCTCAGTAAGCGAAAAATTAAATAAGTCGTGTCGCTAATACAATGCGGATGTCCGGGAAGGGTTCATTTGAGTACTACTTGGATACTGCAAATTGCGAATTTGCACTCGCGATAAAGTCGCTGACGTGGAGGCCTTCGATTCAGCAGAAAATGCTGAAGAGACCTTACCTGGGGATAGCGGGGAAGAATAAATGGGCACAGACTTTGTCCATAATTTTGTTGCACTAAATGGAAATGGTAACTTGTAACTGGTATTGGTACGGTTGATGTAACCAGCACTTTAACTGCGCCTTTCTGTCCAATCAGTCCATCCCCTCCTCCCATGGTTCGGAAAAACAAGAAAGTTTCCGATACCTATCTTGAATTGGCAACAGCTGTCTAAAAAGCTACTACCTCTGCAGATCCACATTCTGCTCTGGTGCTATGCCTACTAGCTTCGAAGCCAGCTTTCTTTTCTCCAGCTATAGGGTAATACAGATTCAACCAAAAGTGGTATGATCCGATCGATTATGAAATGTTTCATAGAATCAGTTCAGGTTGTCTACATTGGGGGAAAAGAATTTAAAGCTAAAGTCAATAACTTGAACAGAGCAACGTTGCTCCCAAAGAGAACTGAGTCGCGGAATCATCTCTTTGACTTGGTCAAAGTAGAATCCACCTCCTGCTTCACATACACCCCAGGCAACTATAATGTATCGATACTAACGTCGATATTCATTATTTCCAGAATATACACCGCTAGTGCTAAAGATCGCTTGTATGCTTGTTTAGGTGTAACATACACCCCTGTCTTAAGATACGTAGAAGACATACAAAGCAAATATTATGAACTGTACAGTGAAGAAACCGGTAACGATCTCCTCCAATTTCTAAGCCAACCACGCGAATTTCATGAATACTTCGACAAAATCAGTTCGTATCACAGTTATATATCAATGTTGCGGAGCGAAGTTAGCACAGAATATTTCGACGTGGCTGTTATTACAAAATCAAAAGCAATTGCTCGGTTACGTGAAATAGCAGATTCTCTAATAGACATCGTCACGAAACAAATAGTCCTCGAGCACATGAAAGAACAGCAAGAAATCTGCAGTATATTCGAAGGGATCAGAAAGCAGGCCTTAGAGGCTCCCAAATCCACGGAGGAGCTTCTTGAAGGTGGCCAGTACGTGCTGTATGTTAAAACTGTTCAAATCCATGAGCTCCATGATCGTGTCGAGGAGAGCTTGAAAGTTGGCACTGAGTTGTTCGAGCTGACCGAACTAAGTCCGGAGCATATTGAGTTGCAACGGAACACAATCAATTGGTTGGAGGAAATAAAGCTGGTGTTCGATCAGAACGCAACTATGCACGAAACGTACAAATTCTATTTCGAAGAGCATTTAGCTCATGTTTCCAAGAAGCTAAGAAGTGACATTGCAGATATGATTCCCATGATGTCGGTGATAAACGATATGAGCGAGCCGGAAAAGTTTCGAGACTATTTCTTACTTCTGCAGAATTTCATCGATCAACTGATTGTGTTTGACGATTATGTGATGTGGATCAACAAGGAGGAGAAGCTATTTCAGTTCCCAAAGTCTGAATACCCGGACTTGGAAGCTCTGAAGGAATTTGTGGTTCCATTTACTGCGCTGATGAAGTGAGTGGTGGCCATGTTTTCTGTTCAGATCACAACGTGTGCATTTATTTTCAGAATCTGCATTCGATGGCTACGGTACTATTACGTATGGATGGATGGTCCGTTCGAATATCTCGAGCCGAAATTCGTGGAAGAAACAACTGATGAGTTTTTCAACGAATTTCTGAAAACACAAAAATACTACCGAAATAAAATCAAGCAAGACATGATATCCAATCCGATTTGCAGTTTCAGAGTAATGCTTTAATTTACAAGATATTGACGGTTGTTAATGTGTTTGCGATTGCTAGGGTAAAACTGAAGATCCCGATCCAGAAAATCATCCAGTTCCTATAAAACTTTGCGTCAAAATGATACAGTGGATCAAAGATTTCCGTTTGGGCGTGTTCATTGTTGGTATCATGTGCAATTCAGCTTTGAGGCCGCGCCATTGGAAAGAAATGTCCGAGGTCGTGGGTTTCGATATCACGCCAGATGCTGGTACGAGTCTGAGGAAGATTATAGACTATGGGATCGATGATAAGCTTGACAATTTGGAGATTATCAGCGCCGGAGCAAATAAGGAGCTGCAGCTACAGACCAATTTGAAGGTAATGATAGGAGAATGGTCTAATGTTGCGTTCCCTATGGGTCCGTACAAGGACACGGGAATTACGATCCTTTCAAGTTTGGACGACATTCAAGCGCTGCTGGACGATCACATTATAAAAACTCTTTCAATGCGTGGCTCAGCTTTCGTTAAGCCTTGTGAGGCTGAAGTGAAGGTCTGGTATGAAAAGCTGACCAGGGTCAATAAAACATTCGATGAATGGGGAAAGGTGCAATCGAACTTTTTGTACTTGCTTCCGATTTTCTCTTCCAAAGATATTGTGGCCCAAATGCCGGAAGAAGGTCGACTATTTACTCAAGTGGATCAAACATATAGGCGTTACATGGCAATGATCGTGAGGCAGCCAAATGTGATGGAAACTGCTCCCGCCCCAGGTCTTCTGGAGGCCTTAGAGGCCGCTAATCAAATGCTAGATGACATAAATAACGGCGTTAATAACTATCTAGAAAAGAAAAGACTATACTTTGCGCGATTCTTCTTCCTGTCGAACGACGAGATGCTTGAAATTCTTTCTGAAACTAAGAATCCGTTGCGTGTGCAGCCACATTTAAGCAAGTGTTTCGAAGGAATCTATCGTTTGGATTTTGACGAGCATCTGAATGTGCTGGCCATGAATAGTTCGGATGATGAGAAGATTTCGTTTGTATCTATTGTGTCTACGTCCGATGCTGGGGGAAGTGTGGAGAAATGGCTGCTGGGCGTAGAAGTGGAAATGCTCGCTGCAGTCCAGAATGAAATCACCCAGAGTTATCTGCACTACATTGAGAATAAGCGTAGCCAGTGGGTGCTGAACTGGCCTCAGATGATAGTACTATGCGTGTCGCAAGTGTTTTGGGCCGCTGACGTTCACAATAGTCTGGAAACAAGAAACCAAGCACTAATCAGGAACTTTTTCGATGATCTCACCAATAACTTGAACGAAATAGTTGCTCTTATTCGATCAAAGCATATCACCAACTTGAATAGAATTACCATCAAATCCCTCATAGTTATCGATGTTCATGCGAAGGACGTTGTCGAGAATCTTATTGAGGAGAAGGTTCACTCTGAAGCGGATTTCCGATGGCTGGCACAGCTGCGGTATTATTTCGAAGGCGGCAAAGCATATGTGAGAATAATTAATGCAACAGTCGACTACGCGAACGAATATTTGGGCAACTCTGATCGCTTGGTGATAACGCCACTGACCGATAGGTGCTACAGGACTCTCATTGGAGCATATCAGCTGCATTTGAATGGTGCACCTGAGGGCCCGGCTGGCACTGGGAAAACAGAAACAACGAAAGATTTGGCTAAGGCCCTGGCTGTTCAGTGTAAAGTTTTCAATTGCTCAGATGGGTTAGACTACAAAGCCATGGGAAAGTTCTTCAAAGGATTGGCTTGCTGTGGCGCGTGGGCATGTTTCGACGAATTCAATCGGATTGAGCTAGAAGTCTTGTCAGTCGTAGCTCAACAGATCCTCTCGATAATACAAGCCGTGCGAGCGAACTTGTCGAAATTCGTTTTTGAGGGCACGGAGCTCAATTTGAACCCGGCGTGCTATGTGTGCATCACAATGAACCCAGGGTACGCAGGGCGATCAGAACTCCCAGACAACTTGAAAGTCCTCTTTCGGAGCGTCGCAATGATGGTCCCTGACTATGCCATGATTGGCGAGATTTCTCTGTATTCCTACGGATTTGTAAATGCGAGAGCTCTTTCCGTTAAAATTGTGACAACGTACCGTCTATGCTCCGAACAGCTTTCTTCGCAAAATCATTACGACTACGGAATGAGAGCTGTGAAAACCGTTCTCTCCGCTTGCGGCAATATTAAAAAAGCATTTCCCGATGAAAATGAAGAAATTCTCTTATTACGTTCGCTTCTTGACGTGAATCTTCCGAAGTTTTTATCTTTTGACATACCGCTCTTCGAAGGCATTATATCTGACTTGTTTCCTGGCGTTGAGCTGCCAAAGCCTGATTACGCACTGATTACCAAAGCGTTTAATGAAGTGTGCGTGGAAATGAACCTACAGCCGAAGGATTGTTTCTTAACGAAAGTTATTCAGACGTTCGAAATGATGATTGTTCGGCACGGGTTTATGATGGTTGGTGAGCCAATGGCAGGAAAGTCATGTACGTTGAAAGCGTTGGCTAGAATTTTAAGCAAACTGAAGAAAATCGGAGGAAATCCTTATTTCCAAGATGTTCATATGGGAATTGTGAATCCCAAGTCTATAACAATGGGTCAATTGTATGGTGCGTTCGACCCGATATCTTACGAATGGACGGATGGGATTTCGGCCGTGATATTCAGAAATTTCGCAAATGACACTTCTCCTGATCGAAAATGGGTATGTTGTTCATGATAGTGAGGAATATAGGGTAGTTTTTTCTTTCGTTTACTATGTTTCGAACTGACTTCAGAATTTTTTCTGCACAGTTAATTTTCGACGGCCCAGTAGATGCTGTTTGGATTGAAAATATGAACACAGTTCTCGATGATAACAAGAAACTTTGTCTGACGTCAGGCGAAGTAATCACGATGAGCAATTCTATGTCTATGATATTCGAGGTCATGGATTTGTCGCAAGCTTCACCAGCTACAGTTTCAAGATGTGGTATGATCTACATGGAACCGGTAACTCTCGGCTGGGAGGCATTCGCTGAGTCGTGGTTGAATCAGTGTGATCCGAGATGGGTGAAAATACATAGAAACTATGTTATGGAAATGCTTCGGTGGACAATACCACAGGTAGGAAGAGATTTTAGAGATTTTTTTTTATATATATATGTATATAGTGCTTTATTTCCATATCTTGACAGTATATTACAGATTAACAATTCAATTTTAATAGACTACTCCTCCTTTTAAGGTAAGGCACCTTGTATTAGGAGTGACGAGTTGTAAATAATTTTTCATTTCAAGTTTTACAATTACAAAAAAGAAACGATTCCAGTCCATTACAAATCTATCAAATTTCGTACCATATAAAAAATTAACGGTGTTAAGAAACGAATTTATGTGAAGATTATTACTCTTACATAAATAATATTTAAAGTCTAAATACCAAAAATTATTAGGAAAAGAAAATATACAGAATAAAGAAGAAAGTCTACGTCATATTAGGCACAATACAATAAAAACAGGCACAGCCTTGTAAAAAGTGGAATTAATAAAATGACAGCAATAATTTAATGGCTAAAAAATATAAATTAAGTTGGAAAAGAAACTACTTCAATAAAAACATACAGCTAGCTAAATCATGGGGTAATATTATTATTTCAAGACCAAGCATATGGTAAACCAAAAATTACGAATAGTGAGAGAGAGAGAGAGAGAGAGAGAGAGAGAGAGAGAGAGAGAGAGAAAAAAAAAAGATAATTTATGATCAACTCCCGTAATATAATTCTTTTAGTTTTTTTTTTGAACATTTTCAAATTATTGGCTCTCTTGATGGACCTTGGCAAGTTATTAAAAAGTTTTATTCCCATATATGTATAATAGCTCTGACCTAGTTGCGTCATATGGTTCGGAAGTAACAACATTTTTTCGCTACCACTTCAGTTTGGAGTTTACCGGCAGCAAATTCTTGAAAGGTTTGTATCAAGGTGCATAATTGATTGACTTGCTCCACTGTTAAAACATTGATTGTACTAAAAAGTTGTTCACTGCTAAATCATCTGGGCTTGTGTAATAAGATTTTGAGTATAGACTTCTGAATAACTTTCAGAGGGAGTAAAGCATTTTGTGATGCACAGCCCCATGCAACAATTCCATATTGAATAATAGAATGTACCAAAGTAAAGAGTTCGAGAACTCTTTAAGTTAGCCAGAGTAGCTGACTGTAGGGAATGTTAGGACGAATAAAAGGACGTGCTTAGGCTCTACAAAGCGGAAATAAGGAAAGCCAGATGGAGCTCCTGGAAAGAGCTGTGTGGCAGGATTGAATCCACCTCGGAGATGGCTAGACTCAGAAATCTGCTGGCTAGGCGCCCTGTTACGCCTTGCCTGGTATGCAAGCCTAATGGAGAGTGGACGAGCAGCAGCTCTGAAACGCTGAATATCTTCGTAGATACTAACTTTCCGGGCTGTTTGGATGACTCCATCCTTTTCACTGGTGAGCAGGCGTCTGATCAGCAGGATGGGGGCATCTGATCAGCATGATATCGAAGGCATTGGCGAAGCGATCACCAAGCAGAGGCTTGTCTGGGCAATTGACACCTTCAAGCCCTTCAAGTCTGGCTAACACAAATTTACAAAGGTTGCCTAGTGCTAAGCCACGTACCTGCAGCCTGGAGGACTGCTAAGGTTGTATTTATACCCACGGCGGATAAAGTCAACCATGCGTACCCGAAGGACTACAGGCCAATTAGCCTGACTTTGTTCCTCCTTAAAGTTTTCGAAAGATTACTAGGTCTACATATCAAACAAAGACTTGGTATTCAAACTCTATCGAGAGCCCAAAATGCATATAAGAAAGGGAAATCTGTTGAAACGGCTCTCCATAGGGTAGTCCTCGAAATTGAAAGGGCACGCCATTACAAAGAATACGCTTTGGGAGCCTTTCTAGATATTGAAGGCGCCTTCAATAATGTGCACACAACAGCTATTATGTAGAGCCTCCACGCACACAACACCCATCCCGCTATTTGTAGCTTCACAAGCAACATGTTTAAGCACAAGCTCATATTGGCGGAGTGGTTGGGTGCGCAAATTACAAGAAAGATCTTCAGAGACACACCGCAGGGAGGGGTTCTATCCCCTCTCTTGTGGAACCTTGTTACAAACTCAATTCTGGAAAAGCTGGAAAGCAAGGGACTCACGGTTGTGACCTATGCTGACGACGTTGCTATTTTAGTCTCGAGTAAGTTTCCACATACCCTTGGCCAGCTCATCGAGTACTCTCTACACGGAGAGAAATTTCGGCAATGATTTTTACTACAGTGGATAATAAAATTTACTATTCCGAAAATTCGATGTGAAAACATGAATGTTATTACAAATTTGATGAAAATTTACTATTTTCCTTCAAATAATAGTCAATTCCACTACATACTACAACTCACACATGTTCATTGCGCTGTAGTGGAGACATTCATGTATACATAATTCACAACAAAGTAGTAAAATGTGTAGTGCAATTGATTACAAAGGTAATGGGGCAAAAAATTACTACTATTGCAATAAAATTAATTGCAAATTTTGTATAATTTCATTACACTTTTCTCTCCGTGTAGGGCTGGTTGAGAAGTGGGCGAATACCGTGGGCCTTGGCATCAACCCCAATAAGATGGGTCTTATGCTCTTCACTAGGAAGTACAAAACTCCCGATTTAGACCCAAACATTCTGGGCGGCTCCAGGTTAAGTCTCAAGTTACAAACTAAGTACTTGGGTCTTATTATGGACTGCAAGCTCACATGGAAGGCAAATTTAGAGGAAAGAGTTAGCGGGTACGCAACGCGATTTATGCCAGTAGGAGAGTGCTGGGTAAAACATGGGGTCTAAGCCCTGCTCTAACTCACTGGATCTACTTGGCGATTGCTTGGCCGATCCTTGTTTACGGATGCTTGGTCTGGTGGCCAGCAGTGAATAAAACCACCTTTGCTAGCATGGCGAATAGAGTTCAGCTGCAGGAGTAGGTGCTGCAGCATATTCTGCAGATGCAGCTATGGAAGCAGATTTCAGGCTTCCGAATCACTGTAGTATTTTCCAGGCGGAGGTTTTTGCGATACGTAAAGCCGCAGATCTGGTATATGCCAAAGATACTACAAGTGAGGAAATACATATCTTTACGGACAGTCAAGCGGCGGTAAAAGCACTGATGTCTCACAGACAAATCAAAGTGTGTACTCGATTGCATTCAGGCCCTGAACAGACTGGGTAACAGCAGAAGAGTCAGAACCTTCTGGGTTCCCGGTCACAAGGCCATTGATGGTAATGAGAAGGCGGATGCGTTAGACAAGTATGGGGCTGGTCTTCCCCTTTCGGGATCGATAGACATCCTTACTCCTATACAAACGGTTAAGTACTCAATCGACTCCAAAATGATGCAGGGTGCAACGTGCAGATAGGGTGCAATTCAGACCTGCAGGGTAACTAGATACCTCCTCGACTAGATACCTACTCGAGCTAAGGCGGACTGACTGCAAACGACTGGTTGGCATCATTACTGGCCATTGTCTCGTAGTAGCACATGCTATGAAAATGGGACTCCTAACCAGCGACACCTGTAGGATGTGTCAAGAGCCGGGGGTCTCAGAAACAATCCAGCATCTCCTGGATCACTGCCCGGCACTGGGGAAAACCAGACTGCGATACTTCGGTGATACTTCTCTCGCACGTGGCAGAGCAAAAGCTGAATGACATCTTTCAGTTCGTGAAAAAGTTCGAGGCCTTTGATGCTTGGACTGAACTTTCTTCTCGATGTCCATTTATCTGGTATCACTATGGACCAGTAGAACCTAACCTAAAGTAGAACTTTCTAATTGTTTGCTTGCTCAAGAAAGAACGGACCTCAAAGCATATAGGAATAATTTTTCTTTATTTGTTAACGACATTTTCAATATGGCAAAGGCAGCCAGCTGCACAGTTGATCGAATGAATCGACACATTTAGTCCTTCTGGTAGCCCACGTTGAGTAGAAGCAAAAGCTATGCACTGTGTGCATTTAAGGTAAGGGAATTATTACTTAGCCACTCATTCAGTAAACAGACTATATTCAGAATTAACTTTTACCTTATTCCAGCTATTTTCTTCTATCAAAAGAACTCTATCATCCGCAAAAGATATTAAATGCCCTTTGATATGTTACGCAAAGATATAATTTTCATAGATGAGAAAAAGAATAGGGTCTAGTACAGTCCCTTGAGGAATTCCGTATTCAAAGCTTAACGCTTTAATTTGGTTTCCCGAAATTTGAACAGATTGCTTACGATGTCGCAAATAGTCTTCAATCCATATAATCCATTTTAAATCAAAATTATATTTGTAAAGTTTGTCCACAATCATTTTGTATGGAATGGAATCAAAAGCTTTTGCTAAATCTAGAAATACAGCTAATGGTTTGCGTCCTTTGTCCAAAGCTTCTGCAACCAAACCAGTTAATTTTGCCAGCGCATCTTGGGTACTAAATGTAGGTCTGCAACCAAATTGGTTTTGATTTATGAAATTTTTCATATTTAAAAATGTCATTAAACGTTTATTTTTCGTTTTTCTATAACGTTGCATATGTTAGACAGCACAGAAATTGGGCGGTAGCTATTAACATCTAATTTGCAAACAAACATCTAATTTGAATTGATGCTGCAGTTGCCGTTTTATATATTTGCGGAAAGATTCTGCATTCAAAGCTGAGTGAAGCTAGATATGCTAGTGGTTTGCTAATAAAAGTTTTAATTTTCTTGAGGTATTCTACTGTGATGTTATCAAATCCTGGGCTCGAGTTTCCTTGGTTGAAATGACTTCAATGGTTGAAATGACTTCATCCTCAGAAACAGAATTAATCCTACCTTACGAGGCAGAATGAGCTGATTCACTAGATGTGAGACCATTATTTGTATTGGCAATTTTTTGTGTCATGCTTTTCCCTATGTTGCAAAAGTGCTGGTTGACAGCATCCGCCATTTGCTCTGCACTATCTTTTACTGATAGCAATTCAGAGTCCGTTTTTATAATAGATATGTGGCTTAGATACTTTTTTTTCGCCTTGTTGCTAAATTTATAGCTTTCCAGACTTTCATCCCATCGTTTTCGGAGTCTTGTAAACAATTTTTCAAATAATTAGCCTTCGTTAAATGAATGATGTGATTTAGTTTGTTTCTATATTTTATAGCTTTTAACTATTGTTAGCAGGATTTTTTCGCAGAGTTACTCCTAGCTTGTTATACGTTATTATAAATATTATATTATAGATTTTCTATTTTGATCAAATTGGAAAAAGGGGAATTTGTTGAGGGATATATATTTTCCAATACGTCGTTTGATGCTAGCATTTTGAAAATAAGTACCAAGTAGTTAGATGTTTTTGACGAAAAATCTTCTGGTGACGAGGAAGCCAATCTTGTTTTAGCTATCCTGTGCATTTAGTTAGGCAAAAATAATCAATTGAGTCGTCACTTATGGTCAGACAAATAATAAGAAATTATTTTCACGTTGTATACCGAACGTTTAATTAAATGTTATTCTCGTATAAACCATTTATACATTTTCCAGTCACAACAGTTCATTCGAAAAAACTGCCGTCAATTACTTCAGCCAGGTGAATTCAGTGTCCTACGTACAACTTTCGATATTTTCGAAATGCTGATTAGTGGCGCGATTGCCGAAAACCCAGAAGAATATGAAAAATATCTGACAGTATGGTATGAAGCAGCTCTGTTAGTTTCATTGCTGTGGGGGTTGGGAGGAATTTTGGATTCAGAGTCGCGAGCAAAGTTTGATGCCTTCCAAAAGAACGTAAGTTAACAGTCTGTTGATATTATTGTATAACATTCTCGAATTCGGCAAAATACTTTTATTGCCTACAAACAAATGAAACTGAAGACAGCTCTTCATACCTTTTGAAGGTTTGGAATGGACAGAGTAAGGAAGCACTGATTCCCGAATCGATTGGATCGATAGAAATTTCAATTCCATTGGAAGGGCTACTCGTGGACTATATCTACATTTTTAATCAGAAAGGTGCATGGAAGTACTGGCCAGAGATTGTTAGGCGAATGGAGCCTGAAGAAAATGCAGCAGGAATACAAGTTCCAACGGTTGATACAGGACGCTATATGTATTTACTCGATTTACATATCAAGGTTGTCGAGTCAGACTAGAAGGAAATGAATATAACTCAGGTTTTTTCCAGCACAAAAAGAAAATGCTACTTGTTGGTCCAACTGGCACTGGAAAGAGTTCTTATATGCAAAGCATGCTTATGAACTCTCTGTCACCCGATGAATACGTCCCAGCATTTGTTACATTCACTGTGATGATAACGGCAAATCAGACACAGAATCTTTTTATTTCGAAGGTATTTCAGATTTTTTTTAGTGTCAACGGGAAACTTAAAAATGCATTTCACCATTCCTCAGCTCGTCAAGAGAAAACGTGGAAATTACGGTTCACCGAAGGGCAAAACAACCGTTATTTTTGTTGATGATATGAATATGCCTGAAAAAGAAATTTACGGAGCCCAGCCGCCACTCGAATTACTCCGTCAATATTTCGACTACAAACATTGGTACGATCTGAAGGACACCAGTGAGATTCATCTCCATGATATCCTTATAATGTGTGCGTGCGGGTTACCAGGTGGTAGTCGTCAGGAGGTATATCCAAGATTCCTGTGCCACTTCAATATTTTCTCCATTAACACGTTTTCTGAGGACACTGTCAGCAGAATCTTCAGCGCGGTCTTGTTAAATGGTTTCCGCAAAGGCGGGCATGCTTCGGACGTAGTCAGTTCAGTGAACCAGATAGTGAATGCAACGCAGCAGGTGTACAAAACTGTCAGTAGTGGATTAAGACCGACTCCTGCGAAGTCGCATTACGTGTTTAACGTTAGGGATATCTCGCGAGTTTGTATCGGATGTTCCTTGATGAAAAAGGAGTCTGTGGATCACAGGAAGATGTTTGCCCGTGTCTGGTATCATGAGTGCTTGAGAGTGTTCTACGATAGGCTCATTGACGAGGGCGATCAAAAGTGGCTCTTCCAGGTTTTGAATGATGCGCTCAAGGACAGTTTTAAAGATAAGGTTGAATCAGTGTTTGACAATCGACTGGACGAGAACAAGCTAGTGACAATGGACGCAGCTACGAAAGTAGTTTTCGGATCATTCATGGATGAAGATTCGGCAGCCGACGATAAGAGATACGAAGAAATTGATTTTGATGTCTACACGAATTTCGCCTACAAGAGCTTGGATGAGTTTAACTCGACTCGAAGATCCAAGATGAATATAGTGCTTTTCACATACGCCCTGCAGCATTTAAACAAAATTTGCCGAGTTATGTCAATGCAGGGAGGAAGTGCACTGTTGGTTGGAATCGGTGGGTCCGGGCGCCAATCGCTAACCAAGCTAGCTGCGTCAATGTGTGGTGAGACGCTCTTCCAACCCGAAATAACGAAAAACTACGGTGTGAACGACTGGCACGACGATATAAAGAAAGTCCTGAAAGAAGCTGGCGGAGCGGGAAAGCACACTGCTTTTCTGATGACCGAAAACCAAATAAAGATGGAACTGTTCTTGCAGGATATCGACTGTTTGTTGAATCAAGGGGAGGTCCCTAACATCTTTGCCATCGATGAGCGTCAGGAAATTCTGGAAATGGTACGTTTGGCAGCCCAAGGTGGCAATAGAAATATAGACGTTTCGCCGTTGCAAGTTTTCTCGTTTTTCGTCAACCGATGCAAGCAGAAGCTGCACATTATTTTGTGCTTCAGCCCGATTGGCTCGGCGTTGCGAGCAAGACTTCGACTTTATCCATCCTTGGTGAATTGTTGTACGATTGACTGGTTTCAATTGTGGCCACAGGAGGCACTACAGATGGTCGCTGAGCGATATATGACAAATATAGATGTCTCAGAAGGGATTAAAAAGGCTGCTATTGCAGCATGTGAACACTTCCACATAACGGCCAATGAAGTCATTAACGATTTCTATGCTCAAACTGGTCGCATTATCTACATAACGTCTGCTTCATTTCTGGCTCTGATAAAGTCCTTTGAAAATCTAGTAACGAAAAAGCAAAAGGAGATCATGTCAGCCAAATTACGATACGTTGGAGGTTTAGACAGACTGCAAAAGGCATCTGCAGCAATTGAAATAATGTCTCAGGAGCTGAGCAGTTTACAGCCAAAGTTGGAGGTTATGGCAGAGAACTCGAGAAAAATGATGGTCGAAATCAATACTGAAACGATAGCAGCTGCTGCTGCAACTGAGCAGGTAAAAAAAGATGAGATTGTCGCCAACGCTCAGGCCAAAGAAGCGCAGGCATTGAAAGATGAATGCGAGAAGGATTTGGCAGAAGTGATGCCGATCCTTGACGAAGCTCTGGCTGCTCTCGATACTATCAAAGCTGCTGATATTACTTTGCTCAAATCGATGACTAATCCGCCGGCGGCTGTCAAGCTTGTTATGGCAGCAGTTTGCGTTATCAAAGGAATTCAGCCTGATAGAACCAATGACCCTGGAACTGGCAGAATGGTGAATGATTATTGGGGGCCCAGTAAACGAATTATCGCCGACATGGGATTCATGAATTCGCTGAAGAACTTTGACAAGGACAATATAAAGCCAGAAATAATGGCAAAAATACGCAAGGAATATATTCCCCATAAGGATTTTAAGCCAAGCGTTGTCGCGAAGGCTTCAAGTGCGGCTGAAGGAATCTGCAAGTGGATCATTGCTATGGATTTGTATGATTCCGCGGCAAAGATTGTCGCTCCGAAGAAAGCAAAGTTGGCCGGCGCCGAGCAAGAGTATGCTGACACGATGGCGCTCTTAACCGAAAAGAGGAACATGGTCAAGACTTTGGAGGAAAAAGTCGCTCGTTTGAATGAAGAGCTGGAGAAAGCCAACGCTCAAATGCAAAAAACCTCAGATGAAGTCGAACTGTGTAAGAACAAACTGTTTCGTGCCAAAGCTCTTATTGGCGGACTGGGTGGGGAAAAGACACGATGGACTCAGGCTGCGGAAAGCTTACAGGCGCTATACGAGGATATACCTGGAAATATTCTAATATCTTGTGGCGTAATAGCGTATCTAGCTGCACTAACTGCCCCTTTTCGGAACAGGTGTATTGAGGATTGGTTTATGAAGTGTAAATCCTTAAAAATTCCCTGTTCTTCCGAGTATAATTTTGTAAGTATTCTGGGGTCGGATATCACAATTCAAGCTTGGAATATAGCTGGACTACCGAGCGATTCCTTTTCATCTGAAAATGCAGTCATTATGGACAGTTCGAGTAGATACAGCTTGTTTATCGATCCCCAGGTAAGTGTGATTTGTGAATGAAAAATGAATTTAATTTAAATTAGAACAGGCGATCTTCACACTTTAGAATGTTTTGAACGTTTTGATCTAATCTGTCAACTCTCAATTAATATTTAGGGCCAAGCTAATAAATGGATTAAAAATATGGAGAAATCAAACCGACTTCAAGTCGTTAAGTTTTCTCAATCGAACTACATGAAGATGATTGAATTGAGCATTGAAATGGGCCAGCCAGTCTTAATCGAAAACGTTCGGGAAGAGCTTGAGGTGCCATTAGATCCCATCTTGAACCATAACACTTTTATCCAAGGCGGGAAAGAATTCATCAGTTTGGGAGATAACGTTATCGAACTATCGCCCAAATTTCGACTCTACATAACAAGCAATCTTCGAAACCCACACTATCTACCGGAAACTTTCAACAAAGTGACTATAATAAATTTCGCTTTGACCCAAAAAGGTCTGGAAGATCAGCTTCTCGGCATTGTTGTTGCTAAAGAACGTCCGGAATTACAAGAACTTCGCCAGGTTCTGATAACCGAGAACGCCCAGAACAGGGCAATGTTAAAAGAGGCCGAGGATAAAATATTAGAGACATTGTCATCGAGTGAAGGAGATATTCTGGAAAATGAGAAAGCAATCCAAATCTTGGATGACTCGAAAGAGTTGGCGGCTGACATCAAAATTAAACAGGCCACTTCAAAAGAAACGGAAATCAAAATTGAAAACTTTAGGCAAAGCTATCAGGCTGTAGCCGCACATGCTTCTGTTTTGTATTACACTATAACAGACTTGCCTAATATTGATCCAATGTATCAATTTTCATTGAACTGGTATATCAATCTCTACGTGTACTCTATCGAAAACGCAAACAAATCCAAAGACCTCCAGCGTAGACTTAAATTCCTGACGGATGCAATCACATCCAATCTGTACAGCAACGTCTGCAGGTCTATCTTCGAAAAGGACAAGCTACTTTACTCGTTCATTCTAACGACAAAAGTAATGCTGGCGAGTAATCAGATCAAGCATCATGACCTTATGTATTTATTGGCTGGCGGCAGCACATTGTCCAAACTGGACAAGAATCCAGATTCTACATGGATTACAGACCTGATGTGGTCGGACATATGCAAATTGGAGCAACTCTCGCATCTTTCTGAATTCGGTGCAAGTTTCCGCCCCAATTTGAAAGCTTGGCGTAATTTTTACGATTCGCCCGACCCACACAAAGAACACTTGCCCAACCCGTGGGATAGTACGGTCAGTAATTTCGAGAAAATTATCATATTGAAAGCCTTCCGACGAGATAAAGTATTTCTTGCGATAACTGACTTCGTAAGCAATGAATTTGGATCGCAATATGTTACCCCGCCTCCTTTCGATATAGCTAAATCTTTTGAGGATTCCAACTTCTTGTCGCCACTGATTTTCATTTTGTCGCCAGGGGCTGATCCAATGGGATCGCTATTGCTCTTCGCTGAAAAGATGAATTTCGAGGAAACATTCCAAAGCATATCGTTAGGTCAGGGACAAGGACCTATCGCTCAGAAAATGATTGAAGATGCTCAAAATCAAGGGACTTGGGTGTGTTTGCAAAATTGCCACTTGGCCGCTTCGTGGATGCCAACGCTTGAATATCTTTGGGAAAACATGGACATGTACAACACTCAATGTGAGATCTTTTGACCCATATGTAAGTTTTGAAAATAGTTTTTGTACTTCCTTTTCCGTAGCCACATTCAGACTTTGGCTGACCAGCTACCCGAGCGATAAGTTTCCTGTAGCGCTTTTACAGAACGGAGTCAAAATGACTAACGAACCTCCAACGGGACTTCAGCAGAATTTACTTCGGTCTTATAATTCCGAGCCCATGAACGATGAAAAATTTTACACAGGCAAGCTTGGATTGCGTGACATTACAGATATAACTTTTGATAATTGTTCGCAGGTTGTCCAAACAAGGACAAACCCTTCACTCGACTGTTGTACGGAATTTGTTTCTTCCACGCTGTGGTCCAGGAGCGAAGAAAATTCGGACCCCTCGGCTGGAATATACCCTACGGCTTCAACGAATCTGATTTTCAGATTTCAGTTCAACAGCTACAGGTAAACAATAGAAATTCGGAGCCACAAAACAATACTGTTGTTTTCTAGATGTTCATGAACCAATACGACGATATTCAGTATGCTGCCATATCCTATCTGACGGCTGAGTGCAATTATGGTGGTCGGGTCACAGACGCGTGGGATCGACGCGCCATAGTTACCATACTAGCAGACTATGTGAACGAAGATGTCGTCAACGATGCGCGATATGCCTTTGCCCCCGGCGAAGAATATATGCTGCCCAGGAAGTCGGAGCATCGTGAAGTCATCCGATACATCGAGGAAGTCATTCCACCGATGCCCTCTCCGGAGGTCTATGGTTTGCATCCGAATGCGGGAATAACTCGAGACTTGCAAACTTCATCCTTGCTACTAGACTCGATGATCCTCACAATGGGAAAAGTATCTACAGCGTCCGGAGCAGAATCTGAGCTTGGTCTTCTTGATAGCTTACGGCAGATAACTGAAAGCCTGCCACCAAACTTCGATCTCGAGGTGGCAAAAGCAGCTTATCCCGTTGATTACAACGAATCGATGAATACTGTGCTAGTTCAAGAGATGGAACGCTTCAATAAGCTGTTACGTATCGTGCGAACCAGTTGTGTTGAACTTCAAAATGCAGTTAAAGGCATAATATCTATGACACCTGAGCTTGAAGATATCAGCTTTGCAATAAATCTGAAAAAAATTCCGAATAAATGGATGAAGAACTCTTATCCCAGTTTGAAACCACTGGGCTCATACGTGGCTGATTTCGTGGAAAGATTAGAATGGCTGCAAAAATGGTATACCTGTAGAATTATTTTTCGAAAATTTGATTTTACTAGCGATTCGAAAATTCTTTCGCAGGTTCAACCGTGGGAAACCACCAACCTTTTGGCTGTCTGGATTTTACTTTACGCAGGCATTTTTAACTGGCGCTATGCAGAATTTCGCACGAAAATACAAAATCCCCATCGATACGCTCACGTTTGATTTTGAAGTCCTGGTAGTCAGAAGGTAAAATACGTGTGGATCGATTATTCAGGAATCCCCAATAAATTATAATTTTCATTAGAATGGATAAGAAGCCAGAGGACGGTGTCTATATTAACGGTCTTTTCCTGGAGGGTGCCAAGTGGAGGTCACGACTAGAAGAACAAGATCCAAAAGTTTTGGTCGAGGAAATGCCGTGCATACACTTCAAAGTGAGGAAAATCATCTAAAAAGACTAATTGCACACTAAACAATTCGTTTTTAGCCGATTCTAATCACGGAGCTACAGGAGCGAGGAAGATATAAATGTCCGTTGTATAAGACTGCTGAGCGTCGAGGTACGCTTTCTACAACTGGACATTCAACTAATTATGTGCTGCCATTACTTTTGGGGACCCAAAAGCCCGCTACACATTGGGTCAAGCGAAGTGCTGCGTTGATTTGTCAAACAAGCGCTTAGGTATTGTGGTTTGTTATTGTTTTCGTTCATGTGCTATGTATGTATTTACTTATGTTTAGCTAAAATATTATATCTTGAGTTAAATTTTATGCGATAATACTTATTTTAGGGGTCTTTTGGCCTGAGTGCTGAGAGGTGCCAGGTGTCTCTCCTTAAACCCACATACAAACTTATTTTAAATTAACAAGGAAGTATTTAATGGTGTCTATTTGGTTTGGCTATAGAAATTGTGTGGGTCAAACGAATGATAATAGTATATTTAATAATTTAATATTCCATTAGTTAGTTTGGTTATAATTCGGTTAGGTTATGGGTCCATCCACAGCACTGTGCAAATTGAACTAGCTAGTCCAAGAAAATATATAGTCCAATCATTAAAACACTGAAGTTAAATAAATGAAAATAGAGAGCAATACGAATCAGTGACAATTGAAAGTTTGCGAGTTTAAAGAAAAAGTTACTATCATCTATCACAACTTACTTTTAAAAAAACATTATATTCGTCGGTTTAAAGAAGTCGAAAGCAGTCATATTTCGTTTTGTAAAAACCTTTCAAAGATAGGCTATGTATACGGAAGGTTTCAATTGAATTTCAACCAAATAATTTACAAAAGTTCTTCGGCAATGTACGACTGTTTTACTCTGATGCAAGAAGGACGACGATCTTGGTTGTAGTTTCCTGTGTTTGGATTGAGAAGTTGTCTAAAATACTCGTTGAAGGTATATTGAAAGCCCACATACCACTTTATATATCCAACACAGAAAAGTGCAATGAGTTAATCCTTAAAAACGTTTTCCAAAGTTGTACAGTCGATTGGATAGTAACAAATCTTTTAAGGAACTTTACTTGAAGCTCCACATCTCAGACGCAAGTTGAGAACTCTACGAGTTCCTTCACTGTTTTATTTTCTATACCGTAGGCGAAATCGGAAAATCTATGAAACTACTGGTTTTTATTATTAAAAACTGTCTCTTTTTTTATTTGTTGTGTATTTCAATTGCAGATACGTTTTGAATAGATTTTTACCATACAACGCTTTTTAGTTAATAATATTGCAAGCTAAATATGCCCTTATTTATGTTTGTAAGTGCAAAGAACGGTTTAATAGAACTGGAGAAATCGAAGAGAAAATTCGTTTCGCCCCATGTATAAATCATTACTTCATGGTAAAAGAATCTTGTCTTTCGTATTGAGCGCCTTTTCAGTAAGTGATGCTTGTTCAGTGAACCATCTCTGAAAGTTCAAATGACATTTTGATAAGAACATCGACGAGAGGGAGAGAGAAAAAGATCAAAATTTTAGCGGAATCCCGCTTAGATCAGATGTTAGAGGTGTGATATAATTCTCTGATATTACTGCCAACAATTAAGTAGACCTCTATTGACAGATTCAAAAATTTTCATATGGGATTCGATAAATAGATAAAATATTGGTTGAATGAGTATAAGTTTAAAATCTTACCAGAAAATGAAGCATCAATCAAAGCTTTTGTTGATTATTCTTCAGAAACTCATCAAAAGTGAAACACCTCGCAATATTAACCCGTGGCAAAATAGCCTGTCCTTTCGTTTCTGATGATGTCCGGAACGCTTAATTGATCCTGATGTTATTTTGTATTGATTTCTAAAAATCGCATTGCATTCTGATTAAATCTGATGACAAAACAAAGAGGAATGCTAATAGCTGCAAAATAAAATCCAAATTATTACGTTTTATTATTTTATATTATTTTTTTTATATTATTTTGAATATGTTTCTATTATTCTTTACGATTTCTGCAATCTCTGAAAGATAAAAAAAGCCAATTTGAAACAAAAACTTTTGTCAAACTTTTAGTCCTGGTTTATTGTCCCCTCTGAGTCTTCAATCATCCAAGAAAATAAAATCAATTATATTTTTATGATGAAACAATTTATTTGAGACTCGAGCATGATTTGCTGTTTCGAAAAACAAAAACCAAACACAAAAAATGTACATGTTCCGTAAAGTTAATACTATAGACATATTTATATATTTCTTCATATTGTACAGAATGATATATTATGTAAATTCAAACCGCGCTTTTCTCTATTTCAATCCCTTTTTGACACATTTGGTTCATCTACATGGCAATTTATTAACAAAAATCTCATTTTTTGTTAGCATATTTTATTAATGCGTAGATACTTCCATCTAAGAACGACAACTTAAAACTACATTAACAAAACAAAGAAAATCGAATTCAAGTTCCGAACAAGAGCATTAAATGATTTTAAAAAGTTTGATGAAACAATTATGTTTTCTGTTCAAGCTTTTCCGACGCATTCCATTACTTTTACTTAATAAAATCACAGTCTGTCTCCCAGGAAATTTCACCATATTTACATTGATTTTAATGTTGCTTCGATGTTCGCCTCACCAAATATGAATATGATGCATATTATGAGAGACGATTTAAATTTCTTTGCCCGTCTTAGGTGGTACAAAGTAGAACTATTCATATTAAATGAAACATAGTACACAGGTACTATGCTTGGCCGAATGGTTTGGTTTTTTTTTTACTGGGGATTGCATGGCGGAAAATTTGGCGATCGTAGATTCTCGTCATCGAGATCGCAATCATTTTCCTCGGATTCGCTGTCTGACGATGTGAAATCTTCAACAATCGGACAATCACCATTACGCGAATTTTGCCAACGACCTCTTAAACATTGTCGAACAAATAAATACAACGTACGATCGTCGAAGAGAGCTGATCTGGTCGTTCGTCTTGTGTTATTTTTTAAACATTTTTCCAAGCCGTCCATTTTTGGAGGGTACTGAAAGAAAGTGATATAAATAATCTTCGATTGGGATTGGGAGAAAAGCTTCATTTATCATTTTTTTCCATTTTCGGATGAAACTTTTTATACGTAACTGATTTTTTTCTTAAATTCTGATCTTAAGGCGATTTGTAATGATATATTACTTTAAACAATAAAAATTACCTCATCATTAATAGGTGCCCATATTTTCACGTAATTGTCCAGTCCAGATGTGGCTAGAACCGGGAAGAAAGGATGAGGTTCCAAACAGTTAACCTGAAATCAGATGCAGAGATCGCCTTCGTTATTTGGTATTCTTAAAACTTCAATTAAGTTCTGAATCCTCACTCACCACGCCTAAAATATCAGCCTTCCTCCAATTTAAAATTGCCTCACTTTCCGTATCCCAAATGAAAAAATTGCCGCAATCGCTGCCACTAACAACGTACTCTGAGTTCAGTCCAAAGTAATTAACACCTTTAATCGTTTTGTTGTTACTGAAAGAGAATGTCAAATTGTAGAAGAGCTTCCGCTTGCACAAGACGCAATCAAGTCTTACTTGTGACCCTGATACCGATGAATAAATTCGCCATCTCTATACAGTCTGCTATTGAACGAATATATATCCTCATCGCTATACGATGCGAGAATCTCGCTTCCTGAGCTATTATATACAGCACAAGTAATATGGACATTGAAGGCCTTCTTCTATTGGATAAACTAGGATATTGAAAAGTTCTTTTCTAATATTTTTTTCTGAAATTTTACATTTTCTAAGTGATCGGGGTACATCATAAAAAGCGCGTCTTTCGTGTTTCGTTTGTCGTAAACGCGTACAAACTTATCACGACCGCAAACACAAAAATGTGGTTCATGCGGATTATGTGCAATGCTATATAAGGGCACTTTTCGTTTTTTCACTTTTACGGTGCACACTTTCTCGGCTCGAACGCTACGTAAATCACATCGGAAAACATTCCCATCCTCGCCGGCAGTTAAAATTTCATATGGGAGATGTGGCGACGGTGAGATTTTGTGAACTGCTCCTGAATGTTTTAGTAGGACTGTCGACCGGCTGTCAGTCGAACAACCGCCTGGTGGTATTGTAATGTATCGAACTTGACCGTCACGTCCACTCGATGCTATATTGATTTCCGGTCCACCACCAAACTCGATGAATTTAGTTTGAAAAACATTCGAATGATGGCCGCTGTTTACCGAGCATTTGATTTTATTCGAAGCCCAATCCCATAAGTTGATTTTCAAGTCATCCGATCCAGATGCTAGTAGTGTACCTAAGAAATGATTAGTGTACCAATAAGCAGTTAGACATTTTGCTAAGCATAGGAATAAATTATTTTTTTTATGATTTATATTTTTATCGAACACATGTTTGTAAGAAATTTAAACTCTTGTGACAATCTCAATCATTTACTTCTAAAAAAAATTAGCAACAGCCAACGTCAAGAGTTCTTCTTAATGCAAACATAATACTTACCAGCCTTATTGAAGTTCAAGCTGTTCACGCAGCCATCATGGTCTTGCAAAGAGTAAAGAAGTTTCAATTTTTCGACCATTTGCCGAGAGCCATAGATACGCTTCTGGAATGCCAACGAGCTTCGGTCACATACACTATTCAAGCTCCGCGACGATAATCCATGTTCACGCTTCAAAACTTCATATGCGACATTCATCTTGTAGTCTGGCTTCCTTTTCCCTAATATAGCGCTCCTTATCGCTTCGTTGTCAGCTTTGGACTTTGATTGATTTGACTCTTCTGAATCAAAGCCTGCCATTTGTGGATAGCCAAAACTAGAACCACTGGAATCTTCGTCGTCGTCGTCGTCATCATCATCATCTTCTCCCTCCCAATCATCGTCAACATCATCATCGTCATGATCTGAATGATGATCGTTATCCTGGAGGAAAATTTAGAACTGGTCATTGAAATGAGTTACAAGGATGTATTTATGGTCTCAATTTTAAAATTTAAATTTATATTGATTTCAAAACAATATATGTTATTTACCCCATTGGTTGGATTTGTTGTTTCGGTGCTCTCTGAATGATTCCTTAACTCTGGAGTGCTTCTATTCGATGACGAAGACGACGACGATAAAACCTGTACGCGATAATTTCTTTTGGCAAATCGATTTGTTTTCGGTTTGGTGCCAGCTGGTCGTCGTACAGCTGACGGCTTGCTATTTGTACTCGTCCCGGCAGTTACATCTGCTTCCATTTGGGTTGAGGTTTCTGTGATTTTGACATCATCGGATGCATTTTGTAGCGAATTCGATGTGGAAAGATCATTTTTATCTTTTTTATCTTCAGTGTGATTGTTGGAAAGAGTATTATGATTAAGTTTGCTGGTTTCAGCATCATCCAGCTCTTCCATTGGGACATCATTTTCGTTCATTGTACTGAAATGCATGTGTTTTTGTAGTTCGTTTTTTTTTTTAGATACACAGGCAGTTGATGATAACTATCTATTTCAAATGAAATTATTAATTTACATTAAAAAGCTACATTTGGTACCAGTATAATTTCTATGAAACATTTAACCAGGATTCGTTTCAAGAAAAAATTTCTAAACATATTTGCACCGACATTTCACCCGTAGATGCAGGAACCGTGGAATGAATTATTGGTCATTAAGTTTGCGAAATGAGTTGGTAGGTCATTAATGAGGCTAATTTAATGAAATGTAATAAGTTCAGTGATTCATTATAAGCATAAGTAGCAAGTTTTATTTCAATCGAGCCATTAGATATGGAACTATCGTGGACCAATCAACTCAATATGGGGGAATGTGTTAAATATGGAGAATATCGGGAGCTACCCTGTTATAAAGTTCCTCACCAAACAAGGAAAGTCGGTTGAAATCATAATTGAAGAGATGGCATCCGTTTACGGGGACTCTTGTCCAGCTAAAATCGTTATTTACAAGGCAGTGCTGCCAGATAGGCGCTGCGGCTTACCCCCAGACAATTCCTATTTATCCCTGAAAATACCCTAAGTAGCCATAGTGACGTCATTTCCGGGAAATTTTTCGGGATTCTCAAAAATCAGGTTATTTAAATATACATTTTTATATGTGTAAGACGTTCGTCACATGAAGCAAACTTTTTTAAGATGAGGTGAAACTTTCCCCTACTTATCCTAATCTTTTGGGACTAATTTTTTCTTGGGTGCGTTATCTTTTCACTCAGAAAAAAATTAGTCCCGAAAGGTTTATTATCGACAGAGTCGCGAGAGACAATTAGATAGTGCCATAGGCATATTTCATCGGTTGATTAATTAATAAGCGAGCTCTGAGAAACGAATATGACTTATTCAGATATTTTGGTATATTCCCGTGTTAAACGGAATACACATCAAAAAATGATAGAGCGAGGGCGGTTAAATGACCCCATCATGGATTTGACGCAGCGTATTGTAAATAGTACCTACCTATAGTACCTAGATATAGGGTACGGCAATCGCGGCCTCTGTCGTCAATCGGTAAGGTAGAATCATCAATTTTGAAACAGCATCACCAATGATTGATTATTGATAATTTATATTTTCTTATATCAGCAAAAGATGAACATGACTTAATTCGAAATTATTATTTATCGAAACATTCGTTCCGGAAAAATGCATTATCAAATTTCAGAATACCCTAAACAAAACCCTGAAAATTTTTTCCCCCTGTTTGTCCCCTGAAGTCTTTAAAATATCCCTAAATCTAGGGTTAAAATCCCTAATATGGCAGCACTGTTACAAGGTGCACAGTCTTTTTAAACCAAGAAGGGACTGACTTAAAGGCGACTCACGACCAGGATGGCAAATCGAAGTGACCACTCCGAAAATTGTTCAAAAATTCGAAAAAGTGATATTGAAAAATGCTAAACAAAAGAAAAAATAGCTCGTAGAAATGGTTTGGGTATAAGAAAAAACCATTTTAAATGTTCTTCACGATTATCTTGGCATGACTAAGTTCAGTGTAGTATATTTGCCGAGAATGATCACGCCGTCGCCTCAATAATAACAGAGTGTTTAGTGCTGTCGCGCGTTTTTGGGCTTCTGTAGTGACGACGGAGATGGAGTATTGAGTTGAATCTTTACTGAAGACGAAACTTGGATTCATCATTATAAGTTTGGCTCCAAACAAAACCCTATGCAATAGCACAAAAAGTCCGCTGGAAAAGTCATGGTGCACATTATTTGGAACTCAGAAGGGAATCTGTTGATCGATTTTAAAAATAAAGGCGTCCTTATAACTGAAGTATACTTCGTTTAAATTCTAGAGCAGTTGGAAGCAGCCAACAAAGAAAAAAGAAGAGGAATGTTAGCCAAAACTCGTTTTGCACGACCAACGCGCCAGTTCACAAAAGTCGTTTTGTGTTTGCTGCCCTACACAAGGTGGGCGTCGATATTTTAGATCATCCTACAGCCCTGACCTGGCTCCCAGCGATTGTTAATTTTACCCAAAATTGAGAAAGGAACTTTGTAGGAAGAAGTTTTCAAACGATGAAGAACTGAAAGACGCAATTTCGGCTTAACTTTCCGAGACAAAACATTTTTTTTAGAATAAACTAATACATAAATTAATTGAAAGATCCGACAAATGTATTCGAGTAGCAGGTGATATTGAAAAAGAAAAATGAATTTGCATATTTATTTGTACTTCTTACCCCCCATTCCGACGCCACCCTCGTAGCTGGTCAAGAGACTTGATCGGCGGGTTCTGATCGGATAAAACCCAATAATAAGGCCAACTTGTTCCAAAGGACTAACTTGTTTTGTTGACGCAGAAGTATATGTGCATTTTTAATTGCACTATTTGTACAGATTTTTTTGCGATCACAGCGATTGTATACTTCCTTTTGATTTGACTCATTTGAATCTTGTCGCTTTCTCCAATGACCCACAACTGCCGCGTAGCCTTAACAAAGCGGCATAACCAGCGTTCAAAAATTCTTCCAAAGCTTGGAATTTTAATAGAATATATGAATGTTTTGATCAATAAAATAATTCTTTAAGCTTTCACAAAAAAATTATCTATAATTTCATTTGATTCCAACATCATCTACGTTGGTAGACAAATGCTAAAAATATCTGATATTTATATGAAAATAGATTTTATAAAAGCAATTTCACTGCATCACATCATCGTTATAAGTCGAGATTGATAATCATATTTACTTGCTTGATATTGCAAACCATCAACAGAAACTTTTGATTTCTACGTGTCATCAGACAACTGGCAATAATAATTAAAAATGTCTCAATTTACCGACGGATCAAAAAAATGATCATAAAAATTGCCAGAAAATATGTTTACCATTGACAGTAAATGAATGAATTGGGAAATAATAGCAAGAATTTAGCTGAGACTTGCGAAACTGACGATAAGTATTTCTTTTAAACGATTCTTATCACTTCAGTCATCACCGAAGATATAAAATCTGTTTCTAGCAATATAAGCATGCCTTACAGTAGAACTGGTATTATCAAGGTGTTGGAATTTTCGTTTTAAAACCTGTGAGTTAATTAATTAGGCAATTCGTGATAAAATATAAATTTCAAATTTTTATATCATCTATATTGTTCTAGCATTCATCTTTGTTCAATTTACTTTGTTCAATTTACATTATGCTAAGATGAAACATGATTTAATCGTTACAAGGGATTATTATTACACGGGAGGACGTATTCAATTATTTTATTTTGCATAGCAAACAAAATTCAGGCTTTCTAATAAAATTAGTTCTTATTTCGTGCATTACTATAAGATAATACTAAATAATCTTTTTCTTCGGTGAAAAATTAAAATATCCGCTTATTTAACTATACACCATATAAAATGGCGAAAAATTGTTAAGTATAGCATAAATAAAAAATTGTGATATTGCAAAATAAACACTACCCTTTTTAATAAAATTTTTCATTGAAAGTGTACGAAATTTCAGTTTTACGAAAAAATTAAAAAAAAAAACAAATATCCAGAGATAACAAAGAACAAAAGTCTGCGTACACCTACAACTCAGTATATTATATGGTATATTTTTATTAATATCTCGTTGGCCCGCCATTTGCTGTAATTACGGCCTTCATCCTGTTTGGCATGGGATTGACAAGATTTCGCATCACTTGTACTGATATTTTGGCGTACTCCTGAAGCAAGGTGGTTTTGAGGTCTTCTTTATTTCTGATGTTGTGTTTTCGGACTCTACGCACGAGATAATCCCATAAATGTTCTATGGGGCTGAGGCCGGGCGACTGAGGTGAAGAATGTAGCTGTTTCTGGATATTGAAAATTAACCACTCCTTCATAATACCAGGCGTATGCTTAGGACCGATTCCATTATTTCAAATAAGGATTTTAGTTATCTTTATTTACCGACAGTAAAAAACCAACCGCTTCAATGCAGCCCAAAACAAATTTACCGCTATTTCTTAGAAGTTTACGCAGACTTTTATTATTTTTTCTCAGTGAATATTTTAGCTTTTGGTAAAAACTTTTTCGTAGAAACTGAAATTTCGTGTACTTTCAATAAAATATTTTTGTACACCGGGTTATGCTTATTTTGCACTATCATGATTTTTTATTTATGCTATACTTAACAATTTTCCGTAAATTTATGCAGTGTACATAGACTTTTGTTCGGCACTGTAGTTTATGCAGATTATACTCTTTTTATTTGTAGTTTAAACATTTGGGAGTAGGCATAAAATGTTGTAGTTTCAACATTTGGGAGTAGGCATAAATGTTGACTACGATTTAATTAAGTACTCTTATCGGTGCTGAACCATAAACTAGACTAAAATCGTGTTGACACGTTCACTTTGAACGAACATTAAAGTTCTTTTGGCCGTGTCAACGATTCTTGAAAGCAGATTTTGTCAAATCAAATTTCGTCAATGGCTTTGTTTACATCGCACGCTTAGTTTGAAAAATTATTAAGTCCACCTGGTGTAAGCACTCAGTAACCGACCCAAAATGGCGTCAGGTCAGTGCACGATTTCAAGCGACCTGACCTAAAATAGGTTGTGGACTATATCGGTGTAAACGCACTCGACTTAAGAATTCTATACGTGACCATTAATAATATATGTATGTTAAATATAAACTCGCATCTTTTTCGTTTGACGCACAATCATTGAAATAAACATGTTTGAGACAAATGAAAAGAATATTACAGTGCGTGAACTAAAATTAAACTAAATGAAAGCTGTCATGAAGCAACGAGGACTAAAGGCTCGGCCACATAGGCAGCGGTCTGTCGCGGCGGGCAGCGATGCGGTCAGGCGGTCTGGTTGTATTATGGAATGTTGTATCAGCTCTGTCAGACACAACGCGATCTACCGAATTCGGTCAATCTCTGTCGCAGCGACAAGCGATCCGGTTGTACAAACTTACTGATTTTTGTAGTGATCGCCTCAAAATGAGCGAGCAAACTGAGTTATTTATTGATTGTGACTCCAGTTCGATACATAATCGGTGGTATTCACCCAACTGTTTTCTTTTCTTATTGACATCGTCTTTTTTTCTTTCTGTTTCGTAAAGCTAACAACAGAAGGAGTTGTTCTTCATCTGAGCTCATACTCAATAGCAATATGAAACACAAATTATTTTGAAAATGCACTACTATTTCTCTCGGGCGCACTCAGTCACGGACTGCGCAGACAAGGTATCGCGTCCTATGTGGCGTCAACATATCACAGACCGCTGCGATAAACGCCGGATCGCTTCCCGCCGCGACAGACCGTTGCCTATGTGGCCGAGCCTTAAGTTCGCCCTCGTCAAATTTGAGGTCAGGTCGATGTCAACACCTTACGACCAAATTCACGTAGCCCGCTCTATAGGTTAGGCCAGATTTAGGTCACCCGGTGTATATCGTATATCTCAAGTTCTTTTTTGATGAAATTCACGGACTAATTTCTACGAGTTCGAAATTGAATCGTGACACCGTGGTCGGAATGCGATACAATCTAATTTGTGAGGTACAATGAGCACGAAGAGTTATGGAACTAAATTTGGATGAAATACATTTGAGGCAGTTGTCCACTCATTACAATCCTTTTCTTTTCCTGAGGTATAATTATAATATGAATTAAAAGCCGTTGGAAATTATTTTTTCTAAATGAGAGTTAAAAACAGTTTCCTCTTGAAAATAGAGTGTGGGCTGAATGAGACTGCATAAAGAATACTTCAGCAATAGCAAAAGTAAAAATTCGTTATTTGTTTATTTTCAAAATTGATTGAAAATAATTTTACTTCTCCTAATTGGATTATTTGTAACATATATTTTATTTAATATATTTTTTAATGGAATAATTCACATTACTTATGTCAGAATCCATGCAGTAATAATCGGTACACGCAACAGTGTCTTTTTCGATAGTTTCAAATTTTGAGCGATAATACAATCAATTTCATTACTGCGTAGCAATTTGACAGACTAATATTGACAAAAAAAATATCGCATTTAAAAATATGTTTACCGAAAATCTGCACACGAAAATAACTTACCTCTCGGCATTCCCTTTATTCTCAAAACTCTCCAGCGCAATTCTTTCGTTAGCACCGGTGCTCTCGTTATTCGAATCGTCATCCATTGCTATGCTCGGCTGTTATCTCTTGCTTCGCTTGCAATTGAACACACGACAAATATGGAGGATCTACGTATATCAGAAAATTTCACGTTAAATCCAAACAATGTTTCAAAGCGATTCGCAGGACAAATCTACCGAAACTATTCTCTGAAGTTCTTCACTTAGAACAAGATATCAATTGAATATTCATACGATGTGTCAACATAGATATTTGATAATCTTATGGATGTACTTTAGATTGACATTTTTTCCTCAGTTTACCTGTCACTCGATATACTTCGACTGCATGGATACGGAGAAAAATTCCTGAGTTAATTTTGCCGACGAAAATTAACGAATCACATTGCTATTGAAGTGTTACTGTTTGGTGAAAACTTTACTAGACACTGCAAGTTGAAATATGGAATTTCAAGGGTGATAACTTTAAAAAATTCACTGAATTTTCATGTGTTATGCCCAAAAACAAATTTTATACAACCGGTTGACAGTTGGCCGACGTTTAAGGGCTGATATGGGGCTGATGAGGGTTGAACAGCTGAGCCGAGGGATGCGTTCAATGTACTCGGAAGTCGAAACATATAGTCTGTGATAATGCAGTGCGCCGGAAATTTAATTCTTCGTTGGATTGGGGCAAGTAGATTAGACTTTATTAATTTTCAGAGAACAAATGTTTTGAAATAATAGTGAATGTAAGTAAACTACGTTTTTATGTAAATCGTCATAATGTTGTTTTTGATTAACTCAATAAATTACTCAATATCTATTCAAATTCTTGCCTTTTTCTGGTTTGAGATGGTAACTTTTTTTGATACAGGAAGCTTAAATGAATATTAAAAAACATCGTGTATTTAGATTTAGTTTATACAAATATTTTACTTTTATCTCAAACCGAAACTTTTGACATTCTTTCCGCGATACTTTCGTCAGTAGATATTGCTTGTTACCAGGAATCATTGTCCACATTCATATAGTTTTTTAGGTTGATAATTCGATGTGCATTATATCTTTTACCGCCTGCTAAATTCCCATTATTTGTGATTTTCAAGTTCTGTTTGACAAATCATGATGAGCAATCGTATAAAACAGTCTAGGTGTGATTCTTGGTAGACATTCTGTGAGCAGAGAATCAAAGCAATTACACGGCGAAATGATTTCAGAACGAATTATGGTGATGCATTTCAGTAAAGTTTGAATTTTGTGCACGAGTGTGTAAAATACAGTTAAATTAAAAACTGCTGGATACCCAAGAAAATACACACAATACTCTTTTTAAAACTTTAGACAATGTCCAACTGATTTTTATTTATCAATAAGATTACTATGAAAATAGCAGAAGTAACTGGGATGATCCGGATCTGTGTACGAGGGGATATTCGGAGATCTTCTTCACGGACGGCTCGAGGTCAGATAGTAGATCTGGAGCTGGTGTCTATCTACATTCATCGAATGGCAGATGGGCTTTCTCTCTTGGAGAGCACGCTTCGGTTTTTCAAGCAAAAATGTTTGCTATCCTGAGAGCTGCCTGTTGGGCAATTGAGGAAAGATGGAGGGGAAAGAGCATTGCTATTTGCAGTGCCAGTCAAGCTGCACTGATGGCGCTGCGTAGACCCCTGACAAACTCGAAAATTGTCCAAGAGTGCAGAGCACGATTGAACTCTGTTGCCAGATTCAATAGGGTGCATCTGCTCTGGGTACCGGGGCACTGTGGTGTTGAGGGGAATGAAATTGCTGACATCATTGCGAAGCAAGGTTCGGAACTTCCGCTACGGGGCCCTGAACCCGCCTTGGGTGTGCCGACCGCATCTGCACGTGCCATTATTCGAAAGTGGGTAGATGATGCTCACAAAGATAGATGGACGGCTACCGGTGTGGCCAGGCACACGAAGGTATTCCTTTCAGAACCCAACCATGTGACTGCGGGATTCTTGCTCAATAAGAGCAGGAAAGTTTGCAGGGCCATGGTGGGTATTCTGACTGGACACAACTGCCTAGGAGGACATATGTACCGAATAGGTGTTGCACAGGATGACCTCTGTTCATCCTGTCTAGAAGAGGCTGACTCTGCGGAGCATTTCCTCTGTGAATGCCCAGCGTTTGCGCGTCTCAGATATCAATGCTTTGGCTGGGATGTTGCACGCATGCAGACGATAGCCTCTTTTCCCCTATCAGTGATCCTAGACTTTATCAAGAGGTCTGGGAAACTATGGTAGGCAGGGGGAAATGAGTACAATGGGTCCTTTGGCCTGAGTGCTTAGAGGCGCCAATGCGCCTCTCCCCCAACTCACAAACACACACACACACTATGAAAATGACAATTTTTATACAAAATGAGATATACTGATATCAAAATAGATAGTTAAGGGGTAACACCTATGTGGAACGCTGTTTTCGAGGGTGATTTTTTGCATTTTTTTCCAAGGAAACTTTATATATGATTGAAAAAATAATTACATGGCTTTATTATACATGTTTTGAAGTATACAAATTAATTTTTACAACGACCTAAAATACAAAATGGCGGCTGTACCAGGCTACGAGCACCAGCCGATTTTTCAAAGATGCCTTAACGGCCCGCAACTTTTCGTCGTCGCAAATGGTCTGAAACACAAAAATCAAAATTTTTCTTAAAGTTTGAACTAAAAGCAAGGGAAGTACGTACGGGTTTTCAAAAATATTGAATTTTGAAAGATTGGCGTACGGTTTTCCAAAAAAAAATTTTTTGGTAAAAAAAAATCGTACAAAATCAGCCGTAAAAATGAAAATTTTCAATTTATCAGCAAAATCTTACGTACTTCCCTCGAAAATGATGTTGTGAAGCTTGCACCAAAATTTCAAATTGATCGGATACAAATTAGCTGAATAATCGTGCGGGCCGTGTCAAAAAATGTGGTTTCGAGAAAAACGCATTTAAAGTTTGAAAACAAAGGGCGGCTCTTTCACGTTTCTCGCTTTCGCTTTGTGGATTTATTGTCTTTTTTGTGGCAAATGTTGGTCTACTACTAATTTACTAATGAGAAAAGTCGCTAACGGATACCTGTGGTAGGTATAAGGACTTTGGAGCAGAGCGTGCCGTACGCGCGCCGCATAGGCCCCGACCGCACGATGGGGCGTCCAACGTTTATGCTCATAACTCGGAAAAAAAATTTTATTTTTGAAAATAACTTAAGACGTTATTCTAGACATGTTTCCCTGCTATTTTAGCAAAAACAAACAAATAGATTTTTTTGAAATTTCTGCATAGGTGTTACCCCTTAAGTAAATGCCTTGGATACAATGCAATACATAATATCTTACTAACTTCTTTAGACTGTTCCCTATTTCAGTCTCGTGAAACTTCACAATCTAACCCAAAATGTTTTCCATAACTATTTCGAGAATTAATAATGGTCTACTTTTAGTAGACGTCATCGTTTATATTGTTGCAAGAATTTAACCGAACTGTTTCTGCTGCCGATTTCTCCTGGTCAAGCAGTTTCAACTGTGAAGTAGTTTCATATCTAATTAAATGTTTGTTATGTGAGAATGAGTGATTTTTGAAAATTTTAAAAGATTTTTGATTTTGTTTTGAATGTGTATTCAGAGCCTAACTTAAAGTTCAATATACAATTTAAATAATTAAAACTTAGCAACTATTCCATTTTGGCCTAATGGCTCTTATTAGTTTTATTTTATTACACATATGTATATATTTTGCGCCGCAAATTTCGTTCTTATATTCTGACAATAGCCACTTGCAGCCTAGCTTACGCTAGGGTAAATCTAACTTATAAATAATTACGAATAAGTTAGTCAAATTAGACATAATTGTTATCCTAGGTCTGAAATCTAGCCAATCCTGTTTGTCGAAAAGCCTACTTTATTGAATAACACATTCATGGTGTTTGACACGCTATTTTGCCGGAGCGCATAAATGACTAATAGGAGCAATCTGTAGGCCCAAGTGACTAAATATATCCACTCTCATTTTCGTCAGTTTGTCCGCAGAATCCTGAAAGAAGGAGACACCACTGTTGGCTCTACATAGATCGGATATACTCAAATTTACAATTAAAAATCGGTAGACATACCACACATCGGTAGGAAGAGCAACAGTGTGTTTAACTTTCGACTTCCCTACTGGCAAAAAATAACTTATCAAAAACTCATCTAAATCTGCCGGTTTTATCGGGACTTAGCATATCCCATTTTTTTTCTGAAGATATGTACACATAAAGAAAGATACAGCAATAAATATTTTTCAACAAAGTAATATAAAATTAGATTCTGTTTGATACATCGGCTTCGCTCAATAACCATAATCGTGTGTAAACCCACCAGCGAAATAACGGTCTCCACGCAATGTGTACGAAAAAAGATACAGGTGAGACAAGCAAAGATAGATAATTTCGATTTCGATGTGTGTTGCCATCAAACGAAGTCTTTACGGTGGTAGCAAAGACTCACGATCGTGATGTTGAGTGGTCGCAGTGTGCAGCTGTTAACCCAATAATAGTTACATGTGGCCAGCAGTCGGGGCGAGTCGTTTCTTAAGTTTCTGGACTGTGCGCAGAGCGAAAATGAGATTGGTGTAGTGGAGTGGTGCCGTTAATTTAAGTGCTACACTAATTTAACTTTTCGTGCTGCTCTTAACTATCGTGTTAAAACCCAAAAATTATCGCGTCCAGTGTGGGAGTTGGTGTTCCTTTGTTTTTGCTTCTCTTCCGGATATGTTTAAGACTACTTTTTTTTGGCTATGTAACCAGTAATTATTGTGACCTATAAATGTTGAAAGTTAAGCTCGGGCTGAATGATTGCTGAACGTGTTGAGTATAATAAATGTTAAATCTAAAGCTGTGTCTTAAAAAACAACAAACAATCATTGCAAGTGTTTTTAAATTACCATCATATGCACTAGTTTGATAGCGTTTTGCCGCAAGTAGGTGGTAAGTTTCTGTGGAACGATAAACATGCAAATGAGTGGATAATGTCATGGCTGCTTTGGTATCGCGTACAATTTGAGTTTCAACTTGATCTGTAGTCTCAAACAAGCCGGTTGGCTGCCTTTCACCTGGGATCGCAACACAGGTTTGCACAAGCGACTGTGGCATGCAGAGTTGATTTCTTCAGCTTACCAAATCAAGTTTGTTTCTTCTTTGGTTTATTTTTGCATGATTCATCCGATGGATCAACCGAAACAATGCGAGTTCAGTTATTTTCTGTTGGCCCATCGTTTTTTTTTTGGTGCGTAGCTTTTCAGCTACTCTGAAATGTTTGTTATTCTATGTAGTATGTAGTTTGTTCGTTTCCGGCTATGCGAAAAAATGCAAAATGATATCAGCAATGTATTTGTATCTATGTATGTTGCTGTGCACATTCTTCGGTGGAGTTGACCTTGAGGCGGTTGACAGATTGATAGTTGAATCCAGCATGAAAATTGAATTTATAAAAATTAAATATCTTTTGCGACGAACTAGAGTGATATTTATTTTTAAAAAAAAACAACAATTGACATAGATTGTGCTGGTCAAGCTGAATAAATAATAGAGCGCGAGTTTATGATGCTCATAAGTGCGTGTTTAAGCATACCTCTAAATGCATTGACATGTAAGCAGTATAGTGCTGTGATTTCTTAGCCAAAAGTTAATAATTTAACAGGTATAAAATTTTGGACGAAGCGCACTTCAACTATTTAATCTTCTCCTGTTAAGAACCTGGCGTTTTTTCGGTTTCTTTGCCATTTTTAATATCATCATCTGGTAAACAATTGTCTTAGAGTTCAAATATCAGTGATTTTTTAAACGTATCTATTTATCTCGATTCGCCCTCCGCCCTGCATTATTTTCTGTTTTGCGCATAGATTTAAGCATGCTGTAAGGTCCAATATCGAAAATTAAGTTTTTCCATTGATCATTCTGACAATCGACAACATGATCACAGATAGTGTGTGAGCCGGTTTTTCGTTGTCATTCCAGTCTAGTCACTAATACTTCTAGTTAATACCGATTTTTATACGATTTTTTTGTGTTCCTGAGAATTTAATTGTGATAATGATGGCTCTTTCCGCTAGTGACACATGGTTATCCTCTTTTGCTTCGGCATAAAATTTCGTTTTGCTTTATTTTCATTTCGCTTAGTATGATGTAGATATTTCTATGTCTACACTATATTTATTTTATGCCCGAAAAAAGAAATGTTTTTTCGGTACCGCCAGAGATCTTTATTTCAACATGCATTTAATGAGCATGTTTAGTTCATTTGTTGTAGCTTGCACCTGATAGGTCTTTAATTACGCTAAAATTTAGTTCATCTTTTCTAAAAAATATTGTTTTTATGATCGTAGATCATATTTAAAAGATAAATGAAATCTTATGATCATTTTTGATCTCAGGGCTGGATGTAAGTATGGGCACTTATGGACGAAAGCCCAGAGCGGCAAATAATTGGGAGTAGTGGAAGGGTGGCAAATTTTTGAAAAGTTTCATATTACCTAAGACTTTAAAGTTTTGTTGCAAAAATATAATTCTAATCTCAGAAAATCAGCAAAAACTGAATCAATTGTGCATTTCTTGAATCATAAACTCTTTATACTTACACACATTTCTGAAAGAATTCCTTAAACTAAGTCAGTACATCTTGCTTTATACATCGCGCGGTAAAAATTCAAACTTTCGCTTGGTGCCTGTGGCAGCTATATATGCCGTGTTCCATTTTTACTAATTAGTAGGTCTGTTCTTATATTCCATACATAGCAATGCATTGCCCCTCTTTTATGAACACAGGCAGAGTCGGTAGGCATCCCAACTCCAATTCAAACAATCAAGTACTCCATCAACTCCAATATGATGCAAGGTGCGATGTACAGATGGCGTGCAACTCAGACCAAAATCCTGTGGGGATCATACAATCTCACAGCGGCTAAATACCTGCTCGAATCAACGCGGTCTGACTGCAAGCGGCTGGTCGGCATAATGACTGGCCACTGTCTTGTAGCAACACATGCCATGAAAATGGGACTCCTAACCAGCGACAAGAGCCGAGAGACTCAGGAACAATCCAGCATCTCCTGTATCACTGCCCGGCCTTGAGCCGGCGATGAGCCCTGGCTAGTCGATCTCTCACACGTGACAGAGCAGAGGCTGCAGGACATCCTTCAGTTCGCGAAAAAGTCCGGGGCCTTTGGGGACTGAACTTTTCTTCTCCGGGTCCACTTATCTGGTGTCAATACGGACCACATAGATCTATGTATGGCCTGTACCAGCCATAGTCTTTTAAAATGCGAGCTCAGTATTTTTGAATTGATTGTAACTGTTATTAATTGTCATGTGTCAAAATGTTTTTTGAAGTGCGCACATTCATGACAGCACATTCATGGTTTTGGCATAAGCCTGCCGATAATGAAACGATGAAATCAAAGAAATTTAAATTTTTCCTTGATTAGATGAATCAAATTTTGATCCAAAATTTTTTGATTTTACCTATGTATGTGTTTACGTTCGACTGGGTTTGATAGAGAGACACCTCCTCCTCTAATGCAACAACCATCCGCTATATCACAGTTTCAGACTATTTTTTATAAAATTTTCATCAAATTCTTTATACATCTTGTTTTATTTTACATGTTTGTATCAAACAGTAAACATCATAACATGTTTTGATCGATTGTTCACACCTATCTTATATTGTACTATTCAGTTTTATCTTTATTGCGTAATAACTTCATTTTGCTTTCAGAACAACAAAACGTCCGAGATGCTCGCCAGCTCGATGAAGATAACGCGACTAGTGCAGCTTGCTATATTTTTGCTTTACAACTGTACTGTACTGGTTTTATCGAAAACTGGTAAGTGTTGATGTTCTTGCACTCTAAGAAAGTCAATGTCTTCCGTTTACTCATGAAAACATACCCCGGGATAACTTGATATGATGATTTCTGTATGTAAAGTCGAGTAAAATTGAATTAATGCGTTGAATTCAATCGTAATTCTGATTGAAGTCTTTTATTTTCTTTAGAAAATTAACTGTAAAGCACACCGAATGCAGACACCTGTAGTGGCTCACCTTTTACATTTTCTTTTATACCTTTGTTTTACATTTCAGGTCCGGTGCACAATAAAGTGGTCGTTTGTTATTTATCTACATGGGCGGTGTATCGACCAGGCGACGGATCATATTCACTCGACAATTTCAACCCTAATCTATGCACTCATGCCGTTTATGCATTTGCCGGACTGGACATTACAAAAGATGCTATCAAATCACTCGGTAAGGATTCATGCATGATTAGATTTCAAATTTTGAGTTTACTACTTTGTGGATTCGAATTTCTTGTCCTTGTGCTTGTGGGTTTCGTTGAGGTTTAGTTAAGGGTAGTTTGTATATCGCTAGAATGTGGTGTATTACAAATGGAACCATATTAGGCCAATGACAAACACGGTGGTTTCAGCGAAGCGTTTCCTGAGAGGAAAACCGAGTCGGTTTAGTTTTGCACTACAAAACCGAGAGGCGTCCAAACCGCGGTGTGTGTCATCACAATGTTAAATGAACGCACGACTAAACCGACTCGGTTTTCATCTCGGGAAACGCTTCGTTGGAACCGCCGCCGTGTTTATCATTGGCCTTAGTCCGAATTAAGAACTTTTGATACTTACTGGGATTTGACGTAATTCATAAAGTTAAAAATAATTTATGAGATCTGAACTACTCAGTTTCAGGTATGGCTGTTGAGTCAGGATTGCATACCAAATTTTGAATTTTCTTCGTTTAGTGGGTATTTATCCTACTTGAATCGAAAGTAAAGTAAGTTGTGATTCTATTCGTTTCAAATATTTTTTATTCATTTTATGCAACGGTCCAGATTAGAAGCCATAACCACCATGAACTAATGTTGTACTTGGATGTTGCAGGAGTTGCACTCTCTCCAATGATTTTTTTTAAAAATATTTTTTGTTGTTGAAATCTTAGCGGATTAATTTTACGAAAGTGCAATGCAACGGTACAATTGTCAATGTTAATTACAAATTCGTTCTAGCTCGGCTTCAAATCCAACGTAGTCATGAATATTCTATACCGCTTCAAAAATTTTGGCACCATCTGCATATACAATATTAATATGGACGAGTGCTTCATGACAGTTGCTAATTTATATATTAAAGAAAGACTAATGCTGGAGTTACAATCAATGCAACCAACATTTGTTGCACAACAAAATGAGTTTGAACCCATGAGAACGTATGAGAACTTTGTTGCGCAGCAGAGTTTGCTCATATCTCAAACTTGGCATGGCAACAACATTTTTGAAAATATCCAATTCCACCTGTTCCTATGAGAGTCATTTTTACTCTGCAATATAAGCTACAGCTTTTAAAGGATCAAATACTCACTGGTGTCACTTTCCGAGACTGTAAAGAATCCATATTACCAAACAACAATTTCGTTAATATAGCCAGTGACAGATGACGATAAATGTTGTGTTGCACTGATTGTAACTCGTTCCACCAACAAAACTTGGCAGCGAATGTTGGTTGCATTGATTGTAACTCAAGCATAAAGCAGCAAGTCATTTTTGTACTCTTACTGCAAACCAAATTTTGCCACAAAAAGAAGCCAGCTGCAAAAATCTGTTATAGTCCGGGGGAATTTAACAAAGTGCTTGCGAAAAATTAGGGGAAAGCTGAATTTTGGTGTGAACCTTGATACTAGTGTGTTGAACAAAATGTCAAAAGTCCCCATTGATCCGAGTGCTGCGTTACTTTTTATACGGGGTCAAAGATCACCAAAAGTGATATTTTCTAAATATTTCAGTAACGGTATCGTCTACGGAAAAATAATGTGTGACAAATTTGTAGCTTAAAAAATGTTAAACAAAAAAGATTATACAATTTTTTCTTGTAACCACAACCGTTTTTGAGATATATTGATCTAAACATTTGTAGCTCACAGTAACCTTCTCAATGGCATATTGATTTTATCCGATTTTGATTACGACTTGGAATCTTTGTGAGTTTGTTTTTCTATGTTTAAAACGCCACTAAAAAAAACATATATACGAACATGGCTACCAGACTCCAGGCTAATTGGAAAAGTGTGCTCCGAAAAGTTTACCAACACCCACCCCCCCTCGCCATAAAACTTCGTGGGACATCTGCTCGCTACTCTCTTGCCGGATATAAGCCGTATTTCTGCATCCTGTAAGGGATGGAGGAGCAGAAAAAGACAACAACATTGCAGGTGAATATAGGTTTTGTAAAGTGTCATGGCCTTGTGATGTCATGCACAGGATTGGAGTATGAAAAAGTAAGATAATATCACGGCATAATTCTGTCAACGCTCATTTTTGACATTATAGGAGCTCAACCCCCTGCAGACTATCATTGAATAATCAGTTTTTTTTTATCAATCCTGTGATGACTGCATAGCGTCAAAGCCTCGAAACCAACTTTTACCTGATATTACGTGACCTGGTCCTGATCGTTCATGGGATAAGACGGCATGGAAAATAAACTGCAGATCCGGTTATTTCGGGGTGGCTCGTTTGCGGGCGTGGGTAGGGTGTGGGTGTAGGGCTGGTCTTGCGATGTCAAGAATAGGCAATTAACAGGATAAAAAGTGATCTTATCTTGTTTAACAATGGGCAAAGAGTAGGCAACGAGTTCATCCCTGAAGATTGGGGATGGAAGTTCAGGGATTCCATTTTATGGCAAAGGGGAGGGGGTAGCTTTTCGGAGCACCCTTTTCCATCTACCCTGGAGTGTGGTAGATAAGTTTGCTTACATATTTTTTTTTGATGGGCCTCTTAAACATAGAAAAACAAACTCACAAACGTTCCAAGTCGTAATCAAAATCGGAAATTTTAAATTGAATATTATAATAAAATAGTATGATTAACATCTTTATTGAATATTATAATAAAATAGTAATGGAAACTTCCAATAGTTTACGGATAATATCAACATGCCGTTGAGAAAGTGGATACTGTTAGTTACAAATGTTTAGATTAATATACCTCAAAAACGGTTATGGTTACAAGAAAAAAGTTACATAATTTTTTTATTGAAAATTTTCTCAGCTATAAATTCGTCATACATTGTTTTTCCATAGACGTGACCGTTACTGAGATATTTAGGAAAAGTCACTTTTGGTGACCTTTCGATGAGGACTGATCGATGGGGACTTTTGACATTTTGTTCAACACGCCAGTATCAAGGTTCACATCAAAATTCAGCTTTCCCCTAATTTTTCCGAAGTTTCGCCTATTTTATGTCGAATTTTACTGGGCTATTACTGCAACAGACCTATGGTTTGTAATATTCAAGCGACACAGACAGTGTCTTGAGTGTTAAAACGCTATCAAAATTTAACAATTTTCTACTTCAAGTGGGTTGTTTTGGGACCACGGTTTGATTTTTATTCCCTCGTTGGTTCGAAATAGTTGATTAAGCACATATTGTAATTATACTTAATCTTCTCTTAACACGTACGCACTGTAAGATTAATTATTTTACTATCATCCTAGTTATAAACTATATTTCTAAATTGTACTATGGAAAAAAAAATTCACGATTTCACATCTATTTTTGTTAGTCGTATGTATTCGCTTATATAAACCAAATTATTTCGCCGCGTGCCGAAAACAAAGCCCCTCATATCTTTAGTTTCGGTGCGTTCTGGCCGATTCGAAACCTGAAGTAGCGTCTCCATCCACCATAAACTGCTATTTGACTCTTTATACGAACGGGCAGGCAGCGCCAAATTTTCAATCCATGTACGAGTACATAAACTTTTCTCATCTAGATTTTCCTATTGTTCATTTAAAAGTTAATTGATACTGATAAAGTTAATCCATACTGCTAATTTATTTTGCCCTGATATTTAAACCTTTTTTGTTGAACGGGTATTGTATAATTAATAATAACTTTCATAAATTTAAATTTTAGATCCCTGGCAGGATTTGAAAGATGACTATGGCAAAGGCGGATATGAACGCCTTACTGGCCTAAAGGCGGCATATCCTCATTTAAAGGTACGTTTGTAAGGTCAACCTGGGCTGAATATATGTAGTTTACTCCATGACATTTACTTACAGGTTACATTGGCCATTGGTGGCTGGAACGAAGGCTCTAAGAACTATTCTATTTTGGCGTCTGATTCAGATCGTAGAGCCCGTTTTGTGAAACAAGTATCAGAATTTGTTAGGAAATACAAATTCGATGGGCTGGATTTGGATTGGGAGTATCCAACAAAGCGTGGTGGCGAGTCAGCTGATAAGCAAAATTTTGTTAATTTGGTCCGGGACCTTCGTAAGGAATTCAATAAGCATCAGCTCTTAATAACGTCAGCCATTGGAGCAGCAAAAGAAACCATCGATAGTGCGTATGACGTTAAAGCGCTCGGGAAATTACTCGATTTCATGCACATCATGTGCTACGATTATGGCGGGATGTGGGATAAGAAAGTTTCACCCAATGCACCGCTGACGAATAATGACATGTTAAGTGTGGTAAGCGAACGCAAACTTAATGCTTATAAAACTTGTTCGTTCTGGAACACTCTTATTGTCTTCTCTCCACTTGCAGGAATATACAATTCAACACCTCATCCGCTTAGGCGCTCCTCCGTCAAAAATCGTAATGGGCGTCCCGTTTTACGGCCGAACTTTCATTACTAGTCTCGATGGAAATTATGGTGATGCTTCGTCGGAAGTGGGCTTTGCAGGTCCGTATACCCGAGAAAATGGTTTTCTAGGATACAACGAAATCTGCATGTATTTAAGCAATAAGACTTCCGGCTGGACGACTAGCTGGGATAGTCCAACGGCTCAGGGAATCGCTCGATGGCGAGACGATGAAACCGGACTCACCCAAGTAGCCACATATGATTCGACCCGGTCGATTGCTAATAAAATGAGATTCGCTATGGAGCAAGGACTGGCCGGTGCGATGGTTTGGTCCGTTGATACTGATGATTTCTTGGGAAAATGTGAACTTGAAACGGATACGTTCAGTGATTTTATGGCTACGGCCGGTGTTCTATTGACCATCCCGAAACGTACGAATGCCAATTACCCACTTTTGCGGACCATCAACGAAGGAATCATGTTGGCACTAGACGAAATCGATCAGAAGAATCGTATTAAGCAAAAGGAGAAGGAGAATGAAATTGCCCATGGGGATCAATCTGGTAGTGGGTCAGCTATGAAGTTCAGTGTTTTCGTTGTGGCAATTAGTCTTGTTAGCAATTTAGCTTTAGTTAGTTTGTAAAAAAACTGTATCCTCATATAGTGTTAAGTAAAGTACAGTATGATTAAATTTATGTCGATTGTAGTTATGTCTGTGCGTTAGATTCAGCGTTTATTTTGATTTTCAAATTTTTTACTGCAGTGATGAAATATCCCAAGTGCTTGTAACACTGTTGCATTTCCAAATACATAAATCAATACTAATAAGCATGCAAAAGACCGCAATTGTGCTTCAAGTTGCACAAAAAAAACTAATCTAGGGGCGTGAATTTTAGTATGTTTTCTTTGGCGCGTGTGTTCGTTTAATAGCACAAAATAATTACTTAAGTGCATTTTATTTGTTGTGAAAGAAATGATTTGCAAGATGACGATGGCAACCGGATGGTTTTGTTTTCATATTTGAAAAAAAAACTAATTGATGGTGTTATTAATTTAGGAATTCAATAAAAACTTTGTTGAATTCATCGGTTCAAAGTGAAAGTCATTGTTTTTCAACAAAAACTAAAAAAGACGCACTTTTATCAAGTAACACTGGACACAAAAATTTATCATAGGTTTTGTCTTCAGGGTAGTAGTGAAAAAATGTAGAAAATTTTGTATAAAATTTTAGACTGTAGCTTAGGAGGTCTGGACTGTGCCTTAGAAAGCATTCAAATGACTGATAATTGTTCGTTTTTATTAGGTTCGATTTTATGAATGTGTGCAATAGTAAGCCAAAGAAGATATATGTTATGTAATCAGTTTTTACTGTTTATTTTATATGAAATCAGTTTTTACTGTTTATTTTATAACATTTCTGTAGCTAAATATGCAATGGCCCACAGCTTACTCAGAATGAGGAAGCCTTTAAGTTTGTAATAAAAGCAACATAATATGAGATGTTAGAGCATCTTAGCTTAAGCCCAGCAGCAAGCCCAGAAGAGTGAGTATGATCAATAACCATCATCGAGACAAAAAAAAATTATGCCTAAAGCAGGGTGCCCTAGAAATGGCCGTGAAGGCTCCTAGTTCACATTTGCGGAGTAAACTCTAGCAGAGATTTTCCCACACCCCCCTAACACCCCCCTAATACCCCCTCTGGAAACTGCATACACCCCCCCCCCCCCTAACACGGACAATTTTCCTACACAAAGGGAACTTTGTGTCCTTTGTTCCAAAGGGACACCCCTCCTAAAATTCTGAACACACCCCCCATGAAAAATTCCTGAGAAAACCCTTGTAGTCAAAAGAAAATCTTCTGCTAGAAAAGGGAGCGCTTCGTGTTCTCATTTAACATCGTATTACACCAAAGCCGCAAATTGACACAGAACTTAGGTGAAGGGGCTCTGAGCCGTAAAAAGCCCAAAGACTCTCAGGTATGAACAGGTACACCAAACGCAGCCGAGACGCGAGAAGCTTATTGCTAAGTAAGGAACGCCACGGAAAAGCGTACATCTAACAGCAAGAAATAAAATTATATGAACGACTGGCCTTAGAATTTCTTTCCAGACTTCCCGAGATTTTAAGTCCCATAAGGATATTCTTGGAAACATTATGCTAAAACGTCGAATCCTTTTTAGAAAACCCTTTGTCTGCATTTCGTACAAAACATCGAATTCAAAAAAGTAAACATTATTCCCAAAATAGTATATTTAGGATTAAATTTTGATTGGGAAGTGATTTAAAAAGATCTTTCGAGCTAACCAGAAGATTTTCTAATTAAAGATTTGGTCGAAATCGGTCAAGATGAAATTAATTTCATTGGCGAATATACCAAAAAAAAAAACTACAATGGGCTTTCGAAATTTGAATCAAAGGCTAATTTTCATCAAACTGTAGAAAACCGCACCGATTTCGATCCTATTGAAAATGGAAGTCGAAATATCATCGTAAAAATTAATAGTACGTCATAAACTCAGCTTATTAAATAATATTTTAGTTTGTTCAAGTAAATTTGGTTGAGTGAAGTTTATTATTTGAGTTTACATATTTTTTGTGCTTCTGTTATAAATTCAGACCAAAGAATCACGCTGTTTTTACTTAGTCAATAAAGGATTATCTTATGTTCGAAATTAATAGTCTAATATCAATATTTGCATTTATTGACGAAGGTGTCAGCCAGATACATATTTTCAATCGACTCATATATAAATAAATACCACGTCATATATAAATACCACGTCCGTTTAGCATAATTAAAGTAATCCCCCGCCAACCCTTTCCGAATCTAGGGGTTAGATAAGCTGGTAGAGAGCTTCTTTCAAAAATTTACAATCAGTGTATAAGAGTGTGAAGTGTTTAGTTCCACGATTCACTTTGCTTCTGAGTTTTAACTCAAGTACCTATTCAGAGCTAGACTCGGTCTCCAGTCTGTACCTGTATACTTTCGCAACAGATGAGTTTTTCAAATTTTGTAGAATGATATAATAGAGAATGCAGTTTTCGAATTCGGTGTTAACTCAAAAATGACAAAAATGCAGATAGAACGTTTATGCTTAGTAGGGCAGAATAGTATACTGAAGCCCGTGAAAATAGACACAATAGCATGCTGGATTCAGTTTGATTGTCAGGTTTCAATTTTTTTTTCGGTTCGATTAATATGAGTAACCAGGCAGCTGTGTTATAAATCTTAATGTAGCCACTAATTTAAAAACGAGTGATATTTTATTGTTATAAGAATCCCCTTAGCTGTTGGACGTATTTCGACTTATAAAATTGGAATGATTATTTTTTGTTTTTACCGACTCGCTTTATTTAGGCGAAGAAAAATAAATTCGCATGGAGTAAATTTCAGCAAGAAATCCATTCTCCCATAATTTACATCCATCCCCATTTTGACACTTGATTTGAGATGTCTTGGGAATCTGGAATTTATTTAGCACACTCGAGTGAAGCTGTTAGCGGTTTCAAATGAGAATTAAATTCCAATTTCGAAACAGTTCATAATACGAAATTCCAACCATTAGCGAGTCGTAAAATTGAATCATAATATGCTTTCAGCTACGTATCAATAGCGTTAGTTTTTAAATGGTTGAAACGCTACTATAGGTTCGTGTTTTTGCGTCTCGATCAAGATCCGGTTAGGGTAGGTAGCATTGAAAACAACAACAATCCTGCCTCAGTTGTTGTTGTTCTTTTCCATGCTGTGCTGACCACCCACCCTAACGAGCACTTGATCGAGATGCAAAAAAACGTAACTTGTGATATATTTTCACTTAGCCACTGTAAATTGTAGCCAAGCACACCTTGAAATTCAGTGTTTGAAACATTTATTATGAAACCTTACTTACATTCCATCACTGTACCGTACTTGATTCACCTCAAACCAGTACTAATTGTTATTTTGAAGCCAATATGCAATTCGAAGTGAAAAAATATAATCCTATGTTTAAAATACTTTTTAAAAAAATATTTAAAAATTCATATATTAAAAAAACAAAGCAGACAGATTTGAATTGATCTTTTTGTTTTTTTTTCAATTGCCGCGAATAAATTATGCCAATTTGAAAAGAGGGAAGTGGCCTCTTCTTTTATAAGTAAAAAAAAAATCTTGCTCGTCCCTGTTAAAAAAACTTCAAATTGCGAAGATTCAAAATGTAATTCTAAATTGTTTACGTAAGTAACATATGAATAAAAACACCAATCGTATCCATCAAATTAATTTATATTTTATTTATTTCTCATTTTATTTTCATCATTTTTATACTTTCTCATTTGTTAACAGTAATATTATTTACGGTTTTTTTTCCTGAATTAAATAATAATCTAACTAATCAATGTATGTAATGTATCTCGAAAATTATAGAAAGGACGTTTTACAAAGGCCTGTTTTGAAGAGTACATGTATATATCTACGCATTTATGTACACTATTTACTAGAGATAGTTTTTTTTGTCGTAGTTGGAGAGTTAAACACTTGAATTATGAGAAAAGTTTTAAGGTGAGAGTTTAATCTTCAATGCAATGCATAATTTCAAATATGTTTCTCGAATTCGAGCAATTGTGAAATGAGCTGATGGGATTTTGGCTCATTTTCAAATTTAGAAGGAAATTAATAAATAATTAACGAAACACATTTTTGTACTATTTTCCAAATATTTAGTTACCTGAAGAGTTAGATAGTTGGCCTCAAATTTTAAATATGTTTACTTTATGGAAGCAGTTCAATCACAATGGTTCGTAACAAATGAACGAATATATTTTCGATCTCTATGGAAAGAGAAATGAAACATAAGTCAAAATTAAATTACATAGGAAGTAATACAGGCGCATTTTCATAGTCTTAACATTATAAAATTACTCTTATCTTTTTGCAACAAATACCGCCTATAAGAGGCATGATGTACATACATATTTTGTTTTTTCTCAGCTACGTATATCCATTTATTTACAATGACCTTTAAAACTAATCGAAGAGTATTTCTTTTACTCAATGAATCCTCATTGACATTTACTCTATCGCTAGATATCGAAATTTACTAAAAATGAGTATTAAAATGTACAATAAAAGAATGTTTTGGATTTTGCGCAGGCAATGATTTGGAATTCTTGTTTTCAGAAAGAAAATTGAAGTCCTACTTGCATTTGAATGTCTATTGGAATACACCTCTTTAGGCAGTTGATATCGTTACTATAAACTTATGTAGAAATTAAATATTTATACGCATGCTACTCGCGTTTCTTGAAGAATAAATTGAAAAACTTAACTATGAGGCCATATAAAAAATATCTGTACAACGAATAAAACTAATGTATTCAAATAGCTTAAGCTTATGGATTTTTAGCAGCACATAGGTTTTTCGATTCACACTATTTCCATACATTCATTAATATCAACTAAGAGCATCTACATTTACCGGTAAAATTATTTTGCTAGACGAAAATTTCCTTTCACAATCTTCGGTCGCTGTGATCGGACCACTCGTTCTCCGACGACACTTGCGCTACCAGTTTCTGTTGCTGCTGCTGAGGTTGCTTTCGGTCCGGAATATCATGATCCGAGTTCCTACGATTATCGGGATAAAGCAGGCCGACGTCACTGCCACCGAGGTTCTGGATGATTGTAGTTATATTGGCTCCGATATTTTGGCGCTTGATCGGAGTTAGATTCAAGTTTTTAGGTGATTTCGGTTTATGAAAATGACTAGATTTGTTGTAACTAAGCTCTTGGTCGTACGTGCTTAGAGTTAGTGGCGTGTTTTCGAACTGGCTGGTGTCTTTGATGACTTCATATTGAGCGTCAGGTGCAAGGAACACCTCTTGAAGGTTTTTCGTCGAGCGGCGATGCGCCTCTTGACTTTGTTCATTCGATGAAAATGGAAATGATGCGACAAAAGTTGATGGATTCGCATCGTTCATATCCTGATTTTGATTTTGAGACGAAAAACTGCTTTGGGTGAAGTGCTGCGGAGCGAAATTAGAGCAGGGAGTGGCAGGTGAAAGATCTGTGAAGTCTGTCTTCTCGCCCGAGTCAACTGAGCACATGCTTTGTCTCGATACATCTTTCGGTATTAGACTTTGTCTTGGCGCCACGATGGGCAAGTTCATTTGTGGCTTTTCGTAGTCTTCGGGAATCATTTGCGGAAAAGGCAGCCGGCTCCGAATGGACGCTTCTCTCTTGCCGAACCTTTGTGCCAGATAGTCTTCATTCTCGTCTTTATTAAACTTAGTACAACTCTCATCTTTCTCTTTGGGCGGTCGACGCTGGTTCGCATCGTCATAGTAGTTATCATTCTTAACAGAAATGTTGCAGCAACTACTTACGTCAGCAAAATACACTTCGGATTCTGTTGGCTCTAGAATACGCACTCCATTTTCGTCTTCAAGCATCCCATTTTCAGCGTTCTGAAATCCCGAATTATCAACTCCAGTTTTGATCCTTTTACTTTTCGAATGACACACTTGACCTCCGTTATTTTGCTCACAACTACTACTCCCAGGCTCATGATATTCATGCTCTATTTGGTCTTGCCTAATCGGAGTGAATACATTTTGAACATTTACGCGGTTTGAAGGCTGGCTGTTGGGTCCTATACTTTTTGCGCCTGTCTCGACACGTTTCTTCGTTTTCCGAACTGGCAATGTATTTGAGAAACGATCACGTGGGCCGTCACTGTCAGAAGGAGTGTTCTCATAGTTGTCTTTGGTCTTGAATCCCGTCTGCCTTTTGATTACATTTCGATTTTGTTGCGGGCAAAAAGGTTCCATGGAATGGCTGTCTGTAGATGAACTGTGCTGGTGGCATTCCATATTTGGCATATTTTGCTGGGACTGTGGTATTTGGTGGTCCATCATGGATTGGCATTGATTTGGATGAATGTATTGATAACGTCCACGTCGCGCTGGGCTGTTTGGATCACTGTATGGTGGCGGGGGCCCCCAAACTCCATATGGAACACTACCTATGACACTATATCCACCTTGACTGGCCGACATAGCGGCAGGATCTTGTATTCCTTGAGCGTTCGAGAACCCATATTGGGAATCTGGGCTGGATGGCGTTTGCCGAAATCGGTTTGTTTCATTTCGTTGCCATGGCATACGTGGCCAACTCCATCCCATGCCCCGTCGCTGATTGCCAGAGCCGAGAGCCCGGTTTACATTCGCCAGATCATCTCCGCCTGGGTTCGGCGAATAAAAGTTTCCTGGCTGTCCTGGTGCCCAAAACCGCTGCTCTCCGTCCCAAGGATATGTTGCTGGTATGGTGTTGCGATGTGAGTGGCATTGTTCACAGCAACGACAGGTGTTTGCACGCGGAGTTCCTATAAGCGATGGACCGTTTGGTGGACAAGATGGAGGCGGTGGTGGTCCTTGTTGGCTGGCATAAAGTGAACGACAGCGAAGCTCTAATTGTTCCCAATACATTTTTTTGCGTTCGTGACTAAAAAAAGAGAAGTATAAATGGGTTATTTGGTAGTGTGCAGGTAACAGTAATTTGATAATAAGTAATGCAGTTATTTGGTGACAAAAATGTTATATATGCGTTTTTTTTTATGTACTGCAGCTGGCCGTCAGCCGAATAGGGTGGCTAACATGTAGTATATGAAAAAATACTTGTGCCTTATCTATTGGGAGTGATAGAAGTCTGAACATAGCCTCTTCGTAGTGGCTGCGATAAAATCTTTTCTAAACGAAGGGTTGGCTAATATAATTCGGCTTTGGGGAGTTAATCGCGAACAGAAAAATTTCGAAGCCAGTGGTGGAACAGGGTATGTGGAGGGCTGAATAGTTCCTGGGTTAAGCAGCCACAAGTATGCGAGCCTGGGGATTAGATAGCAGGAGCGCATCAGAGGGATAATACGGATGGTTTTCATATCTGTAGGACCGAAATTTCGTGCAAAAATAATGATAAGAGAAGGAGTGGTCTCAAGTGCCCCAAACCTAAAAAAAACGAGAGTCTTCAAACATTGGACCTCCAGTCAAGCAAACTATCGAGAACCAAATCATGTGGCAGATCCAAAAAAACCAGACGAGGGAAAGGGGAGAAAATTAAAAGGGAGGAGCAAAAATAAAGTGTAGAAAAAGCAAGTACCAAGAGTTTCTGCCCAAACCCCATATGGTAAGAGGTCAACCGGAAAGTATGAAGGTGTCAGAGACTTTTTAAGCCTTCTCCGCTATCTCTGACGGCCGATCCTACAAAAGTGCTCTCCGGATGCATGCAAGCGCTTAACATGACTTCAGAGTACAAGGCACTCCAGAGGAGAGAAATCGCTCAAAAGGCAGTGAAATGGGCGATTAAAGTAAGATGTATTCGCAGAGATGGAAGAAACAGGGCAGAGTATTATTTCCTCTGTTATGGTCCCTACTGGTTGATATTCTTGTCGGGAGTCTCAACAGTAAAAGCTTAACCGCTCTCGGATGTATATAGCGGTAATAATAAGAGGTTTACATTCGGGTAATTTGAGGTTCAGAATGATAAAGCGCATAAATATGACCTTATCCAAAAATAATAATCTAAACAAAGCGGTAATGAAGGACAATACGTTTTTCAAGTTTTTAAGCCATAGTAGATATTAATTTTCAATTTTCTAAACTCTAACTGCCGTTATATTTTTCATTTATGAAATTCTCCATAGTATTAATTCTCCATAGTCTTAATTCTCCATAGTATTGAGCTTAATCAATATTTTGATGAAAGATTTATTTAATATGTTTGCTCCCTAACTTAGTATCTGGTAAAATTGTGCGCCTGCGGGCACACAAACTTACCAAAAATGCGTTCCTAATTTTTTCCTAACAGAAAAATGAATTATTTTTTTTCGTTTAGGGGAATTTTCCCCTTTTGCAAGCATTTATCCGAACTTTTTCTGCTGACGATTTCATGCAATATGGTCCCGCTTGTCAATTAGTCCCGTAACGGATTAATTTGCCGTTGTTTAGGTGAGAATGAGTGAAATAGAGGTATGAAACGAGACGTCACTTTTGACTCTTCTTGTTTTGACCGGTTTTACCCAAAATCTGTTGCTTTCCTTTCTGGTTTTCGGCAAATTTTCTCCCGTTACAGAAGTAAGTTTTTACCCGGAAAGCAATGGAACATATATTCTAATTTGTGTTCCTCTTGACCGAAGATTCACCTATCCGAACGAAATCCGCACGATATACCATTCATTTTCAGTTTAAATGTCACGAATTAATTTGACAGAATAATATTTTCAATACATACCTGAGAAGTTGATAGACCAACATGCAACTGAACACGGCCGCAAGGACACCAGCAACCGACAATCCAAACACTGCTCTCAAACAAGAATAAAGTGCTCCGTGCACGACACCGCAATCCGCTGTCGAATCGAAAACGAACCGGACTCCATTGCGGTCTAGTTCCATTCCATATGTCGAGTAGAGGCACAATCAGGTGAATTGGAGTGGTTTTCCCAATGATTTCGCAACAATCGCAACATACATGAAAGCAAAATACCGAATAAAAAAACAGAAAACATTTTTAGCAGGACATTTCATAGTGACATATTCAAAAAGAAGGATGGAAGAGCCACTCGATGGAGAGTATCGAGATGGAGAGGTTTTGCTGGTTTTGACTCACCTTCATCGACACCCTCCACTTGAGATTCAATCATGACTGAGTAGCATGTGCAAGTCCTTGTCTTTTGCGTGTATTCACATTCCCGTAATGCCTGTAAGCGACTCATATGAAGTACTGTCGTAGTGACAGTAACCAAGGCACATGTCAGAGCGGACGCAAGACCACAAGCTCCGGAAAGTTTTATCTGAAATTGAAGAGAATGACAAGATTTAACTTTAAAATTGGTAGATATTTATTTTTGATTATTCAAATAAATTAGTAATGTGTCGCTTATAACTGACGAAAAAATCGTACAAGCAGGATGTTGGAAATTCTAAAATCTTATTAATTTCAGATACACTGATAACGTAATTTATATTGTCGGAAGAGTGATTACACTGTAGCTCGGACTCCATAGCGAGCTCTCATAGGACTTTATATATGACGAACACTATCGAATGGTATTCTGAAGGTAACAAAGCCTTCGACCACGTCAAGACTGGCTTCGCAGAAGCCAACCTATTATCTTTCTCGGACTCAAATGCCGAGTTTAGTGTATATACAGACGCCACCAACACCACTATTGGGACTTTCAAGCATTAAATACAGCGAATTCTGAGTTGAACCATGAGTTGAACCATACCTACACTATTCTAAAAACTTTATTATTATTCAATTTGTAGAGTGCATGCATAACTTTGATTACCTTTTTCGACCGGTCGGTCATCTCTCTACGAAAATTTCAATCAAACTTTTATGAAGTTCAAATCTCATTCGAATCAGAAGCTCTGGCCGGCCATTGTTGATATACTCGTCTATCGAATTTAATTTGCAAACGAATGAAACTTTCAATTGAAACTCAGCTGTGAAGTTCTAGTGCAGCTGAGATTATCGTTCTGACAAAGAGACCAGGTCCAAGAACAATTTGCAATACCTCTTAGCGGCCATGCCTAACTTCTTCACGGACTCGGAAGTTTTCGGTTCTGACACAAAAACCATTTAGTTACGCGCCATGTGATTCTTTGCCAGTTTCGAAGCATAGGGAAAATTTTGTTGGAACCGTATCACCTCCGTTAAGTGAGCGGCGCTTATGGGAAAATCAAGCAAATGAATGTTCAAGAGACACAGGTCCATTTGCGAAAACTTTTTGGAGCCAGGAATTCTGGTGATCGTTTGCTTGAAATGCCTTTCTTCTTTAAATTGCGGGTACTTGTGTGAGTTTCGTCCGTTCAAGACTCGATTTAGTTGAATTGCATTTTCATTGTGCATTAGCCAGTTTGGAATGGTTGGCATTCTTTTAAAATTTCTAAGTTTTATCATTGACTTTCGGTTTTACGAAAGTTTGTCAATTTTCCAAGTCCATGCCGACAAGTAAATTCGTTTAATTTTCTATTCGAGTGGTTCGTTTTAGGTGAGATAAAGATAAGAGAATACGATGATTTATCTTTCGTAATAGAATAGTTTGCAAAAAAAAAATAGGTGTGCATTTTTGGGAAAAAGGTACAGTTGGTGAACTAAAAAGGAAGTTACTGTATGCATAAAGACTCACTGTCTTACTTTAAATCTTTTTCTATGAAATTCACAGCCTTTTTGAAAATACTATAACTTACGTTCTGCTAGATAATTATTTCCACAATCATAACAGATTATAGGATAATGGCAAGTATATGAGTGGAAAAGAAAAGAAATGGGCTAAACTCGACTACGTGCCCCCATAGCCGTTAGACAATTTTACCGATTGTCTTTTTTTGTGTATTTGTTTTTGGGGTTGTTTATTTGTTTGTTTATCTTCAGTGTATTGTCTTTTCGTGTATTTTTTGTACGGTTTTGTTGATTATTTTTCAAGTTTTTGCCCCTCCTACCACTAGAGGCTAGCAGGGATAAAAAATTGAAAAATAACAAAAAAAAACCAATAAAAAATACGCGAAAAGACAGCACACTGGAGCTAAACAAACAAATAAACAAAAAACAACCACAAAAATACAAAACATAAATGGTAAAATTGTCTACCGGGCACGCCCACAATATAAGGAAATGAAACAAGCGCATACATGTACGAAATTTAGTGAAGCAATTTCACTACAAAGGTAAAATCTATAAATAGAACAAATAGAGAGAATTACTACCTCAGATATTCCCTTTGCTCTCCCCACAACCTAAGTTCTACAAGCTTTTGGTTGTAACTTGTCAAATTTGTGTAGATATGGCGGCCATTTTTTGTTCGCGGAGTAGAAGACTGTCAAATTATATTTTTTTTTTGTTATTGCCAAAATGTTCGCGGTCTTAGGACCAAACTAGAGAAAATAGCACAATTTTTCATAGCGTCTTCGGAAGATTTCATTTGCTTAACTGAAACTTGGCTAAACGACAGTGTCTTTAGGAATGAATTTTATCTTTTGCAGAATAAATTTAGACAGGTCACGCAAAACAGATAGTGAACAGGGTTTTTAGCTGTTCACGAATCCCAAATTGGCTATCTTCGCTCAAATTTGGTTAGGTCTTACTATGCTAAATGTGTTGCCGTTTTTGTATCTTTCTATGATTTATTCCTTACAGCTTGTATCAACCTGATGTTTTTCTGTTTTACCGTGCTTAATTCTCCTGATGTTACTTGTGGTGAGTTGAGAGCTGACTTAACAGTTTAATTGCAGAGATCAACGGTACCAACTGGTCCTCTTTTTATCACAATCTTGACATGAATTTTTTATCACGATCTTGACCTTTTATTCTTTCATTAATTCCCTTATAGCCGAACAAACTCCCGTTTAATCGTAATCCTCGTCGTAACTTTCCCTCTTGATTCTTGGTTGCTATTTGCACAGCCCTTTATGCTTAAGGGGTTACCCCCACTTGTAGCGCAATAAAATAGGTCATTTTCATGAATTTTTTTTGACAAAACTACGAAATGTTTTTAAACGACTGTTATATTTTCTTAAAGTACATACTTTGAACACCTTTCAGTAATTTTTTTATTGAAAAATATTACATGATTTAACTACAAATGGCCGTCAAAACAATGGAATTTTAATTTTCACCTTTTGCGGTGACCAAAATTGATGCGAACTGGATCATCTGAAACAAAAAATAGCGATAGACTTAGTTAAATAACAGTATAAACTAGTGTTTGATCGAAGGATTTAAAACAATATCCATTTTTCACAAAATGGCGGACAGTCAAAGTTAATATTTCGATTTTTACTTAAAAAATGGTCTTCTTTTGGATATAAAACGGCCATTTTTTATTTAAAAAAAAATCGAACGATCAAACACTACATTTTAATGTATTTAATTAGCCTGCTAAGTTTCAAAAAGATCGGTTCAGTAGTTTTCGAGTAACTTTGGTCACCGACTTCAAAGATGTCATTTCGAGAAAAACGCGTTTATAAGTATAAGTAACGGTTGTACGAGTATAAGCAACAGTTTCTTCTCTTTCAACGCTCATATCTCGGTTAATTATGTTTGGATCGACTTGAAATTTGAAGGACGTATTCTCAGATAGTTATACTTAAAAAAATGCAACAAAAAAAAACGAAAAACTTCAAAGTTACAAGTGGGCGTATCTCACCTTGACTCTAATGATATCAATGACCCCGATGGCGTACGCAACATATTCATAGAATCTCTTTCATCCTTGTTATGTCTCTCTTTTTAACCGAAGCCTTTCTCTCGGTCTTTTCATATCCTACTTCAAGTTTTCAAGTTTTCCTGATAGTAAAGTATTTCATGTTTGCCTACATTTTTAGAAAAAATTGCAAATAACCAAGTCTATCGTTCTTGTGGGGTAAAACTTCAATTGTACAACACGGTTGTATCAAAGGTTGCTTCACTTCCACTGATTTAGTTCAATTTGTCGACTTTGTGTCCTCTGTTCTTAATGACGAGCATCAAGTTGATGCAATTTACACTGATTTTTCGAAAGCTTTCGACAGAGTCGACCATTACATGTTGCTTAATAAGTTTACCTGGTTTGACATATCCGGTCCCCTCCTTTCCTGGTTTTCATTCTACACCGTTAATAGTACCTACAAAATTGTCATGAATAGCTGTCCTTAATCTCTTTTCTATCACTTTTCTGAAGTGCCATAAGACTCCATTTTTGGACCTCTATTATTTGTTCTTTTTATAAATGACCTTTCTTCTGTAATTTCATCTAAGTACCACTTTTTTGCGGACAATCTTAAGTTGTTCATTAAACCTCGTCTGTCAATGATCAGTTTATATTGCAGTCGGATCTCATAGCCTTAAATGCATAGTGTACCAGGAATTTTTTTTATCAAACCAAACGTTTTGTTTTAGGTGAATTAGCCCAAAGATAAGTGTTCTGCTCGATACCGAGTTTAAATTTGATCTATTTGTAATTTGCAATTACTCATTTTAACTTGAAAAGTTACCAGATTTTAGGTTTTTATGCTTAGGTTTTTCCTTGAATATTTACAGGTGTTTTCGTTTGTTTGCCTCCTTAGGCTGTTGCATCTTTTAGCACTGCTCCCAACTGTGACCCTTTCGTTTTGTGTATTTGTCTTATGCTATTTGTAGGTTTAGTCGTTGTCTATTATATAAGTTCAGTGATCTTTATTATCCCTATGACGAACGTCTTACCATCCTGCATGTTCCTTCCCCAAGCATCCGTAGAATGTACCATGGCCAAAGCTTTTTTTGTACAAAAGGTTTAACGGCCTTCTCTCTTTTAGCATATGCTTACGTCTGTTTTTGGATGATGAAGAACGACCCTCAAGACAACTGGCTGTCTTCAATGTCCTTTTCGCTCGTCCAAAGGTGTATTTTCAATGCCACTTTTTCGTATGCTTCGCCGGCATGATAAGCTCCGGTTTGGGTCGTTGCCACTAAGTTTTCCTCTTTTAAAAAACATATCTTCGATTTATTACGTTTCATTTAATACATACACTAATTATCTTAAAATAGCCTTTACATATTTTAAAATTTCTTAATTTCGTAAGTCGATTTTTTATCTATTAAATTGTCTTCTGACATTTGTATCGTTTATTTTAATCGCAAGTGTTCTTGTATAGTGTAGTTAGTCGCCAGCGGACGACGAGAAATTGAGAAACACCAACGCCAGTTGGTACAGGAGTCCATGCTTCCGATACGTATCTATTGTCCAATTTAGACCCCGATGCTTAGTGATTTTTTGTGAACACCGGACGAATTGCACATGTCTGGGACTCTGGCCCGGCCTGGACCGGAACATCTGTATTAGTTGTATCTGTATTTTCGTCCGTAAAATTGTTCTTTATTTTATTAATTATTGATAGAGTTCTGTGGCCAAAACAGATATCTCACTGGCCAACTGTAGGTTTCTTGCTGAAATAGAAAAATAGAAAAATAAAACATTTTTCTTTTTGATAATCCTAACTCTTCTAAACCTACATTTGCTTCCTTAAAACTGATAAACAATGCCCTGATAATGGGAAATTTGATGGTAAAGTATTTTCCAGTCTCTTAGAAATGTGTATTAACTTTGTTTGCTTCTTTTTTTTCGTCTATGGTAGCCTCCTATAATTCCTCTTATGGCTATAAAACACCTGTAATTCTTTTGTGTCAACCTTCTTTGGTGAACTCCATCGAAGTTGAAACTTTGACGTCTCTTCTAGACTCATACTCGTTATGCGTCCCTTTGGCCTCCCACTACACTGAAAATCAATCTCTATTTTCACGATACTAAAGTCAGGCGACATGATAACGTTTCCAACTATCGTTCCCATATTTATCCTCTGATCTAGGGCCGCTCCACTTCGATGAAGATCCAATGGGCATCAAGCTGATGTAATGCGCATATAACGGCTTATCGAAAGCGTTCGGTAAGGTCGTCGTCCTTGATAAGCTTACTTGGTTCGGTATATTCGGTCTCGTTGTTTTCTGGTTTTCATCCATCATTCTTCATCGTACCTGCCAAGTTGTACTAAATGGTTGTTCTTCCTGTCCTTTTTGTACCAATTCTGATGTTTCGCAAGGCTCTATTCCAGGCCCTCTATTGTTTGCTTATTGTATTTTCATTTAAGTGCCTCTTTTATGCGGACGAAACTGAGTTTATAGTTATTTCACAATCAAATCCCTGCTGATTATTTATTTCCTGTATCTACCTGCATTTGATCAAATATGATTTGCATTTTGATTTACCGCAAAAGATAAATGCAGCAATTAAAATTAAACGAACTATTTCCACAGGAATGAAAATTTGAAAAAGTAGATGAGGTTATGGTTTTTTAGCGGGCTGCATTAGTTACATGTATGTTAACATTTAATTTTGTGAATGTTTTTTGTTTCAATTTTTATATTTTATTTCAAATATTATTTGAAGAAGACTAAATAAATTTCGTAAAAAACTACTTACCAAATAACTATATCGATTTCTTCGCCTCGCCAAACTCATTATACACACTCCTGTTAGAATCAACTGTAAAGAGGAAAAAATATAGTATTTTAGCAATGATCATCAGTTAATAAATATTCAAATATGAAGCAGACAGACCATTACCACCCATACTGAACGTGAATTTTGAATTAGACTATGACCGATAAGAGAACCATTAAAACATCGTTCTTGTGCGCAATGCTGTTAAGCCGTTACAGCCGATGAAGGGCTCGCAATACAATCTAAATGCACATTATATCGAGTGTAACGGTACATACTTGTAACATACTACATTTACAATTGCTTGTACGATATAAGCATTTGACACCAAGTTCCCGTTATTGGTCTTACGTATCCTGCCAAGAAGGTATTGCGAATCCCAAAGGTACATAAAATTCCTACTTTGCTATACATGCACGAGTGCTTGCGATAAATACGTAAGACAGCTGACGCACATGCATACTTATGTATGAATGAATGTCTGTCGGATACCGTCATTATAAAATAGAACTCACCGGTAGAAATGTTCGAAAGGAAAACTTTCAAGCATACATCACATCCGGGCAAGATGATTTTCTCCCACTACGCAATCATCTCTCTCTCAATCTACAGCCTTGGCGTAGCGAAGAAACATGAAAAATAGATACATATTTGGGAAAAATGAAGTTGTTTTTGCTATTATTACTTTTTCGGTCCTAGCCGAAGCAGGTTGCGATGATGAACAGTTTTTCTATTGTTAAGGGCGACCTTATATTATAGAAACGTGCGAGAATGCACATTGTACATGTCAGTCACGACCATTGTTACCTGAGAGAAAAGTTTTGGAAAACCTACAAAAATATCATGGCATTGAAGGCCAGGCAGTCTTGAGCGTATCAGGACTTTCGTGCTAGAATCGCTTCAATGCGATGTGTGTTAGTAACAGAACGCCAAGAATGGGAATTCACTGAGGCGACTAGGAAGGGAAATTAATTTAGGAAAATCATATTTTTCACTATTTCTTTCCAATAACTGTACTCATATCGTGTGTATTTACTGTTAACGGAAAAACATGCATGAAATGTTCCCGTTGCAATTCACGAAATATTTATTTCAACTTTTTCACGGAACCTGCAAATTTGATTAAGATGCGATGAATCGGAAATCGAAATGAAAACCGGATGAAATGAAATAGAAAAAAAGGTTTACATTCTTTTCTATGCGTTACAATAGGTTTGATATTCAAGTACCATATGCAACAGATCTGTGCGTATTGTCTGAGAACACAATGGAATAGCTGTATGATTGAATATAGGTATGATTTTCAATTGACGGGGTCGTGCGAATCACACATGTGTGTTTCATGGTCTGACGTGGATATTAGATCCTCGGAAAAATGGAAATATGCAGATTCAGTTTTGCGGAAACCGTACTAAGTTACATATGGTAGCTTACAGCTATAGGTCGATGCTATACCATTTGGAATTCCTCAGTTTACTAATCCGATTATTTTGACTTAGAGTTGGGATGGCGATGTAAGAATCTACATATATGATCGGCCTTACGAATCATTTTATTCAGATAAATATTTCCATTGTTCCCATATAGCAGAGTCATATTTTTGTGTGGCGTTGGAATTTGCAAGCGAGTCAATACTCAATAGTGCCCTCGTCAATTTTCAATATTGCAGGATTGGATATACATATATATTGGATATGGATCGTTAGGAAGAAATCAATGGATTTAACTACATGGTCGTGATTCTGCTGACGTATTAGGTATGACAGTGGAAAGGGAAAATGAAACCAATTGGCCAAAGAATTGGGTTGTCGGTAAAGTCATGTACGTGCCAATGCAACAGTAAAAGTAGACTGAGATCTTAGTAGGAAGATCACAGACTCGTGCAAATGGAAATTGGAATATGGGAGAATAGTAAGATAACATCAAGTCTACAAAGGAAACGTTTTGCAAGCGTTCTTCATAAGAACAATAGGATAGGTTAAACGTATAAAAAGGAAACCTGGTAAACCTACATTCGACAAGTAAACAAAGCGAAGAGACCAACCTTGGGAACAGTATTCAACTAGGCAACAAGTACACTGTAGAACAAATCCTGCCGTTCTTGAAGATTTATATGCGATAAATTGTATTCATTTGCTTATTTAGTATTGTCTACATCAGCAGATAAACATCGAACTGAAATTGAGAGAGAAAAATGAGCAAAGTTTCAAAAAAAGAGAGGAAAGAAAAAAATTATAAATTCAATTAACAAAATTATACAAAAAGCAGTAAACGAAAATAGAATCGTTATTTTGTACTTAAGAACAAATTGGATGATTATTAGAGAAGTAATTCATAAATTTATGACGTAATACAGAGCACTTGCTCTTAAACTTATTTTAAAAATAAATAAATTAAAATGAATAATAAGTACAAGTTATCCACTGATTCACTTAACCGAAATACATGTAGGTCATCCATCTAGTTTAGGTCATTTAGGTCATAAACAGGAAGAATAGTAGAGGACCGAAATTGTAGCCTTGAGAAACACCAGGATTAGGATAGTTAAAATGAGAAGTTAAACGTTACAAAACAATCACGATCATGAAAGTATTAGGAAAAACAGCTACGGAGTTGAACCGCGATATGAAATCCATCGAGCTTTGAGAGGAGGATTTTATGGTTCGCGGAGTCAAAAACCTTGGCAAAGTTAGCATATAATTGCCTTTACTTGGCGATGGTGGAAGCAACAGTTTCAGTGAACGATAGTGAGTTGGATACTGTTGACTTACATTTAACGAAACCATTTTCCTCAGAAGGAAGAAAAGGTTCAATTCTCGTGTATGCTCTATTGTAAATAATACTTTCGAAATACTTACTGAAGCAAGATATTTGGAGACGTAGGATGAATTTTCGGACTTACGGGCAGGAAAAATATAAGCGGTTTTCTAAGAAGAATGAAACGTACTGTATGAAATACTAAGGTTAGAGATCAGAGAGTGATATGATCAGTGACTTTGAAAGAATATACGGTAAGCCACCGGGACCAAAGCTGGTGGTACTGTTTAAATAAGCAAGTAAATCTACGACATCTAAGGGGTTGGTCGGAAACAAACAAAAACTTAAGATAAGAGGAGGAAGTACTATAAGTGAAAGATGAACTAAGCTGAGTAGTAACAGAAAAATTGAAATGCTGAATTGACAAAGCTTATTGTGACAAAATTTAAATTAATTGACAAAATTCGTGTAAATGATGACAACTTGTTGTTGATCATTCAAAAAGCCAGCAACAAAATTCACGAGCTCAATCAAATTTGTATATGTAGAGCGTCCTTTGACGAATCTATTTCGCGTCATAGAGAGCAGGTTGCTTGTTTTCGGTAATTTGTTCAGGCGATTTCAGAAAACAAAGGAGAAGAAATATAGGACGGTTGTTGAAAACATTCTCTGAAAATAATGGAAATTTTCCAAATAGAGGGGAACACATCAGTTTACAAGTTTAGACTGAATGAAATAGACAGTAAAGCACATAAAGACCAGGAAAGGTACGTAACAAAGACATTTGGACTTTTATTTGGATCAATGCAGGTCGAATATTAAAAAAACAGATATTAAGATTTCCATTTCAACAGGAATGGTCATAAGAGCTACAAGACAAATAGGGAAAAATAAATGGGAATTTTTCACTAGTGTAGGAGGCCAAAAAAACCTGCATACCAAATTCGCGGGTGAATTATCAAACCGTAGGGTATGCGAGATTTGACTCACTAAAAAAGACCATCTACAAGCCCACGAAGTTCCGAATCGATATAACTGCCTAAGCATTGCTTCGACTCGGTCGTACCGACTCACTTATCGATGTCCGCGGACTTCAAAAACTATCGCAGGCCCATGACAAGGAAAGCCTCGTCCCGCTTTATGCGCATTACTCTCTCAACGTACGTTAAGACTGAGCGCCAATTTTCTTCGTTTCGCAACATTGCATCCAGGATCGTCTCTGGCGTGACCAGACCAAACGTGGATTCAGTAGGCGCGTACACATACAACCAATGACAGTTTGACCAATTCGTTGATTCTCAACGATTGACGTTGACTGTGCCGTCTACACAAGAAGCGATTGGGTTCAATGGCTTGAGACCGAGACGTTGGATGCGATCCGGGTTGAGCTACCGTCGAACAACCGTCCACACTAGAACGAAGTCCCAAGGCCAATACATCCCCAACGCTTTGGCATTCGCTAGCCTCAGCCCGGGCTAACGAATGCCTTAGCCGTTGGCCTTGGCCCTATGTGTACGCAGCTACTGACGCGCCTCAAACTCGCAAAACGACCGCACACAAAGAACGTGTGCTGGGTACGTCAATTCTCAGCCTTACCTATTCTTTTCAGGTATTTCCTGAAGTAACTGTGCCCTGTCACAAAACGACACAGGTAGAAATCAACCTCCCCGTGGCTACGGCTAACACAAGGCTCTATAAGGCTAATCACCTTAGCCGTTCAGCATCCCTTGTTACTTTGACTTCAAAATTGTTGCCCGGGTTAGAGGGTTTGCGTACACGCGCGCGTCCGAGCCTCGGTCTTTCCTGGCTCTGAGCGAAAAAGATACCCTTCCTTGTGTTCGGGCGCTAGCAGATCTATGGGAACTACTCCTGATTCCAACATCACGATCTTTTCTGAGACCGTGTGGTACGTGCAGGGCACTCCAATGCTGAACACTGGCAGTGCGCATCCGGAATTTTTTAGTTCGAAGAGCATCTCCCCAAATTTCGGTCGCATATAGCAAAACGGAATTGACTGTCGTCAATAGCAGCTTCCGTTGGCTATTAGCCTACTCAGCGATAATATGTTCTACGGATATGATCCCAACAGGTCAACTTGGTGTCCAAGGTCACTCACAGATACTCGACCCATTTGCTCGGTTGAGGTTGATGTGACAGCTGGTATCCTTCGTTTCGTTAGCACGACGATGAGGTCTCAAGCCAGGTGGACACTATACTCAGTCACCCTCTATTGCGCCATCCTCAGGACATGGTTAAGGCTGAGTTGAGCGAAATCGGCGGATATGGCAGTAGCCTGGATGTGTTTTTGGTAGCCTAACCAAAAATATATCAATTTCCAAGCGCAGCAAATCATCGAGCGTTGTGTTTCAGAGGTCAGCTTCTAAGACCGACTCCTGTGAACTAGTGGATTTATCATTATGGTATCTGTGAGCCCTTACTATACTGGAATTAAATTTAATAAAATTTACATGGAACATTTCTTGCTGGATATCTTCGAAAGGAAAAACTAAATTCAATTTAAAATTCGCGAAAGGATGCAGAAGTTCCCAAACTTTATAGAACAATAGGCTAGTTTGCGTTTCTAATTGAGAGCACTTTTATCTTTGTCGATATTACAGCAACAAAAACTGATTAAAAAATACCGAAAATTAAGAGCTTCCAAACAACCAATTATAAAAAAAGCGTTTTACTCTCATACAGAAAGTTTTCCATATTTTCGCATATTGGTTAAAAATCAACCAACTTTCTTCACGACAGTCCACGACATAGGAACTTAACAAAATCCTTTTCAGCACCAAAAAAAAACACTTTGCGTCTATTCGAACCTTTGATTGACATAATTCACCTCTATGCTTAATTTTAAAGAAACAAAACAAAGCCGATGATGGAGGCCAATAATACCAACATATTCACTTTGAGTTGATCTAATTTACATTCTTCATATTGATCTTGAATCTATAACAAGACTGTTATTTTTCCGAAAAAAAATTCTCAATTCATCTCATTATTTTCTAATTTTATGCTTGAAAAGTAAATCTCTCGAAACCTTTTTGTCCGCATGAAATGTAAAAGAAGCAATTTGTAATTCATTTGTGACGAAAACGAGAGATTTTTTTTTCAATTTTTCTCAGTCCTAATCAATGGGACCTTTTTGGTTGTTGATGTAAATAGAATTTTATTGAATGAACATAATCATAAAGTGGACCTATGGGATTTCATAAGGTAGGCTGTATCGAAGCCGGAATTTTAAGAATTTCGTTTAGTTATAAATTGAAGGACAAGAATAATTAGTCGTACAGTCGTTTATCAATCTGTTGCTAGTGGAATTGTATTATTTTTTTCTAAGAAGCAAATATCTCAATTTTTTTTGTGCATCAAATGCTTTTGTTTTGAAGTCAGAACCCATTCAAATTGACTCTGGGCTATTGTTAAGGCAGTGGTTAAGGACGTTTTCACTTTGATTATTGGATTCTATTCATTTATGACACCGGGACGTATTACAGTAAGCGGAACATGAAATTGGAAAGTTTCTAAATCATATTTGAGTGTAGAGGGGAAGTCCTACTATCAGAGATTCGTATTAGTGTTCTGTTTCTGTGCTTCTCGTATGAGTCTATCGTTACATACTTGCAAACCATTGCACTTAACAATCCTAGCTTATCACACTAACATAGTAGCCTCTTAACGAATATTAGGATTTTGGAGACGAGCAACTAATAACATACACGTACTTGGCTCAAGATTTCTGGTCAGCAATCATACAAAGTCTGTGACCATTGTCTTTAAAATAATGACATCACGACCCAAGCCTCTCTCCTTGCTATCATATTCTCAAAAAAGACACTTTTAAAACAAGAAAATCACACCATCCAGAAGAATAAAAAATTCTTTTCAACTAATCTTCCTTTAATTGCGACAAAAATTTCGAACTCTGCCTTGTGCTTTGCTCCTTGACATTCAGTATAATTAAATTACCGAAAGACTCTCAGACGAATCTCTCACTCTTCTAGCTTGGAGCATAGCATTTTTTCCATTCGACGACTGGTCGAAAATAAAATTCGATTCAACGGCAGTTTTCGGGTCACAGAACTAATTGAATGCCAACGAGAATTCGGCTGCAGGTCCTTTCAGCATTTTGAGGCGTAAACTTATTTGATAGCTGGTGACGTTACCGTTGGCAATATAGGCGGTTGTTATAATTAAGTTTACATACCATGAAAAAAATAATTTTTGCTGAGTCATTTTGATAGTAGGTGGACATGATGACGAAGACAATTGCGTTGATTGGTGGTGTAGGGGATGATTTTATATAGTTTTTAATGTGGAATTTGACGTGACAGGTAATGTATTTGGTATTATGATGAATCTGATTAATCTTTGGCTTACTGGGTATTATTGATTACCATTTTTTATAGTTAATTGTTATACACTATTTTCGAGTCATATTCATAAATTCTTGGTAGAAATTCATTATATTTTGGAATCTAATTAATAATTTTTTTAAGTTCATTTCATAGGTTTTCGACACAAATTCATATGTTTTCGAGTGAAATTCATGGTTTTTTCCGATTTATATGAACTTACTTTAAGAATGTGTTAATTCCACTCGAAAAATTTCTGGATCTGAATCGCGAAAAGTTTCATCAGGTGTACCACAAGGTAAGTTCCAACAGGTATACCACAAGGTAGTCACTTGGAGCCTCTTTCATTTAATATTTTCATATCGGATTTTTCTGAAGTTTTATCAGAATTTCCTCACCATTTTTTGCAGATGGTCTGAAATTGTATCTGGCAATTTAATCAAAATTAGACTCAGTTTTACGTCAATCTAAACTGTTATCTGTCGAGCAGCGGTGCAAACAAAATACATTTGATATTAACGTCAGTAAATATGTATTGTCGCAAAAACATTCATTTAAATTTTAAACGCCAAAATATTCAACAGCATCGAAAAATATGTTACTATTCCCCAACCATTTCCAGGCCGAAGTTAACGACAGCTCTGACTTTATGTATTGCTAGAATATGCATGTATTGTCTGGCACCCTACCTTTGATGTCCATTGCGATAGGCTCGAATCAGTGCAGAAGCAGTTCTTGCTCTTTGCGTTGAGAGATCTGTATACAAATACATACGAATTTGACAATTTACCTTCACACAGATACTGACTCAATCTTTTAAATCTATCAATTCTATCTTCGCGGAAGATAGTCATATGCTTCTGCTTACTTTTGATGTTATAGGGGCTTGGTCAATGTTGTGTCCCTGTCCAATATGATAACCTCCAACGAATCAGTAAGGCGGACGAGGCACACACCAACACCACATAGTTTACGCCCACAATGAGCCAATCAATAGGCGCTGCAAAATATTTAACAGCTTCGCAAAATACTATTCCCCAAACATTTGCAGATCTAGGTTTAAAACAGGTCTGGCCACGTCATAAATCATCATCAGCATCATCATCGGCGCTACAACCAGGGCCCGGTCCTGGCCTCCGTCAACCATTTTTTTTCATCGGTTCTGATCACGAGCCGATGTGATCCAATTGGGCACCCCTAAACTCCGATTCTCCTGGTCAACGCCATCGCTCCAGCGCAGGCAAGGTCTTCCACGCTGTCGTCTGCCGTAAAATCTGCCGCAAAGGGTTTTCCGAGCCGATCCTCTTCGTTCATTCAAGCTAGGTGTCCTGCCCACCGAAGTCCACCGAGCTTTATATTCGTAATTATATCTGCTTCTAGGTATATAGCGTGCATCTCATGGTTGTAGCGTCTCCGGAATCGCTCTTCTTCACGAATCGGGCCAACGATTCTCCACAAGACTTTCCTCTCGAACGTGGCTAAGAGGTCAGAGTGCCTTTTGCTGAGCACCCAAGTCTCGAATCCATACGTGATTACTGGCAGGACCATGGTCTTGTACAGCAGGAGCTTTGATGGTCGGGTGAGATTTCGGGATTTGAAGAGCCTTGACAGATGTAGGAGGCTTTGTTAGTTTTGAGCAACTGCCCGCCTATTTCTTAATCCATGTTATTGTCAACTGCTACGATTGACCCAAGGTAGTTGAAAGATGACTCTACTTCAAATTCATGCTCAACTACTCTGAAGATTTGACCAGCTTTAGGTGTTCTTCCTGCAGATGCTGCCACCATGTACTTAGTCTTTCCGTCATTTATGTGCAGTCCCAGTTTTTGTGTAGCTCGCTCGATCTGGATGAAGGATTCTCGTACAGCTAATTCTGATCTTCCAATTATGTCTATATCATACTTTATTTATGTTTTGAGAATATCATCTGTATTATATCTATAGCATCAGCACGTCATAATTGCTCCTATCAAATTCCCTATCAAAGATGGTTATATTTTTCACATTTTTGTTTTGTATTTTTTCTCTCATAACCATTTTAAATGTATATAAATATCTAAATATTAAACAACAGCAACAGAAAAAGAAGTTGCACATGTTTAATCGATTTACCAGCATCCTAAATATTTTTTTGTGTATTACTTTGAATGGTCAAAAGAAAAAGTATTTTCTTTTCATTTTCTATACGAATTTGTTTTTTGTTTTTTAATTTGGAGTAGATATTATCAACTTCTCTTTCGAACATATTTTTCAATATGCAGTATAAAAAAAACTAAATCTCTAAATCATCATATTAACCTGATTTCATGTCAAAATAAGCTTTATCATTAACCGGAAGTAATAAAATTATACACACATATGCGCTGTTCATCATAATTTTAAAGAAATTGATTCTCATATGCATTTAAAGCACGATCTAATATTTTTCCCTAAACTGAACATCTAACATATTTCCAATCTTCACTCGCTACCCTCGGTTTTTCGCAAGGCTCGATCCAACATTTTCCGCCGAAATCAACGACAATGACATTAAATTATTGCTTGCACGGCTTAAAAGATAAATGACTGAAACTTAAACAGTCAACATTGCTTGCCGGGAGTCAGCGTTTAAATTCTCGTCATCCTTTGCTCCGCACAACAAATTGATTCAATTACACTGGTTCTCCCGAGAACGCCAGCCAAGAAACAGCGAAGTAACTCAACCGAATCGGTGAAAAACTCGCAAATTTCAAGCCACATACGAATATCTATGTGCACAATTAATCATTTTGCACACATGGAAGTGATACAAAGTGTAATATGGTATATTGAAGATTGGCTGGAAGTCAGGCACTGTTGTGAATTTGGCTGGCATTGATTTTGGCACTGGGTCGCAATAGTCTTGGGCGCGTTTCGAAATAAATTGCAAGCAGCTGCCACCATACGTCCATGAGACGAAGAGCAAAGACAAGGAATATAAAAGAACATACATACGCACGTTTCTATCGCAGTCAAATCTACATCCTTTTCGCAAATACCAAAAATGAGGCATGTAGCCAAAGCATCGTAAAATGTTCGAAAGTTGGCATAGATTCCGGAGATTCCGAGAGTACCAAATCATTTTGCAAAGTTTCGTATCGTTGGTCGAACACTTGAAAATTGCCAGGTCACCTACATTCTATTTGTATAGCCACCTAGCAGGAGCTTGAATCGTTTCTAACTGGGACGAAATTATTTGTTTTGGGAGTTATTGCATGTAGGTAACTGTGCCACCGTGGCTGCGGAAAACAGAAATTAATGTCAAAGGATATTTTGGTATATGTAGATATTTTGAAGCCTTTTTGTCGGTATCCTGATAGAGATAGAGAAGGCTTTTTTGTGATTTGGTTGAAGTCTTTGTCAGTTTCCATTGTGGTTATGACCTCAAAGCTTTTGTAGAATTAATATGTCACTAGCAGGCACAAGTTATCATTTCTAATATTTCTAGTTTTTCCGATTTGTGCGAAAATGAATAATTTTTATCTTTTTGTGCCGAAATTTTTCCCAATTCAATTGTATTTTCCACGAAATTTTGAAGTCTCTCCTGGATTTATCCTGTTTTGAGTTGTCATACTAGTTTCAAGCCATTAGAACCGCTTATGGAAAAGTATTTCCGAATATTTGCAGAATGTGATTATTAGCATTCCTAGAATTGGGTCCACCACCTTCAAAATTTCACTCATTTCTAAGGTATTTAAAAAAAAATAAAAACAAAATACAGTCTTGATATATTTTCAACATGAACTGCACATTAAATTTCAATTCTGTAACAGAGTGGGATTCCGGAAATTTTCAAACACCCCTTTTGTTCTCTCTTGTTTTCAGTTGCCAAAAACAACAACTTACCAAAGTTTCTCACATTTAAATTTTACTCATATATGTATGTATACGGCAAAAAATCATTCCGATTTCGAATCAAATTGGGATTTGCTATAACTTGCTCGATTTTCATGAAGGATTCTTCGACAGATCGGTTGTTTCGGCATCTGATGCCAACGTCGCCAACATAGGGCAATATTTGGGTGGCCAGGTTGTACAGAGTTTATCCAACCCTCAAATATGTTGAGGTGATTATTCAAATATCCATTTACATTACCACTGACATTTCTATTGCTCTGTATTCAGTGAATTTGCGATATTAAAATATTTTTACACAAAACACATTTAAATGTGTTACGGCCAATTCAATACGAGTACGAGATCATCCCCTTTTCACCCCAGAAGGGAGTCAAAAGGAGGGCAGTTTGGGGTAGTCTTACCCAAGCTAGACGGGAGGGTTGGGGCGCCACTCGCTTCGTCCCGAAACTGCTCACTACTGCGGCGTGAAGCCTGAAGCCGCAACGGTTCGTCTAGATTTCAACACTTTAATTTCACTCAAATTAAGCAAAATAGACCAATTCAGTTTCGTATATTCGTTGGTCTATCTTTTCCAAAATTCTACACGTTAGACTTAAACTATTTTTTGCTACCATTCATGGTAGACTCGCACTAAATCAATTTACAAATTTTCCTAATGAATCTTGATGTTAGATTAACACAAGCTAGATAGTTGTAAAAAAAAGAATTGGTTTCTTCCTATTTACAGCTACCGAAAATTCATCGCGGACCTTTTCTCGATGGTGGTTCGAACCGAAGATTCGCTTACTTCGTTCGCCTCAGTATGTGCTCAGTTCTTCTTCAATCAATCTCTTCGGTGCTTGAAAAAAACTCCTTCCGTCTGGACTAGGGATACGACTAGGGATCCACAACAATCCCTAGTCGTACCTTCTCAGATACTCCAGCTCGTGTAAATGGAAAATTCCGTCAGGAAAGATAAGGACTTGGCACGCTGGTTAGGAACTAACTTCTTACGCTGTGTCAAAGTGTAGAGTAAGATAAGTGGGTGAACTCCTTCCATTTTCCAAAAAAAAAATAAAACACTTTGACCTTGAAAGTGCGCCTCCATTTACGCAATGCATTATCTGTCAAAGCAATCTGAGAGTGTGTTGGTATTTATGCGAGGAGTGAGCCATATGGGAGCAACGAAAAATTCAGCCTGAGTATGTAGTTATCGAATCTTGTTCCATGCGACTTCTTCCAATTTTCCAGGCCTGTAATCAGCTGATCAAGAATATAATCTTAGGCCGGGTCAATGGATTTTTTGACCGTATACATAAGCCTCATCTACAACGTGGTTTCAAAGTGGATTAGGATGTAGTTAAGCCGCGTTGTATCCCCGCGGCAGATTGATTTGGGATAAGTCGTTCCGATCACGCAATTTTACTGGATCGGCTTGGGCGATAAAAGACCCGGATCGAGGGATTGAAGATTGAAAAATTCGAAGCGCAATTGAGTTCTATTCATATATGTGACGCTCCGATGCGATATACTTCACTTTATTAGAACCAGCAGAATTTTATTCGGTTAATCCACGTTAATCCAGTCGCACCAGAAACCTAGTTTGAAGTTTCATTCCAATCCGTTTCAAGCCAAGTCAGTCCAAGTTGGTCCGGTTTGTAGACGTAGGCTGTATACAGAGTTCGCACGCTGGGTAGGATTTAACTTTTTACGCTGTGGCCAATGCCTCCTAGAAGTACGGGCCGTAATGCAGAATGATGACGTCAGAGCAGTAGGCCAACATGTCGCGAAAAACACACATAGTCTTATGGGACGTCCGCGGGAAAATGTTAATTGTACGGGTTGTGTTAAAGTGAGTAAAGTGAAAACAAAGTGAGATCCGGGGAACAGTGCTAGTGAACAGCTAAAACACAAATTAGTGCGGTGCGCGCGGTATAATTAGAAAAATTCGCCACGAAATGTTTATCAGATGTTCTTAGGTTATGTGGTGTTTTGTGTCGATTCACTTTCGATACAATTGATTGACACAAAATGCAAGTTATAACTAAATATTAACACTACAACGCATCCACGCACAAAAAACTAACGTTTTACTCATATTTTAGCTAAAAACCGCAAGTGGAATCTCGGTGTGTGTCGGCACTGCCTCGTGGAAATGTCAAATTCCCTACTGCCATGACGTCACAGCGAGAACGATTACGTAGCCTGACGGCCCGTACTTCTAGAAGGCATTGCTGTGGCCGTGTCGCGATTTGCGGCCCGCTTCCGGACATTCTCCTGTCAGTTTGAACGTTTGACAGTTGGTCTGTTAATTGAAATTTGTTGTGTGTCGGTATGTCAAGTGGTGTTGCAAATCAGTTCTGGTAAAGAAGCAATTTGCGGAGTGCATTTATAATCCTCCTGCCGCCTTTGTCTTAGTCTAAGTATTCGGCCTCAGCTTTCTTCTTCCTGGCTTTCATGGCGCCGCACAGTCCCTTTGTAAGGGTGTGGCTAAGTACAATGGTGATCGTTGGCTGTGTGAGACTGGTTCGACGAGTGCACCCCGGATATCGTTCTATGCAGAGATTCTATGGACGTTCCTTTTTGCAATTGCCAATGCTATTTAACTAATCGCTGAAACCGATCATGACACTGCTGTATGAAATGTGTTTTTCTACTATTGTGAGGGTTCGCCAACCTTTTAGTTCCTGGTTTCGGTTCAAACTCGTGCCTAGATACAGCTTGGTAGAGAGTCCGAGTATATCGTCGATAGCCATCCATAGGTGTTTCAGATTTTCGTGTCCAAATCAGAACTCGTAAGATAGACGGAATGGCCAAAACAGCTATTAGGCCCATTAACATGCCTGTTATAATGGAATAGGCATATTTATAGAATACTGTTTGGCCTCTCTTAAACAATTCGGCATTATAATATTCTGCTAATGTGATTTCAACATTTTCTGTATCTTTATCGATCGATTTAAAACTATCATCGCTCATCAAATGCTTTATTTTTCCTCATCGTTCAGATGTACCGTCTCCATGACTAGTTGATTTAACCGGTCAGCCATGATGGCTCGGCTGCCGTTGTTATCAGATAGATACGCCCTACGGTATGGAGACCCTGATTAGTTTGACGGTCTGTTCGCTTCTGGTTCATGGTGGTTGTGGGTAGTCCGATGTCTTAATCGCTCACATTCATCGTGGCGCCACACAACCGCGTCATCGGCAAGGTCGTCGTTCCGTAGATCTAACCTAACTTAATAAGCTACCATTTCGTTCTAAATTTCTATTTACAATTTTAACTAACACTCTATACTAAATATTTTAACTAAAATTTTATCTTACTCCTTCCGATCCGTGACATTTCCCCCCTCGCTAGAGAATTACGTTAAAATTCTCTACAATGCTTAATCACCAATGAATTACGATTTTAGTTACCGCGACGCGTTAACGCCCGTCAATTCTCGTTTCGACTTTTCACCTTCGCGATGTACATTGGCTCTACCACCGAACTGACTACCCAACCCAAATGACAATGAAAAAATGGTGAAATGGTCCTGTTCGAATAAAAAGGACGATGCTAGATATCTACAAAAATGTCCTCCTGATTTCGCATACCAAACCTGCAATTACATTGATTACAATTAACAACAAAATTTATTTCGAGAATTAATTCCCTTCTGAAAGAAAGAATTTCGAAGCATCCATACCAAAATTTTAAATGTCACGATGTATTTTACTAAACCCGTACAAATGAAAGCAATTTCTGACATTTTTAAAATGCCACACAGCTTCAACTAACTCATGAGATCGAGTAGTCACCCTTCTGCTTAAACTGAAATTCCGTCCAACGAAGCCTCGCATTTCGGACCACCAACTTGAACCAACTAAAGCGACTCAAGCGAGGACACTCAGCCAACCATTTTAATATTTGCAAAATATTTTCAACAAGCGAAAAAGTACTCTTCATTTTTCGGCCCCGAACCCTCCCTCAAGCTCCACTTTACACAAGAGCGAATGGTTCAGGACAACATCACGTGCCGGCGGCTCAGTGAAATCCTTTCGTGGCTAACGATGAAGTTTATGATCAGAAATTTTACCTTTGAGTAGACTCGCTTAAGAATGGAAAATATTCCCGGATCCCGTTGGAAACCTATTTAACGATTAAAATGGAAGAATGAAAAGTTGAAGTTTTCCTGGCTAGGCTACCGTGCACCTCTTCCTAGTCCTTGCCAGCCGCGGCATCTCTGCCGTCGTGGGACGCAGATAAACATAGAAATATTTGCTTTTTATTGCTTGCTTATTGACAAACAGTACTGTTATGTACGAGTACGCCCGAGACGTTTTCTCGTTCCCAAGAGGCAAAATAAAAATTAATGGAAATGTATTCAGCTGAAAGTTTAAAGGATAATTAGTTTACATCAAAGAATGGAAATTGTTAAAGAGAAAAAAGATTTGATGCTTCAGTTTGGTAGGCAAAAACTTCTAGTGTTGAGAAAATAGGAGTGGATAATGTTTTCTAGTAGATCTGATTTTGCTTTTGTTATTTTATCTACGGAAAAAATCACCATAAATATTGTTAGGGAGCGGGAAAGTTTGGGAGTGAATTGATAAGCCGAAGCAGTAGATAACATTAATGAAATTATTTAAAGACTGTCTTCCTCGATGTGATTCTAAAAATTGCGGACAGGATTTCGGGGTATTTAAGTGAGTGGAAGAAATAAATAATATTTTATAGCTATCTTATATCTTTACAGCTAGTGTGTTGTGTGGCTTTGTCAAATTCGATTTCTTCATCAGATTTTTTTTTATATTTTCGATTACTCGGGTGAATAGTGTCATAAATTGTATTATGAATCGTGCATAAAGTTAAATATCAACGAATTTGGTGAAATATCAATGCTCAGTTTAAAAGTTTTAAGTTCCAAGACTGATTGTAACATATGTACCTATTTTGACCTGTTAACTCAATGGTTAGCTAACGATGTGTAATCATGGCTGGATGTGAACTATAGAATCAGAATATTCATGTGTGTGCTCTATCAAGTGGGTTAGTTAAGGCAACATAGCACCTCCAAATTTTAAAAAAATCGATTTTTTTTTATTGAATATGTTGGAATGAAGGTTTAAAAACATGATTTTAATAATTTAAAATTGAAATTCTAAAAAAAAAATTTATAAGTGTATATTGCGAAGCGCTCCAAGGTCATTTTTTCTATGATTTTCGTTCACTTCGCTATATCGCTACATCGACTTAAGCCAAAGTGTAGGCAAAGATAAGTAATTCATCTCCTTTAAAAGAAGCAAAAAATAAGCTAGCCTTGCCAAAAAAACAAACAAAACAGCTGTAATGTGGGAAATACATATTGGCCGAGACCAGGCGAGCCGAAGTCAGACGAGACCGCGAACATGTGGACGGCATTTGACAGCTCGTCCGAAATCGCTTTGGCTCGTGCTCAACATCCATTCCGATCGGAAAGCGGACGAGCGCCTCTGACACCTGTCAAAGTCGCTTGTCTGGACCGTCCACAAACTCGGCTCGCCTGGGCTCGGCCAATATCTATTTGGCACATAAAAGATCCTACTGAAAAGTGTAGAATCTCTAAAAAAAGGTCCGAAAAAAGTTCAACTGACACTTAAATTAATGAAAACTTTAACCACATACTATGGCCTAACAATACGACTAAATCCTGATTCAGTTGAAAATATGCGCAAGGAAATTTGGGCAGCATATTACCACAAAATTTCAACTGATGAGAACCCTCAACACTGTTATTGTCCTGTTGAAGAAACGACGTGGTGTAACTGGCGCAAGGCGGAGGCAGCTGGTGATAATGCATTAAACAATTTCAAGCATCCTCCACCTTTAGATGATGAGGTACAAGAAATTTTAAAGCCCAACTTTGATGACTTATCATCAGAAGATTTATGAAAGCGCTGCTTGGGCAATTTTACTCAGAATAATAACGAAAGCTATAATTCTTGTGTTTAGAATTTGGCTCCCAAACATACTTTTTGTGGGAAAAACGTACTAAATATGGCTGCAAATATTTCTGTATGTACTTTTAATGAAGGATTTATGGCTATCGTGAAAATAATGCAAGTAATGAGAGTCACGATTGCCGAACGTGCACTGGAACATGCAGAGCATAGAGATGCTGCAAGAATTAACCAGGCGGAAAAACACTCGACTGAGGCATCTCAAGAGGTCAGAACTGCTCGAAGGGAGCAAAAATCTTTGGAAGAGGAGGAGTATAAGCAAGAAGAAGGTATATTGTATAGCCCAGGCATCGCAAATTAGTTTTCGGTAAGATTTATTGCAAAAAATATTGAATTTTAACTTTGAATGCGATTTTCTCGAAACAACGTTTTTCAAGTTGGCGTGCATGATTAAGAAAAACAATATTATCCAATTGTTCTGAAATTTTAACAAGTTAATCTGCACATGTTAATGCTCAGAATGAACTACGGATGAAAAAATCGGCATTGATTTTTTTTTTAGTTATAGCCGATTTTTGGGGGAAAAAACCCTCGATTTTCCAAAAAAACACCGCCATTTTGTTATTTTTCAACCAATTTTTTTTATTTAGTTCATTCTAAGGCCGCTTTGATGTTGGTCAGAACTCCGTTTTAGTTTTTTTTCAGACTTTCCTGAGGGCAGTTATCATGCACGCCAGGTTTTTTTTGGTGTATTTTCCAAAAAATTGTAGCAGACGACAGGGGGCCACAAAACATTTTGAACAATTTTGTTTATGTAGTCTAAGACAAACAAAGTATGTGTAAAAAGTTTCATTAAAATATGTCTTTTTATTCAATTAAAAATAAGCCTTTGAAAAAAACATTTTTTTTTTAATTTGAAGGTGCTATGTCCCCTTAAGGCTCATGTGTCAAGAATAATGTACTGAAATTACGAAGCTGGTCCTCGGACGATTTGAAATGAATTTATTAGTAGTATCTATACAAAAAGGGTAAACCGACCAAGTAAATATAACAAGCTGACTGCTATATCAAAACATTCTTGTATCATTGAAAGTCCAACATATGTACATGCAGAGCATGATATTTCACTATTTCTCCAGTGATAAAAATGCGTCCCCAAGGACAACATGGAGCGTGAACGTTCATACAGGCTGAACGTGGAATCGTCGCATTCATACAGTATGTGAATTAACATAAAGATACTACTGGCAGAGTTGATGATAGTAGCAGAACATGGCATCTTTCAATGAAGCGTATAATAAATAACGATAAAACCTGCGCTACTTGCGAAACCTCATTTGCAACAACATTATCCTCGAACGTCCAACTATGCAGTCAGATTTCATGTCATTCCCAACTATGGCTTATTCAGGCGTATACTTGCCCAAAAGCTCATTAGTGCCCATCTTTCTGGCATGTTCTGATGCTAGTTTCAAGGATTCGTGCTCAAACCGAGTACCAAGAATGAGTTTCCTTCCGTCATTTCACAACGCAGCGAAAAAAAACTCGAGAGCGCAAAAATCTCGCTTTCATCCAGTTCCATTTACATTTCCATATTGTTCGCTACAACAAGTGCGTTAAGTTTTGCATAAGCCGGCCACAGCGCAGGAATGGTCCGTGTAACACAATGCTGATGAAATGAGGACGCGAGACGACGGTAATCTTACTGGGCGAAGTGCTCGTTGTCAACATAATTCCAGGACGATAATAAGAACGACGTTGTCGTGCCGCGGAAAACATTGGCTTAATTTATTTCTATATAATGCGTTTTTTAATTAAAAGCTGTCATATTGTCGGCCGAGAAGGATTTCTTGCCTTATTTCACGACGGGCACATTCCCGCGTTTCAGACAAACTGGAATCCGACCCTTGGTCAGTAACAAAAAAGAGATGATAATGATTGCGAGAGGGCAATCTAAAGGACGATCGCGGGCTTTGTATCGCATAGGAAAAAGATGGTGTTGTATTACTAGGCATTCCGAACTGAGTGCCGTCATTTGGATAGACAAGAAATCAGATATTCATCAGACGAGTAAAAGCTCTTGATCAAACTGAGAGATAATTTTTGAGGTATTTTTGCATGGGAAATTCAATTTGCAGGAAGTTAGTACATGAAATGGTGTATCTGCTTTTGAAAATTGCATTCATATGTATTTTTTTTTTAAGAAGTGCAAACTTAGATTAGGTTTTTTATTCTATAATCCTGCTATATCTATTATTCAAGATGTTTCCATTTGGGTGAAATAATTTGTAAATATTTGTATAATAAGAACAGAAACATATGCATTTTACGTGCTGCTTAGCTTTAATTCATTTACTGGAGGAATAAATTAAAGAGCGTACACTGCAGGCAAAAAGTTTAAGACCACATCGCAGAAATGAAGCACACTTAGATTTATAAAACTCCAAGTACCTTTTTTTTTTACAGTAATTGCCTGTTTAAAGGAGGGTTGCTATCAAGGGATTTAAAATGTACATGGAATTTCCAAATTCTCAGTCAGGGTAATAAAACACGTTGGGTTTTTCCCACTTTAAAGACTTTAGGTGTCTACAATTTTTTAAAGTAATTAAAATAAGCATTTGAAATTTCTGGGATATGGATTTGAAATATTGTGAAATTCCTATAAATAGGTACCTTATCTTCAAAATATTTCATTTGTCAGTTTTTGTGCTGACAAGTAATACGGATTTTTATTTTCAGCGAATTTTATTCCGTGCACTTGTGATATTTAGTTATTGGTACTTTTTAGCAAAGTTTTAGCAAAATTTCTGTCCAAAATGGGAAAAGCGCGCCGGAAGTTAGAAGTGTGATTGTGGCGCTTCATAAACAAGGAAAGTCAGAAAGAGAGATCAGTAATGAAGTAAAAATTTCAAAGACTGCTGTACATAATGCTATCTTTAAATTCAAGGACAGTGAAAGTTATTGTGATACTATAAGGAGCGCACGACCCAGAGTGACAACAGAAGCAGAGGATGAGCCTCTAGTGCTTATGAGCAAAAGAGATCGAAAGTTAACTGCACCGGAAATTAGAGCAGAGTTCAACGCGGGACATTCAAAGTCCATAAGCTTGTCAACTGTAAAAAATCGTCTAAGGGAAGCTGGACTCGTGGGGCGTGTAGCAGCCAGAAAATCTCTGCTTCGAAAAGGTAACAGACAAAAGCGGTTAGAGTGGGCACCAACTCATAGCCAGTGGACAGTTGAAGACTGGTCACAGGTGCTTTGTACAGATGAATCAAAGTTTGAAGTTTTTGGCTCCAAACAGAGGGTTTATGTCAGGCGATCTGCTGGAGAAATAATGGCCGCGAACTGTGTAGTACCAACAGTAAAGCATGGAGGTGGTTCTGTTATGGTTTGGGGGTGCTTTTCACTTGCTGGAGTGGGTGAATTAGTTCGAATTGATGGCACGTTAACTAAAGAACGTTACAAGGAAATCTTGCAGAACACGGCCATACCATCAGTTTTGCGGTTAATTGGGCGAAATTTCACCCTTTAACAGGATAATGACCCCAAACACAGTTCTAAATTATGCAGAGGTTATTTAGCTGAAATGGAGAATGATGGAATACTATTGAATATGACCTGGCCCCCACAATCACCCGATTGTAGCCGAATTGAATTTTTATGGGAGGAATTAGATAGGAGGATACGTGAACGCTGTCCGACGTCAAAGTAACACTTGTGGGAGCTTCTTCAAGAAGAATGGAACAATATCTCCCAAGATACTTTAAGAAAATTAGTTGAAAGAATGCCAAGGATTACTAAAGCAGTAAAAAATGCCAAAGGAGGATATTTTGATGGATGTAGAATTTCAAGTAGAAAAAGATTCTGCTTGCTTGTTATAAATTTAGAGTTGTAAACTAGAAAAACAATAAGCTGACATTTTATAATTACATAAAAAGTAATCAATTATATTTTATCCAGAAATAAATAAATTCTAATTACCATGAAAACTTTGTTTATTTTCTCAATTCCTAAGTTTTTTTTTTTATTTTTTTTTATATACTAGATCCCTTTTGACAAGGATTATGTTGGCTTATGACGATTCGTATCAGCCATCGGTTTACGATAACACCCGTTTATGATGGGTTTGACCTCAAATTTTTACTCTAGACAACATAACAAACTCAAAACAACGCAACGAACACGAAACCGCAGTTTAAGACACGTTGATACACGTATTATCAATTCCAGAGAAAAATCGTCCTTCGGAGAAAAGCAAATTTCTCAGCAATTTTCCGGCTACAACCTTCCACCACAAGAGCTAACACTTTATTGGTGGTCTTAAACTTTACTTCACTTTACGGCTTAAAAGTGTAGTAATTTTTTTTTATTTAAGTGCATTTATATGAACATGATGTATTAGAATTTGTAGTACTACGCTACTTCCTTCTCCCTTATACGGAAATCTCTTTATATTAGAGGTGAGGAGTCATTAATACAAATTAAAAATTGTTTTCGATTAATTGCATTCATTTATTCAGTAAATATGCATAATTCTTAATTATAAAAGTATTTGAATCCAGCAAGAGTAATAGAAATAAAAATAAAAATATTTTCATAAAATAATAATTCAAACGATATATAAAATAACAAACAAATCAAACTTCATTTAAAATAAATACAGTGAGTATGGAATGTTTTATAGTTTTCGCAATGAGATAGAATAGAATATACGAAAGAAAAAAATTAAATAAAGAAATAGTGGAAAAGTCTGACCAAAAAATAAAAAGGAAAATAAAAAAATCAAATAAAAAATAACAACAATAAGACTGAATTAAAGCCACAATTATGGCCACAGATATGACGTTACATGAGAAATAATAGCAAACAAAGTTGGTGTAGTAAAATTCTTTGAAAAACGTTGCATTCAAAAATAAAATATAATATGTGTTTGCGGACATTTAATCCGAATATATCTACACTACAAGCTCTCTTGACAGATTGTGGCAAGTTAAAAAATTGCAAAAGTTTAACACTTGCATGCGTATAATGATTCTGACCTGACCTAACTGTGTCATACGGTTTGGCAGGATAAAATATTTCTCAGTGCGATTCCTCTGATGCGATTAGTATTAAGTTGAATCTGGTTCGAAGTATTTTCACACACACCAACTAATTTCATCCACAAGAAGAAGTATTGTTTCTTGCGGGATGTCATATTCAAAAGTAGGATATTCATTTGAAGTAGCATTAAAATGCCTAATAGGGCCCATACACGACGCATGCATGCATGCACAGTACATTGATTGTGCAGTATTGCGCCTGCCCTACACGATTCATGCAAAACTGTGCAGTTTTAAAAGAACTTGAAGTGGGTTAGATGTACACTGGACAAAAACTTCTAAAATTTGAGCTTGAATGCACAATATTTAACATACACCTCTCATGCAAGCATGCGCAGTCGAGAAAATATCAAAAAGTTTTGTAATCATACAGTCAGCATGTGCATTCAGTCAATCATTGCCATACACGTTCAATCCGCATGTGCAGTCACGCGATTGTGCATGCATGCATGCGTCGTGTATGGGCCCTATAACACTGATCGTTTGACTTGTCGATTCAGATTTGACAGTTTATTTTCTCAATTTGCAAGAGATCGATGTTTAAATCTCGGGTGTACAATGCTGCTGGTGAGGATTTTCTTTAATACTTCACCGAATATTGTCAACATGATCGGCCGAAAACTGAAAGCACCGTTCCGACGTCAATTTGATCGTATCGAAACCATTCATGATGCAGATGTCAAAGAAATCAGTGGCTTTTTGAGGGTCCGTTAGGTTAACACGTTGTTACGATTTGACAGTTATTTTTTCGATAGAAGCACAAATAGATTTGTGACCAAATCACAGATGCATTGGATAGAAACTCAAGCTGATGACGACTTAGTAGGCTTGAAGGAGGGGTAAGGGTTTCAGCGTGAGAAAAACTCTTTTTTTTACGAATTATTTTTAGAAATATGGATAGAGCAAATTTATTTTTTAAAGTACTCCCACGACAACCCTTGTACGGGTCTAGGGGTTGAAGCTGGTAGAGAGCTTCATTGCAATTTTTTTTAATCATTGTGAATACGAGTGTGGAGTGATTAGTTCCACGACTCACTTTACCCCTGATTTAAATCAGGTACCTAATCAGAGCTAGGTGAACTCAAAGCTTTGATGCGCAGACCCTCGTTCGAACCTGGATTCAAACCAGGGACCCCACACGCAAGAAGCCAGTGCTCTACCCACTAGGCTACTCAAGCTTCAATTTATTTATTACAATTTACTCAGGCTTCAATTTATTTTTTTGTGCATTATTAATTATCATTTCAATAACATTGTGTAATTTTTTATGCAAAAATATCGACAAACAAACCAGTGACAAACGTTTTTCAAATTTTTAAATTTTTGGTGGTCATTTGAAGTGGAAATTGCTATTTTTCACAAAATTTTTTAACTTTTTGTAGGTGAAAAGCCCCCTTAATATAAAAAAAAATCCTAAAACTTATCGTTGCGGGGAAGTATTTTACATGTAGAAAGTGTGTGTCAAGTTTGAAATGAATTGGTAATGTGGTTCTTAAATGGCAGTGAACACGGACTTTAAAAAAGTGGTTTTGACAAAATGACTACTAAACTCCGAGCTGTTGGAGCTACAATTATAGAGGAGATGGGACTAAGTATTCAATAAATTTGAGAGTTTTTCTCTGATTGACTTCAAATTTTGGGACTATATTCTTAAAATGTTTAACTATAAGGTAAGATAATTTTTTTTCACAAGTGCTAGTCCTTACCATCCCCCCTCCTCTTAAGGGTGAAAGGAACTTGTTGGGCGAAAGGAAAAAAAAGGAAGAACTTAAAATTACCAAAATATCTAACTTTGATAATAATATTTTTCTCATTCTTCTATTTATTAAGTATGGACATTTTGAAAGGATTTTTGGTAAAAAAAATCGTGTATATATTTTGAAGATTACAAAAAATACCAAACTGCTGATAAGCTTTCAAAATAACTTCATCGAAGTCATGAAATGATGGGTCTATGATTTATTTGTCTGTTAGATTCCTCTAATGTTTTTGTTTGTTTACATCGGTGTTAAGATTTGTGAGGCCAATAGTGGAACTAAATGGCTCGCAAACCACCTACGACATTGGTGACTGGCTGACGCACGAAGTCAAGCTCGTCCACAAGTTGCAAAAAGCAAAAAAGAACTGCTTTCGTATGGCTTCAAAAGATACACAAGATCATGTCTAGAAGCAGACTGTAACTGCAGCGAGCAGGCTGAAAGATTATTAAAAAAATTATACAAACTGTTTTACAGAAGGTTGCAGTCGTTTACTTATTCGGTAGTTTGGAACGATTTGATATAATCAGCTTACAGTACACTAAGGGAACAAATTGAGAAGAGTATATGACCAAAGATAGACTCTTGTGAAACACCAGAAGGAGGATGAAAGGGAGAAGAGAAACCTGTAGCTTGTAACTTTTCACCCTCAATTGCTGAAATAAGAAGAAGACTCCTTTTATTTCTAAGGAGTGAAGTGAAGCGGAACGTTGAAAGCTGCGATTGGCAATTAATTTTGAAAATTCTGTGTAAACCACGTCGACTTGTTCTTGTGAACTCAAAGCGAGGGAAACTGCGTTTATGAAGGGAATGAAGTTGGTATAGATTGCCCGATTTTAAAAAATGCTCCTTTAGCATCGGGGGAATAAGCAAAAAAAATGCGATTTTTATCCGGGCTTGAGAGTAGGATGCTCTAATGAATAAATATTTGGGGTGGTGGAGTCTGTTGTTTATGCCATAATAAAATATATAAGCGATATTGTAGCTATTAAGCCACTAATAAAATCAAACACAATATGCTACACAGGCCAAATACTTAACTCCTATTACCGAAGAAGTTTCAATTTAGAAAGTCTGCTAGGATAGGCCCCTGTTTGTAATGGAGTGCTAGGAAGGTCAGAATCCGAAAGAAATGCTAAGAGTATCAAACTGAGCATTGGTGATGCAAAACTGGTGCGGCTAGAACTGTCGACTGCAGGGAACTTCGACGGGGCAAGCGGTGGTTGCATCGTTGATGCCTAACTTTTTTGTTCATAGGTCGTCAGTACTTTGGGTGAAATTTGAAATTGAATTTCTCTTAAAAAGCAACATGTTTTCCTTTAGGTACAGCTAATGAAGTCTAGAAAAATTGAAAGTCATGATAAATTGCCATATGCTAATTTGAACGATGAAAAAGCTCGAATAGTGAACGCTAGACAGCAGTTCTATGTATATGTTTTATAGATAGAGAAAATGCATTACCACAATGTTCATGATTGCTTTCAAACTATGCAACCAATTACCGAAACATCTGATGCTATGATAAACACCAAAATAATATTTCCAAACAACTCTCTTATGTATTCAGCTGCCACAGTTTTCTTGAGAAGCTTTCACTAGAGTAACCTATCAAGCTGCAATTTAATTAAATTACCTTCAATCATTCCCAGGCGTACACTTTACATTTTGCAGTCAGAGAGTCGCAATATAAGCCCTATTCACCTGCTGCTTACTGGTTTCGTACTTATGCCATCTGGGGCAATTTGTGTAAACATTCATTACGGTATTCTAACAGGAGCTCACTGAAGGATGTATTTATGGATTCATACCTGGCGAACAAGATCCTAAATGATATATCTGCATTTATGCCAAAAGGCGGAGGATTCCAATTGTCTAAAGCAATCCGTTATGCTTCGGTCCGGTAGTTTATGGCCAGTCTTGCAGTTTATGCCAACTAATCGAAAGGATTACAGAATTAATGGAAAGTGTGCATTAGGTAACGACTCCCCGGTGTGCACTTCATTCTAGATGTTGACCTTTTCCCAGTGGATATAATTTGTTGCGGCTGGAGGAGGACACATACACGACAAGTAATCGAACGATGTTGTTAGGATTTAAATGGCTTTTTAGCGTGTGTCACAACAAATAGTTGGTAATGTGATGCTGATGATAATGACGACGATAGTGGTAACGTATTTAGTTTCAATGGAGTAGCTTTAAGCTTGACATACACGGAAATCGATAGGGATCCTCGATGAATGTTGGAATGTTGATAGTGTAAAGTAGTACCGGGCTGTTTAGCTGATTAACGGTTAGTGCTTTGATTGTTTAATGAGTATGTATTTACACACAGTAAAGCAGGTTTCTATGCTTATCAGGACGTGGTCATAGCACCTCGAAGCAGTTGTTTCGAAAACACTTTCACAAACAATACAAAGCAACGACTTAGACTCCAGAACAACTCCAGTCTCCCCTATTACGTTAAAATAGTAGGAAGGACCACCAGCACGAATCAAATAAACGTTAATGATGTCCCTTAATGGTTTTTCGGATAGAATTGTCGTAAAGTGTGCTATTACGTCGTAGTTGTTTGGCAATTGGAATTGATTGATGGTCATTTCAGCTATGACTGGGCACAATATCCTGTAAGCCAGTGAGCAGTGAAAGCCTACAAGTCCTGAGTGAACCTAAACATTTTCATTACATACACGTTTACATACAACTGTACAATATGAAATTGGATTTAGTGTTTTTATTAACTACACATACGAATAGGTAGGATAACTTGTATAATACGGGACGCTTGATAAAAATAAAGCATTTCTCTTCGCAAAACAAAAAAGTTTTTATAGGTCCTATACGTTTTTTATGGAAATAGTTTTCTTGTTTTATTAGGCCTCTAAGGCATTAAACTGTGATTAATTTTCCTTGTATTTATGGACGTTATAATTCCGATGTTATTCATTGCAAACATTAGTTGTTGGTGGTGTAGATGAAAGCGGAGATATTGTTAGTCAAATTAAGAGTGAAAGGGATTTTAGAAGGCCTTTGAATCCTAGCATAGAAACTCTTATGTTAATTGTTGATTGCACAAAACTGAATCAAAGCGAAAACAAAGAATCCAGCTGCAAAACTGCAATGATCTAGTTCCTTTTTCTCGCTAGTGCTGGGGAAAAATATATAAAAATATTGTTAGAAGAAGTAGAACAAGTCATAAATGTCAAAGTCAATATTATTTTGAAAGTGCCGGATTTCACAGAAAGTTTACCATTAAATGAGTTGCTTATCTCTGTACGGTATTACTACATAGAATCAAATTTTAATCAAAAGTTGAAACACTTTTAAATAAAAAACAAATCTTATTTGAATTCCACTTTATTATAAAAATGTTATTTTCATACCAAAATGTTCATCATTGAATGAAAAATAAATCATTAAAACAAACAAGACACATTTTGCTACAGCGTTATTGAAATGAGGTCAGATTATTTGAATTAAAAAGAAACATATATGGCGCCATATCATATTTGAAAAATTTTGATTTGGCGTCATATACGGTTCTTTTTAATTCAAATAATCTGACCTCATTTCAATAACGCTGTATCAAAGTGTGTCTTGTTTGTTTTAATGTTTTGTTTTTTCATTCAATGATGAACATTTTGATATGATAATAGCATTTTTATAATAAAGTGGAATCATTTTTATTGAATATGGAGGATTATTTAATTCAAATAAGATTAGTTTTTTGTTTAAAAGTGTTTCAATTTTTGATTTAAATTTGATTCTAAAAAATGTTAAGTGGTGAAATTGTTCTGAGTGTAGCAGCTACGAAATAAAACATATCATTAGAACCACGATCATAAGAATCATCATAAAACCAGCAAATGATTTCGAATAAATCGCATGAGATTCCAGTTCGTTGACAACGATATGAACTTCGGAAAAATATCTCACTTTCACATTTACACAGAATTGCATTTTAATCTTTCAAAGTGCTTTTTCTTGTTTTGTTTTCTAAAAAATCTCACAGTGACTTCGACGCTTTGATATTCTTTCATAACAGGAGCTTGCCAGAAACCATTGAAACTACGAAAGTTTTCATGTAAAATATGTACATATGTACCCATTAATGGTGAGTGTGTGAGGGGAAGAATGTGTGCGTGTTCAGGAAATAAGGTCATACTATAAACCCTTAGAAATCTTAATTCATTCGCAAGAGTAAATTGCTATAGTTTCCACGTCGAAAGTTTTAAGCTGACGCCTTAAGATCTGTCTTTTGCCACGAATCCGAAGAACGCTAGTGACCGAAATCCCCTTTCGCGTTGTTCTCTTGCAAAGTAATTATCAAAGTTTCGATTCTTGTGGGTCGGCAGCAATTAAATCCGGTCGAAACTCAAACTGTGTGCACTTGAGTACTTAGCAATGCAAGTGGCAAGGATGTAACATTGTTAGAATTGCATCGCAGAAATCAAATGAGTGCTGGTCGGAGAGTAAAATAGTTCATAAGCAGTTTTGGTAGAAGGAGTTGGAGAAGGTTATAGGTATACGTTTTGTTAATTATTTCTGCCATTCACAGGTCGAATTGAACTGAAATTTTGGATGAAACATTTAAATTGAAGCTCCGATAAAATCAGTGTTGTCGATGAGCTGGATATTCAAGAACGAAATTTTATGTTTCGCAAAATTGTTTTAAAAACACAGGACTCCAAATTTTGCATACATCTGAAGTTTTATGTTCGGTAACCCAAAACTTTTTGCCTCTCCATAGCATATTCTCCTTTTTACTAGGATGAATCGTATGCACATGAGATAGAATAAGTTTTAAGTCGGTGGCTAGCTGTGGACAGACAAGATATTGATTTTTGATCGGATAACGCAAATTGGCTATTGACAGGAGGAAAACAGATTCTTTTCAGTTGACTTCGTTCCCTGACACATGTTTGCCTTTAGACAATATAAATATTCGATGAGTTGGAATAGTATCAATAAGCATGTGTCCGATCCTAGAGCAAAAATTGATTAAAGGTAAACAATTGGAATCAAATATCAGAGTTAGCATGGAGAAAATGGTTTTATAATCAGAATTGTGAACAAAGTACTTGTAAGTTTTGATTCTTATGCTGTATTATTTTGATGTTCTGGTAATTAAACGTTTGTTTGGCATCGTCAATTTTTTACTAATGTTCGAAGAAGAACATTAGTATTAAAATCACTTTGGCCAAAAATTCATTTTTCTATATACACATATATATATATATATATATATATATATATATATATATATATATATATATATATATATATATATATATATATATATATATATATATATATATATATATATATATATATATATATATATATATATATATATATATATATATATATATATATATATATATATATATATATATATATATATATATATATATTTATATATATCATGAAAAAATTTCAGTGAAAAAATCTCAGGAACGCGCCATCCGATTGAACTGAAATTTTCAGGATACATTGGTGTATATGCAGAACAGTGCCAGGTCTCACAAAAAGATAATAATCTTTAACCCTTTGGCGCCGGTGCCCATTTTAGTGGTATTTTAAATATACCTAGTTTTCTGTCACAAAATAACTTTTGTAAAAATAACGTTTATGCAATGAATTCTGAACTTGTTTTAAATGTGAATATGATAATGTTTTTGAAATTTTTAACCCTATGTATGCGCTAGGCGCCTGAAAAGAAATCGAAAAAATTGGAAAATGTTTAAATTGCGATAGCTTTTGACGGAGCTATCAAATCATTATGAAATTTTCTGAACATATTGGTACTATTTAGTTGTAAATTTGTGTTGCTTTTAATGAGCATGTTGGCAACCCTGTAGCTAGGGCAGGCACTGAAAGTGAAAACTTTCAAATCATCGACTCTCCTCAAAAATTATCGCTTGTCGGAAAAAAGCCACTCATATACAAATTTTATGCTTTGTCTACATAGCTGAAGTAAAACATTTGAAATTTTGCAACATGCAAGAACGGTAATTTAGCATCAAATATTTTTAGCATCAAAAACTTGTGTTCACGGGAACTCATGACTCGATAATCAGATACAGTTGAAATTCACAGCATGTATTGGTATGAAATAGGACCAGGTCTGATAGAAGTGATTTTGAAATGCAGGCAATTCTGTGCCAGTGGTGCCATCTTGAAGAATCACTCAGAAAAATTACTGCTTTTAGCCCTATAAGTTCGGATTAAGTCAATCGATTTTGACGAAATTCACACAGTAGGTGAACCTTACTTTAAGGCAAGTTTGGTAGAAATTTGGTTGAAAAATTCGGTTGGAGCTGCCCTTTGTTTTGAGTAGGACCAGGTCTGATAAAAGTAATTTTGAAATCTGGGCAACTCTGTGCCAGAGGTGCCATCTTGAAAATTTATAAGGAAAAAACAACTGCCGTTTGCCCTATGAATCCTGATTCAGTTACCAGATTGAACACAGAAATTCACACAATAGCTGAACCTTACTCTAAGCCACGTTTGATGGAAATTCGGTAGGAAAATTCGGTTGGAGCTGCCAGCTGTGGTAATTTTGGTATCTTACATTTTGAAAATGCGCTCAGAAAAATAAAGCTTTTTGCCCCTTAGCTTCCAGTACAGTCATGAAATCAAAACAATATGCATATGGTAAATGGGACTTAATGTAGGCAATGTTCAGGAAAAATCTGATAGAAAAGGCAGGGTAGGGCTGCCAGCTATTGTTGGTTTCATATCTTTTTACTATATCTTTATTAACTGGTTATTTCTACTATTATTTTGTCACTTTGCTTTTTTTTTCTTTTTTTTTATTATAACTGCTAGTATTATTATACGTTGTTATTCATGCTGTTTAATTTCAAATCTAGATTATATTACGTAGTTCATACTTTAACAATCTATTTACTTTAGTTAGCTTTAGCTTAGTTTAACAACTACTGTCGTATCTTTTTCTATATAATGGATTTTCTTATCTGTGTATGCATATAAATAAATAAATAAATAAACGATTTTATAGTAAAATTTTCAACCGGTAATGATCTTGTAGTGACAGTAATCCTATGACTTGCAATGCAGGCATCGAATGGAAACGAAATTCTCAGGGTTGGTTGATTTCAATGTGAGGCAGGTGTGATAAAATTGATGCTAGAGAAAGGTTGCCAGCGCGAGGCGTTTTTGCTATTTTCGTATCAATAAATGCTTACTTACGTATTCATCTCGCGAACATTTACAAGGAAAATAAGTTACCAATGTTTGAATTTTCTAAGTACTGGAAATTATTTGGGTGGTGATTCTAAACATTTTTCTATCCAGTATCGATTCCACAGTCTCCCGTTCATATCTGGGTGCGAACCAGGAATTTTGGATGCCAAAACCAGTGCTCTCAAATTTTATCTGCTTCATATGCAAAAATCGCTTAGTTTTTAGTATTTTTTACTCACCTGAATAGGCTCATGATGGTATGATGTCTTTCATTTCAGAAGTTTTGTATGATTAATTGAATTCTATACCATTTCAAAGATATCGCTTAATTTTCAGTCACAAGTCCGAAGATCATAAAATATTGACTGTTCTTAGCATTTTACACATACCGACATATGTGCATTTGATCGAACTTCATTATTGGCGAATATCATTCAACCAAAATACTTTCAGTCATAAAAGAATATCTATTTTACAAATTTAATTTCGACACCTATGGCTAGAATTTGCATAATACACAATGCTAAATATGTGGCGTCAACGAACGGATTCAATTAGCACACGCAACTAATATTGTTGCCAAAATTACGCGCATCTTATCGTTTGTTCCTATTGTCAACATAAGATTGCGGCAACAATAACTGAGCGATTTGTTTACCATGGCCTTGAGTATATCATTGTGCTGGCGGAAAGGCTTTTGGCTGCATATAATCATGAATATTACTCTTCCCGCATGCTTACACAAAATCATGGATTTTTTTTCTGTTTCCATATTTATGTTTATGTCAACCAGATATAGAGTGGAAGTAGCAATCTGTTCGAAGTGTGCCACCCGCACATCATATCGCATTCACACCATATGATTCAGGATAGGAACTTAGAAGCAGCTAATCACAGGTGAGGCATTGAAAATGGATTATGACAGTGGCATTGATTTGTAAGATGTCCAAAAATGATGGGATTTTTACGCCATGACAAGTGTATTGCAGTGGGGTCTTTAAAATATTAAACTTTGAGTGAGCCAAAAACTATACCTATAGATCTTGTCCCGAGAAACTACGTATGTATAAATATTGATGAAGATCGTTGAAACTGCATCAGTCAGTCTTCAGCTTTCTTAGAAACGTATCAACCTATCCGCAGCAATATGAAGATTTTCATTTGTTTCTTAGCGCTGGTAGCCGTAGTTTCGGCTGGAGTCCTTGGAGGCTATAGTGGAATTGGTCTTGGAGGAGGATATGGTGGATACGGTGGTTACGGAGGATATGGTGGCTACGGAGGATATGGAGGTTATGGCAGCTATGGAGGATTCGGAGGAGGCTATGGTGGTGGTTACGGTGGCGGATACGGAGGAGGTTATGGTGGTGGTTACGGTGGCGGATACGGAGGCTATGGTGGAGGCTTGGGAGGATATGGCGGAGGACTGAATATTGTGAAAATAATCAAGCCAGCTGTTGGTTTTGGTGGTAGTTACGGAGGATATGGTGGCGGAATTTGGTGATTTAAAAAAGTATTGCTGCTTTACTGATGTGATAAATAAAGTTTTTAACGAAAAGAAAATCGCCTATATTTGTTTAAGCAAGTTAAACTCTGTGGCCGGTTTCTAGATTATTTAAGATAAAGTTTCAATTGTTTATGTACAAGGCTTTGGACTCGGCTTTAATGACTTCTCAGCACAGTTTTTTTTAACAAGTCATCGCGATATTTATTTGTGTACGTAAATTGTGAAAGCTCTTCGCAATCCCAAAATAGGTTTTCAAGGACAAAAACTACAATTTTGTTACATAACACAGTACGATAGTTGTGCCTTTAAAACTCCAAAAACTTTGAACGTCAGTGCACAGTTGCGTATTAGCAAAAAAATTAATTTTAAATTATTATAACCTCCTGGATATTATCGTATATATTTAAGAACATCAACACCGGAAGTGCTTTCATATTATTTTCAGTCTATAAATTTTCAAATCCACTCATCGCTGACTATTCGCTACAACCCTTTTCCGATCTTCCTACTATATTTCATTGAACCCAACTTTTAAAAAAAAAAAAACCCTTATCTCTTGTAAGCAAACTTGAAACAATATCGTCAAGTACGAGTGCATATCTCCCATTTCAACCAACGGAAATATTTTCCTGTTTTGCAAATTCGTTCTCCAACATGCTGCTTGAATTCGCAGAGCTGAATCGACCCATGACTTCTACCTAGTTCTTAGTCTACCTGCCTGTTTGCTTGCCTGTTGGTTTCGAAACAATATCCAGTGAGGATTTGCAAAACACTCGACGAACGTATAGTGAAGAAAAAGGGTCACTCCACATCCTCTATTCGAGCTTCCGTTAATAATCACGTAAACTCATCATAAATCATTAATCTCCGTGAAAGCTTCGTTGCAGAGCAGAAAGGATTCATTAGTTGGCAGCCTGTTCTTTGTTTTTAGAGCCATGGGGTCTGGATGGAATACGGCGAGAGGTATTCACTTTTTCAGGTTTTTTGCTATTTGAAAAGGATAGTAGGGAACGTATATTTAACCAAGTACTCCTTTGTGGGAGACACTAAAAGAGTGCACTTTGACGTGGTATGTGACTATTTTGAAGCATCGTTTTATTAAAGCGGATATTTTAAGGAGAACAATGTGCTACTAAGTTTAAAATCATAGTACATAAGAAAAAATAGACATGTGATATTAAAACAAAAATCCTGATACTAGTTCAGCCTTTTTAAATAAATCCTTGAAGACCTGCATACCAATAAACAGTTTTATTTTCATTTCTCGCAATACTTCTACTTATGTGTATTTATTTACACGTGCTGAATTGATACAGTTTTCTCTTACAAGTACAGCCACATCGTCACATCAGATTACTTAAGTCAAAATACTCATAAGCGTCGAATAAGGGGATCTTCTGCTCTGCGGCAGATTACGAGTTCAGCGAATAGAAGAAAACGAATGAGAATGGTGATGACATGGATAACCAAGCCAAGCTGCCACAGGCTCCACACGTGACATGTTAAATTCTAACCTCATCTTGATTTGCTTCCCTGACTCTCATACACGCCTGTCGAGAAAAAAAATCCCATAATTTCGCATTTTTTTCCCACCCTCCTCGCACAATATTTTTATCTGCCGGAAGTATACTTTCCATTACTGAGCATCGCTGATCCTTTCCTACTTACGCTGACGACTGCGAGAAAGAAATGGGCTTACGTGTAATGGCAAAGCTATCAGGACGATACTTAAATGATAGGATTTCCTCAGCGACTAGGATGTACTCGTGGCGTTAAGCAGAGTAAGAGTACTCGAAATATTAGATAAGTTCTCCTTTGACAATGTGTCAAATTATTCATGGCCTGTGAGACAATAGAAATACAGGGATGGTATCTTTGGATGGCTTTCGATCGATATATGAAAAGGAAGAGCACCATCATTATCGTTAAGTGATAGCATGTGTGTTTTTTGCTTGAAGGCTGAGAGGGCTGTGCTTAAGTTTTTAAGGTAAGAGTTTTGAAATCGACTTTTGTATGATTTCTCGAATTAAATGGATTTTCGGTAGGGGAAATATCAGATGAACTATTCTTAGTTTGAAACTGATGTTGCCTACAATCAGACGTTTGTGCATGTAATCAGTGCACTTTTGAGAAATTCATGCAATCTAATTAAAACTTTTCAAATTACGATGTTAAATGCATATCAGCCTGTACACAGAATTTATTTAAAAAAAAATTTTCAAGGGATAAGTTTTTTCCAGCAACAAAAACTAAACAAATAGTTTAACTGTCGGTTTTTTTTTCAAATCAGTTGTGTTCGTACGCTTGTAGCATTTGGGTTATCATCATCCTTTTAAATAAATTATTTTATTTGAAGATAGTTCGACACTAAAATATTTCAAGCGATTCTTTTCGAAAGTTTTTGAAAAGGTTAATTTGCAATTGCAAAAACTATGTGAGATTAAATTATTAGAGTCAGAGTTGGCATTCATAGATGTTATGAAATAATTCGAAGAAAAAGAATTACATTCATTTATTAGCTTTTACTAACATAGAAATGAGACAGTTTAAAGTTGCTTTTGAGATCAGTAAGCTATTACTTGTAAGAAAATAAGTTAAGATGACTTATTGTTGCAGTATGTTTCTTAAGTAATTAGCTTAAAACTAATAAATGTTTTGACTTATTTGGGATAAAAATCAGAATTTAATATATCTGCACGACGAATCGAACGGGTAGAATGATGTCTCTATTCATCTTTACTGAATCTAAACGAAGATTTTTTCATGATATTGTAGGATGAGCAAAATAAAGTTGTCTCTCGAAATTCCTTACTGTCCGTCTGGGAGTTTAAGTTGGACAGACGAAAGAAGACTCTATTGAAAAGCAATGTGTTCAAGTGCGGAGTGATAAGTTCCATGTTCTAATTTACTCCTGATATGTCCCTGGTCCATACGCACATCTAAATCAACTCGAACCAGATGCATCACGCGCCAGCAACGTGCAGGCTGCACAAGCTTATAACCTCGTCTTGTTGGAAGTATCTTGATTTCAAGCGTCAGTTGTGTGCCTTGCTCAGTTAAGTAAGTTCACTGAAGTAATGGGTGTCCCATAGCTCACGCAAGATTTGAATTTGCCGTCATTTGTCCAGTAAATTGTTGGCAACCAAATAAAATAAAACAGTTTGGAAGCTGACAGTTTCGGGTAAGTAGAAATGCAGGAACAACTCATTTTCATTGTTGAACAATATTTCAAAAATAAATAAAGTTTGGCTGCTACAGTGCATAAATTTCGTGCAAAATATGGTCGGAATATTGATTTAACTTCGTCAACTGTGAAGGAAGTAATTGAAAAATTCAGGGAGACTGGGTCAATCGGGGAAGCAAAATACACTGGCGTGTATTAGAGTATTGATGAAATTCCAGGAACATAGACAAAAGTTGCAAATTTCACGAACTCTCTCTAGCGTACACTCACTAAAGATCTGCGTCTCCATACATACATATCTGCGTCTAACAAAATTCAATTGACACAAAAGCAGCAACCTAATGATCATGATCATGCACATTGAACAATAACAAGTGAATGCTGATTTTCCGAGCAAAATCATCCTAAGCGATGAAGCCTTAGAACAGAGAGAACTAAGGAATTGAAACATGCGTATACGTATACGAAATTTAGTGAAGCATTTTTACTACATGCATAAGTTCTATAAATAGAACTTATCGAGAGCGAAAGTGCCTCTAACCGTCTCTTTCATTTTACCCGTCGCCAATTTTTCGACGGCTTATCTGTCTCATCCAGTAAAAATAACTAAGTATACAATATCGAACTCAATCGGGACTAAGATTGTAATAGAAGAACGGAAACATAGAAAAAATCCGTTTACTCTTTGCAATTTCAATCTCAATCCTAGATCAATCTAGCATTGTATCCGCGGCTAGTTTCGAAGTTGTGCATGTGTACGTAGCTATCGTATATTCACAACACATGAAATGATCACGTGCGCTTGCATATGACTGTCAAACCAGGTAAACAAATGGCGGCCAGTTGGTGTTATTTCGCGCCGAGTTTAAGACTGTTTCGGGAAAATCCGGGAAATAGTAGTGAAATTGTGTCGAATCGACTTACATATCGCAGCGTGCTTCAAAATGAATTCGTGTTTTAGTAATCGCGAGTGATAATAACAATCGACAATGGTGAAATTAACGTTTTTTGTGCGTGGCTGCGGGAGCAGCAATAAAGATCGATCGCGGAAAGTTTCATTCTTTGGGTAAGTGTAAAAAGTGAAAATCGATTATATTCTATATGTTTTTGAAGATTTGCGTGATCTTCAAGTGAAAAATCTTTAAAATTCAGTGTATTTACAATGTCTGGTTCGACGAGTATAAGGCTGTCAAATTAACAGCTGCTCATATGCAAATGCCCATGGTCGTCGAGTAGACAGGGGCTCCTGTAATATGAGCACGTGTATGATATTCGTGGCGCCGCGAGCTGATAACAGATTTGTGTAAAACAACCAAAAATAAGACGAAAATATTTGGTAACATTTTTCGATACCTTGCTTAGTTTTCGAGAAATCGGTACTTAAAGTTTCAGAATCGTATGGAAAATTTTTATAAACAATATCGGTAATTTTTTTTTTAAAAAATGACTCTCTTATTTGCTAATATGTGAAAAACAACATAAATCATTAACAAACGCCCACAGCCACGGGTGGAGTGGTGAAGGAGGTATAAAAGGGGCGGGGTGTAAGATGTGAAGAATATAAAATGTGAGGCATGTAAAATATGAGAGGTGTAAAATGTGATTGGTGTAAAAATGTGAAATGATGTTTTAAAAATTAAAATCGACCGATGATCGTTATGTGGAAAAATACACTTGAAAATGTAAACCGAATGTTTTTCATACGATTCATAGGGATTTTTCATACGGTATTTAATATAATTTTGAAACTTTAAGTACCGATATCTCGAAAACTAATCGAGATATCGAAAAATTTTACTGAATATTTTCGTCTTATTTTGGGCTGTTTTATGGAAACCCGTTGTCAGATCGTGGCGGCACGGATATCATACTCTCCCCGTAATAAGTACATGTATGCAATATGTGAATTAGTTGAATTAAGTGAAATTTCTGGAAAATACATATTCTAGCACCGAAATAGTTCCATTCATCTAATTCATCTGCAGTGTCTCAAGCCACTGAAAAAGTGGGCAGAATACCTTCGAAATATAGATATATGTTCACAAACTCAAGCATATTTAGTTTCTAAAAGAAAAATTAGTCTTTATAATTACATATTTGAGAAAATTTCTTTGCAAATAAAAAAGCCCCTTTAAAACTTAAAATACATAAATATGTGACGCCCCGAAAAAAATCATTCTTTTTTTGCCTTCACCCATACTAGTACTTGGAGTCGAGCAAAATGCTTCACTTCTCTTGGCTAGTTTCAATTCCTTATACTCTCTCTTCTGAGGATGAAGCTCATTTTCACCTTGATGGGTTCGTGAATCGTCAGAGAACCCACATGTGCTTGTTGGAAAACAAATGCATCCGCAGCGTGTCACTGTTCGGTGCGGATTTTGATCTGGAGGCGTCGTTGGACCATACTTTTTTCGAAAATGATGCTGTTCAAGCAGTTATTGTTACTGGTGCTCGATATTTTGACATGATAATCGAATACTTTCTGCCTAAATTGGATGATATTGATGTGGACGGCAAATGGTTTCAAGAAGACGGTGCGACATGCCATATATCCCATGAAACGATCCAATTACTGCATGATATATTTCCTGGTCGTGTACTTTCTCATTTTGGTGATCAGAATTGGCGCCCTAGATCATGTGATTTAGCACCCTTGGATTTCTTCCTATGGCGTTATTTGAAGTCAAAAATATATGCCAACAATCCCAAATCAACCCACGCATTGAAAGAGGAGATTCAACGCTGCATCAGCGAAATTCAGCCACACTTCTGCAAAGTGGTCATGGAAAATTTCGTAAAGGAGTGCGTATGTGCCAGAAAAGCTGCGGAGGCCATTTGCCCGATATGCTATTCTATACATAACCCTATACTATGTTCATTATGTTTCAATAAAAAAAGACATACAATTGAAAAAAAACTGTGTTTTCTATTTAATTCAAATCTTGCGTAAATTTTGGGACAGACTATACAATTTATTTAGCATATAAAATAAAGAGTTAAATGTCCCGATAGATGTAAACGTACCAATTCAGTACAAACTAAACTAGGGGTGGAGTTTAAAGTGAGCCTTGGACATTAATAAGCTATTTTATAACAGAAAATGAAAAATAAAATAGTTAATTATAATAAAAATAGTTTATTAATATCAGTTGCACTGCAGTGCCTCAGATAGCAGAGCAGTTTAAAATAGGTGGCAATGCAAACAAATCGATCAAAACACATCTAAGTCCGGGATGTTCATTGAGCAATTCAACCTGCCCAGAAGCTTGCTGTTGTGTTTGATATACGAGTCATTCTCAGGCAGAGATTGACCTGGGCGAAAATCTGAAACAAAGAATAAATGCAGCATTTTAATTGCCAAATTTTTGGCTGAATGGCAGGCAGCTGCACCATAGTTTATTACTGCATGAAATAATTGGAGAGGCATCTACGAGGTGACCGCAACAAAATTGAAGACAAGCAGACTGCACGCGTTAGCTATAGTCTTGATGATTTTCAAGCCAGCTTTTGTGGATACCTTATATATAAGGTGCAGCCGAGCCATCAATCGGATAGAGGGAATAACATGTAGTATATGAATATATGCACGTGCCGCAACTATCTCGGCTGATCAAAGCCTGAACTTTACCTCCTCGCGATGGCAGCGGGCAACAACCTTTTTTTAAGGAAAGGTTGGCGAATATTTTCAGGCTAGTCCCTTCCTAATAAGGTTGGAGGGAGACCGATTACCTCTCTCGTAAGCCTCGGAACTGGATTGATACCACAACGACAACCACGTGAACGAAAACGGCTGAACGATTTGAAAATTTTCTCATGGAACGTTAGATCGCTCTATACTGCTCGAGCTGCTCACCAGCTAGCCGATGCTCCGTTCTAATATGAGGATATAGCCACAATACAACAGATCAGATGGACAGAGAATGGTGTTTTGCAAAAGAAAGAATATGACTTATACAACAGCTGTCATCCAAAAAACCATGTGTTCGGGGTAGGCTTCGTCGTCAGCCAAAAAATGAAGTCAACCATCAACGGCTTTAGCGCTATTAATGAAAGACTTCGCACCCTTCTCGTGCGAGGTGCAAATATCAGCCTCATAAACGTTCACGAACTTACGGAGGAATCTGCTGAAGACGGAAAAGAATCATATTATGAACAGGTCGAGCGAATCCTCAATGTCTGACCAAGGCAAGATGTAAAGATCATCTTTTGCGATTTTAGCGCCAAAGTAGATTGGAAGTCAGTATTCAAGCATTACGCAGACACCCATAGCAACTAGCAGCATCCAAGAACTTGGTCGCTGCGAGTACCAGGTTCAAGCGTATGATATCCACCTATCACCTGATAGAGCCCACTCGTAGCCAGATAGACTACGTGTTGACCGATCGCCGCCACTACTCGAGCTTGATGACGATACGAACGTATCGAGGTGGCAACTTAAACTCGGACCACTATATTGTTGGTATGGTTCTCCGAGCGCGAATTGCTTTGCATAGAAGCGTTGCATCAACACGGCTTCCATACGTTAAGAAAATACCCGCAACACCTTTGATCTTCCGTTAGGGTAGAGCTCGATGGAGGGGGAGTAAGTCCTGGGGGCCACGATGCCGGGCGTAGATGAGAAGTGGACACGTCTTAAGAATACTGCCATTAGTACTGCTGACGCCATCTTAGGCAGTAGCCGCAATCATTGGAGCGACTGGTTTGATGATGAATGCAAGCTAGTGACTAAACGTAAGAATGTTGCATACCGGACAGTGCAACAATCTCATAGGATGCGGGCACGTGAGGAGGAATATTAAGAGCTCAGAACAACAGAGAAGAGACTTCACAGACAGAAGAAGGTAGCCTGTGAAAAAGACCTGATCTGTGAAATAGAAACATCTCGAGAGCGACGTCCACACCAGGTGCGGAAGTTCTACCAAACAGTCCGAAAAATGATACAGTACACACCACCTTGCACGTACTATAAGGACAAAGAAGGTAATCTGATCACCGATCCTGAATGCATTCTGGAGCGATGGGAAGTGAACTTTAGTCGATTGCTAAACGGTCAGGTCAACGAAGAATTGGAGGCTCCGCTAATGCAAAAAGACATCCTTATGCTGCCACCACCAAGCATAGAGGAGGTGCGAAGAGCCATGTCGGCTGAAATTTAACAAACCCCCTGGAGCCGACGACATATCAACTAAGCTGATTACATATGGAGGGCTCACATTACACTAAACACTCCATGAAATTATATTGCACGTATGGGAGCATGAAGAGATGCCAGAAGATTGGCGCAAAGATATAATATGCACCATACATAAGAAAGGAGATGTAACAATATGCAGCAACTATAGGGGTATAGCATTGCTGAGTACCTCCTATAAGATACTTTCCTCTATCCTACAAGAACGGATAGCCCCTTACGCTAAAGCCATCATTGGAAAATATCAATGTGGTTTCTTCCCAGGCCAATAAACAATTCATCAGATCTTTACTCTCAGGTAAGCGATGAAAAAATATCTGAAACTCAACTAACACATCTATTTATAGACTTCAAGGCCGCCTATGATAGCATAGCCAGTATAGAACTGCATAAAGCAATGACCTTCAGGGTAGTTGAGCATGAATTTGAAGTAGTGCCATCATTCAATTACCTTTGGTCAATCGTAGCAGCCGATAATATCATGGAGTGGCTGCTCAAACCCAACAAAGCCTACTACAGTCTGTTAAGACTCTTCAAATTCCGAAATCTCACCCAAACATCAAAGCTCCTCTTGTACAAGACCATGGTCTTGCCAGTACTCAAGTATGGATCCGAGACTTGGGTGCTCAGCAAAAGGCACTCTGACTTCTTAGCCGCGTTCAAGAGGAAAGTCTTGCGGAGAATCGTTGGCCCCATATGTGAAGGGCGATTCCGAAGACGCTATAACCATGAGTTGTACGCTATGTACCTAGAAGCAGATATAATAACTAAGTTAAAGCTCGGTAAACTCAGGTGGGCAGGGCATCTAGCTCGAATGAGCGATAAGGATCCTGCTCGGAAAACCTTTTGTGGCCGATTTTACGCCCGACGGTAGAGACCTTGCATGAGCTGAAGTGATGGCATTGCCCAGGACGGTCGGAGTTTAGAGGTAGAACCGCTGGAAAAAACTGTTAACGGAGGCCAGGACCGGATCCCGGTTGTAGCGCCGATGATGATGATATATGAGGAATAGTGACCAAGGTAAAGGCGAAGAATTTGTGCCACAAAGCGTCTCCACTGTAAAGTGGCATCCGATGATTTTGGTGCTCAGCGAGCTCCAATCTCCACCCAACGTCAATTTCGACGTGATAACTGATTTTATCAGCCCAGTATTGGTAGTGGAAATTGATATCGAACGGACCACAGGCGAATTTTTATAGCTGTACGTTCGATGCAAGTCAAGTCAAGTTTGTTTCATGACTTCCAATTGATTAAATTATTTTACAATATAAATATTCGCTTATCGAAGGCAATTTGACATTGAGAAATCTACAATGGGGACATTAGGTGACAAATGGAAAGAGTAGAGTGATATTCGAAGGGTTGCAACTAAGGATACCGTTTGAATCGATTTCGTCACTACTATTACATTGACCGCTGCTTCGATATGGAAATATGTATATGAACGATTAGAGCGCGCTGCTTGACTTAATGCTCTCTTTGATTCGACTTGGGCGTGCCCTAAGCAGCCTTCTCATGTTCTTGCAAATAAGCGCTCCAAACTCACCAACCAGACCAAGTAGGATCTCAGCCACACACTTCTTGCTACTGTTAGACGACTTGCTAAGCAGTATTGTCCAAAGCAGCGAAGTGCCTGCAATACTACGTGGAAGAACTAAGTTTTTACTTTGATGAATGAGACATCAAACCAAATAGCAATAAAACACAACTTTGCATATTTCGCAATCCTACTTTCTACATCGAACTGGGCGCTGGTCGTGCAAAACTGGGAAATTTGAAACGCCATACTTTGGCAAACTTGTCCTGTATTAACTGTTTTTGATTAGTTATAGTCAGCTGTGATTTGTTTGAAGCTTAAACGATTTCTATTACATACATTTTTTTATCTTATTCTTCGTGTATACTTTTTTTTCTTCACTGCAGTCGTTCGTCATATCTATTCATCTGAGCTTTCAATACATCACGATAACATCAGAAATTCTATATTTTAGAACAAATTACAAATGCCCCGCAAGAGCGATTACTCATCTCGAGGGATACGCAACTCTCTTGCTGAGTATATACGAGAAACAATATATAATATAACCACCCTAAGAGATTAACCCTTTTGGGTACGTAGCTTAATACACTTGAAGCGAAATGCGAAACTGATTAAAATCCCGTAATACAATCAACACTCCATTAACAACTTTCTAAATTACTTTTATCTCTTGTGAATAACACAAACCGTGAGAAGCACAGGATGAAAACCCGAGGCCTTACTACTGCTAAGCCACGGAGAACTGTAAGAGAAGGTAAAATTCATCCGAACAGAATAGATTCCACGGAATCTGTTATAGGTATTTCCTGGAGTATGGAAGAGTTCTTTCACGCTATTATGAATATATTCCGGAAGATATGCTTTGAACAGTGTATGGATTTTTTTCCATGTTGAAATAGTTTTCTACATGAGCACAAAAGAGAACTTTGTTTTCAATTGTGGTGATGGAGACTTATTAGCAGCAGGATTTCATAATTCCTCACAGTTTGATACAAGAACCGATTTTCTTCGTGAAAACTTGTAGCAGTGGAGCCTGAAACCGAAATTTCAAGGGGATCAACTCATTCAGGGGATAACTCAAAATATAACAACCGGAAAGAGCATCAGATCTTTTACACAGGCTTAGCGCCGAATTGGTCTTTCACATTTCCGAAATATCTCACCATCTACCATTCAATACATTTCGGAATTTGATTAAGTTCGGAATAATTCCCATAGAACCATCCTTTCCAAAGCTTTTAGGACCAGACCCCTCAACCCACTGACTTTCTCGAGAGGAAGCGAGTTCGAATATCTTCAGCGAAACTTATCGCAAATCCTTTAAAACCGTAATCCGCATCGCATTTACTCCTCCTCTCCATTCTCATGGAAATTTTAATTGTTCTTCCCGAAGAATCTCAAGAGATATGACATTCGCGTTCTGACATAATGGCGACGTGGGATCAAATGCCAACCTAACACACTCATGTTCGCCCAGCATTTAATTAGTCTAGCATCTCGTGTAGAAAGACTTGAGCTGGATTTGCGTGGTGCGGCGACGGAGGTATGACGAAGGCCACACGGTGGCAATGTCTTAAATGACACAAACAGTTGAGATGCTTGCCCTTCCTATTCGTCCCGTTGCTTTTCGCTATGAATCTCTGGTGGCAAAGAGAATTTCATCGCCTTGCAAGGCGGATTTGTACTGTTTGCATAACAAATGGAACGAGAGAAACCTCAAATCCAATGAAAGACAGCTTTTAGACGTGACCTTTTTCAGTTTATCCTGGCTGAGGACGGCCACGATCCTTGAGACAAGCGTCAAAGCTGTATTATTGATGAAACACGGACCGATTGACGTCTATCACAACCGCCATTTTTATACTGTGACGACATTTTGCTAGCTCTAGTTTATCCATTTTCCATCTGCAACTCATGAATGAGTAATGTGCGAAAAAGTCCAAATATTATGCTTGCAGGCGTTTTCTCTGTTGAAGACTGTTGACGACAAGTCTTTTTTCGTCCTTATCCATTGTTCGATTCAGACTATGAAATTGGTCGTGTGGTCGGAAGCAGATTAAATGCTTGCTTTAGATTTTGAGGATTTGCGTTTGGATTTCATTTCAATTTTCGAGATAGATTCATTGAAAAAAAGTACGTCAAGCGTATTTAATAAGAGGATTACAACTAAACAAAACTTATTTTATCAGTTTGGGTTATTTAATACTAGAACTTACCAGAGTAGCAGGTACAAATGTTGGAACAGTTTCGAAGTAGCCCAAAGTACTTGTATACGATCTTAGTAGGAAGTAAACAGCTAGAAACATTGTCCCGAGGAGACATGATGTTACGCCAGCTATTAAGCACCAAACAACATATTTTCGGACTCCTGTATTGTGTGGAGCTGTGAAAGAAACAATTTTTGTAATTGTTAGACGAATGGGAAAAAATAATGCAGATTTGGTTAAAGAATATTATATTAAATATAATAGTATATATTTTTTTCATACAATTTTTTTCGCTCTTCTTCATAGTCGATTTTCTGTTGGACTCGTCAGTAACCAACAATTATTTGCTCAACACGTTCCCTTTCGTCTTGATACAGTATTGATTTCATCGTTTTCCATTCTACATAAAGCTCTCATCTAAACTGGCTTCTGAATCACTATCATTCATAGAGTGATAAAAGACTGTTGACTGGCCTTCTCACTACTTCTTTAATCAGAGTGTTAAGCTTTGTTTCATAGGCTTAATATGGATCTACTTAACCTTTATTGCAGTATTTCGAATTTCAAAAAAAAAAAATACAGAGTAGCATTCATCAATCGCATTGTTTTCCTGACGACTTTTTGGGAACCTTTGCTGGGCAAGAACAAAAGGCGTTCAAAACGCTTACTTTTATAATTATAAAATTGAAAGTTTTCTCAACTGATTGTTTCATTTTATTAATAATTCAAAAAATGTTTCCAGTCGAAATCACCAACAATAGACAAAATATAATCAACAAAATGAATGGTTACGCACGTTCGTATGTTTTGTATAGAAATACACAATTCAAGTTAATTATTTTGATTAGCTTCTTCACACTTACTATGATTACACTCACTTCATCACACATCACTTCATCTCTTTTATCTATAATGGGCTGTAAAATTTCCCCTTGCATTAATTCATTTACGGCTCACGTACAACCTATAAACTCTTCGTAAATGATCTCTCTCCTCAATAAATTAACAGGCATCTGGTGCCCTGTACTCTATATTTCAAAAACGTTCCAAGATTTGTCTACAAAGCTAAGTTGGCAGAAAGCAAACGTCGATGACATTTCAAAGAATGAAATATGCATGACTGAATTGTTGTCATATTGTAATTTGAGTAAGTTTGGTGAATTTTAACTTTTATTTGATTTTAGCATGCATGTATGCTATCATTTGATACACATTTTTAGAGCTTGATTCAAAAATGAAAAAGTTTCGATTTCAGAGAACTTGTGGAAGAAAGGAATGTAGTATTATCTTCGAATTTTATTCATCTAGTGAACTTTCGATTTACTGAGCAGGGTAATTACTTGGAGGCATCTCAACTGAACCGAAGTCCAGTAGAGGGCGTTCCAAGTAAGGTAAGGGGGTAACTGTCAAAAAGGGCAGACATAAGAAATGGCCGTCAAGGCACGTCATCCGCATAAGTGGAGCACCCTTTGGTCCGCCCGACAGATGCTGGTTTGCCGCTTTGCTAGCTTTATGCGGCTGGGGTGGGTCACTTGAAAATGGGGTGGACTTGCTCCCAGAAAAAAGGGACGCTACGTATATTTCATCCGTCATGAAAATATACTAGTCGTAAAATGAAAGGGGAAAGGGCGTAAGCCAGACCCAGCCGAGACGTGACAAAGCAAGTTGCTAGCCATCTGATAGGGGGCTGAAAATCACGCGAAAAATCTAAAAAGGGGTAAAGGTACCTCTATTTAGTAGGCCCAAGGAGAGGCAGACAGCCTCAGGCCCCTGATGTTGAGAGGGCCATATCCCCAGATGTGGCGGGGTCACTCCGTCTACTGACCTTGGCCAAAAACAAAACAAAAGCAAACTAAACTAAATGGCCAAGGACACTCCCTTAAAAAAGAAGTCTGAAATTCCAAAAATGAATCAAAGGCCAGCCAGGCCATCGCGAACCCTGAAAGAGAAGGCCAAACCATTGAGCTTTAATAATACATTATTATTTGAATATTCACCAATTGACATTTAAAGGTAACCTAGTATGCATCATTAAATGCTTTGTGAGTATATACTATATATTAATTGAAATTGTGACCTCGAAAGAAATAATTTACATAAAAAAATCTTCCTCTTTTTTGGTGTATTCTGTTCTCGAGATTAGGGGGATTATTGAACCGTAAGATTAATCGTATAAAATTGCTGTGTAAATCGCTTGATGGCCAATACTGTTATTACTGTAGGTGTCCTGGTCGCATAAACAACTAATATTTGCCACAGATCGATAAATATAAGAAAGCTAAGGCTATTATGATGCTGTTAATTGTTTTCTCTTTTTTTTGTATATGCTTTGACCTTATGCAAAAAAAAAAAAAAAATTACAAAATACAACCTTCTTTTACATTTGGTTAACGATTTGCGACAAATTAAAACCATGTATATCTCAGAAAACTAGAAGGAAAAACGTTTTTCTCTCTTTTGAGTAAATATGATTTTTTCAAGTTATTATTATACTAGAAACCTAGTATAAATCATTACAAATATAAATATGAGCTTTTCGCTATCGTTATCAAACATACATATCGTCGCTGTGAAATCAAACCGGCATATCTGCAAAAATTGAGTTTTTGAGTTTTTGGTATCAAATAATTCCTCTTTTTCCCGTCTATTTTTATGTCGCACCGGCATATCGTAGAGTTGAATAAAAATCCGTCGAATGGTGCTGTGCCGGTATGCATTTACGAGGAAACAGCCCACACGCGAAAACTTTAAATCGCTCTGGTGAAAAATATGCATTTTGCAGATATGCCGGTTTGATTTTACAGCGACGATATATTAATATAAAGGCATACATTTTTCCTGTATATATTCCTGATATCCCATATGATTCTTTTAAAAGTGATTTGAACTATTTTTCCAAACAGTTTCATATTTTCATTGTAATGAAATAACTGGCTCAAAAGTCCTTTGAAAACAATGGATAAACTGTTTGCATTCGTTTACTTAATTATTAGAAGAAGGAAAATATTAATTTTTCGCATAGTAACGCGACAAGAAAAAAGCTTAATAGAAATCATTGCTCCTATTCAAATTAGCAAACAATGTAGATCCTTCGCTGAAGCCAAAATGTTCGTCTCAACTGGTCAAATAAAACTGGTCAGTAAAATTTATATGATTATGGAATGGCAGTTTGATGTAATCTCCATACTTAATTAGCACCCAGTTTCTTATATGGTTTTCCGCCATTTCGCACCCATTCACGTTTAAATTTATGCTCCATGATTTCAACGCCACGTTTTCGTGTCAGGTCGGTTGCTACTAAGCTTAGTACGCATATTTGCACATCATCAACGCATCTATTTCAGGACAAAACTCGGGAGTCAAATAAGACCGTCGTTCTAAATCTTCTATCAATAGCCCAGTATACAACGTGGACTGATTTAGAGATTGAGATTGAAACAATGGAAGGTAAACGGTTTCAATTCCACCGATTCAATCTCAATCCGCTTTGAATTTACTCTCAAGTCACGTTGTATACTGGGCTATTGTGATCATCAACCATCAGCTTGAGCTTTAGAGCTCGGCGTAGTCTCCATTCTTGATGCAACGTCACCACAATTTTCGTAAACCATTCTGATAATAAGTAGTTGTATCCAGCATAGATGTAGAAGTTTTCAGAAATTCCCAAAAAAAAACCCGTAGCTATATTGCTTTTTGCCTCGAGTTCTTCACTAGTTGAGCACCCAGCGGCAAACTCACTGCCACTCACTTGCTCTCCATTGAATTCTTTTAAAGATCGCCATCAATTTCCCGTTAGTGAAATACAGCACATGGCCGAATTCTAGCACATTGTTGATTTTTGAGTTTAATAACTAACTTGTTTACAAAAATCGAACGAAACAATCCCGTAACTGAGACTTCCTATTTCTATGCCACTCATAATTTAGCGTTTGCCATCTTCTTTTATTTCACGTCGTCCGTCCGACTTTACTAACACTGAATCGTATGCGGAAAAAGCATCACGTGAAGGAAAAACTACACACCGGAACACTACTTCATTCTAGGTTATTTTCCGTCTTCACATAAAAGAACGCCGGACATTACGCCTCTGTTCTATTTGCGATTGTATTCCCAACGCCTTTTCCCTGTCACGACTTTTTACAGACACCTCGAGTGGAATCTGAACGCCATCACAAAAGATCCACCATCAAGACACCAAACGAAGCGACCACATTTCCGCCGAATTCACGATCACTTTCTTCCTTCTTCTTTCGGTCTTTCGACCCAAACGCCAAATCACGCAATTTATGTTCTGTACCGACAACGAAAAATGCCACGAGCACGACCCTCTAACAGACTGTCCCGTTGACCGGGTGGGGCTCAATCTCCCTTCAACCTGCACGATGCCGTCCGTATGGCCTTCACCGCGTTTTCTAATCGACTGTCTCGAGTACCGCAAGTTGTTCAGTCTCGAAAAACAAAACCGTACGGTATTTCTTGTTTTCGATGATCTTTACAGTGCCATCGAAAATTTAGCGTCCAGAAATTTCGAGGGAAATTTGTGAATGCTACACCCTCAACATCGGATCAATTTTGGTTGTTTCTACCACAGGACTACACGAAAATGAGTATTTTTTTTTGCAACTTCATTGTTTCATGTACGGTCAACAGCCAGGATTATAATTTATATTCTAAATTACTCTCAAAATCACTCTACTTGGCATCAAACTCATTCATTCATACAATTCAAAGTAAAATTCATTTTCACCGAACTGATATTTACCTAGCATTCATTAAAAATCGACATCAATGCAGATAATGGAAAATAATGGCATGCATTTTGGAATTATAATTTCCGTACATTTTCCCAAAAAAAAGCTCCATCCGCTTTCATCCTCGCATCCTATTCAACATATTCAACAATGGCTCCCATCTACATATGCAGTCCTCACCAATTTTTTTTATATGCATCGTGCTGGAAATGAATTCCATTCGAGCATTTAATTACATTTCCATCCTTTTATTCCATGGGCATAAAATAAATAAAATTACGCGAGAGTAGTGAATATTGGTCGAATTCGACTTAAAATGTGGCCGGTGACATTTCAATCAGCCAGTCCCATCAATTGCATTTTATGAATAAATTGAATTGAGGTTATGGGTCACACTTGCTAAATCGCTAATATACACTTGAATAAATTGCAATCAGTTTAACTTGTGAATGATTGTTTTAAAGGGTCGGAATGAAGTATTGGGATCTATGGTATTTGATAATGAAGCGGTAGTAAATTCAATAATTGAACCAGTGCCTCTAAGTTAGAGGGTTAATGGGAAATAATCCTATAATATTTCGAACTGTTCGATGATTGACAAAATTTTAAGCAGAGTTTTATTAAATTGCAAAATATTTTGAGTTGCAAATGTATTTTGTAAACTATTAGGTACGGAATGATGGCTTACGTACAAGCCGTTTTGGAAGATAGATTCAAAAACTTCTTGCTCTCCATACTCAAAGTATTTTTTGCTTAAATTTGATTGTTAGCGAAAAAATGCTGAAAACTTCCTAAAATCATTTCTGCGTTTTTTAAGACCAAATTTACAAATATCTAGTTGGTCTACATGTTGGAGTAAGTTCTAGTTTCAATTCGACCAACAGATTTTACAGATTGATTAGAAAGAGAGGAATAAATGTGAAAGTACATTCGATTTAAAGAGTGCACAAACCGATTCTTTTCCAAGCCAACATTAGCTGTGTATTTTTGCACATCTATCGTGAGCTTGTTAGAGTAGGTTAGGTTAGGTTATACTGGCTGACACAAGGCCTATTTGGTCCATAATGTTACCAGATATGTGGACCAGGAGAAAGAAAGTTAAGTCAAAGCCGCCATCAAAGGCCCCGGACTTTTTCGCTGACTGAAAGATGTCCTTCAGCCTCTGCTCCGCCACGTGCGAGAGATCCGCCAGTCAGGGCTCGCCGAAGCAGCACTGTCTGAGTGTCTGGTTTTCCCCCCAGTGCTGTGCAGTCACACAGGAGATGCTGGATTTTTTCTGATGCCCCGGCTCTTGACACTTCCTACAGATGTCACTGATTAGGAGTCCCATTTTCATGGCATGTGCTACCCAGAAAATTTTGACTGTTCTGTTGTGGCCCAGTATATTCAAGGCCTAAATGCAGTACACATTCGATTTGTATGTGTACGTACCTCTGTGGACTTTTCACCCCGCCCACTTAAGCATGTTGCTTATCCAGCTACAAATACCGGGATGGGTGCTGGTAACGCGGAGGCTCTCTATAATGGATGTTGTACGTACATTATTGAAAGCGCCTTCAATATTTAGAAAAGCTCCTACAGCGTATTCTTTGCAATGGAGTGCCTTCCCTATTTCGGGGACTACCCTTTGGAGAGCCGTTTGAACGGATTTCTCCTTCATGTACGCGTTATAGGCTCTTGATAGAACTTAAGTTTGATATGGAAGTCTAGTAATCTTTCGAAAACTTTAAGGAGGAAGGAAGTTGGGCTAATTGGCATGTAGTCTTTCGGATACGGAACCTAAGCGATTCTCTAGGTTGCAGGCACGTGGCTTAGCACTAAGTAACCTTTGTAAGCTTGTATAAGTCAGGAAACGGTGAGCATACCTGTCTTTTGAAGCATGGCCGGTAGAACTCCATCCGGACCTATGGACTTGAAGGGCTTGATAGTATTAATGGCCCAGACTAGTGTCTGCCTGGTGACAACTTCACGAATGCCTTCGATGTCATGCAGGTCAGACGCCTGCTCCCCAGAGAAAGGAGTGGAGTCATCCAGACAGCCCGGGAATTGGATCTCCGAGGATCTCCAGCATTTCCGAGCTATTGCTTCTCAGCTCTCCATCCGGTTTGCACACTAGGCTAGGTGTGACAGGGAGTTTAGTCAGCAGACTTCTGAGCCTCGCCGTTTCTGAGCTTGTTTTAATGCTATCGCACAGCTCCATCTAGCTTTCCTAATTCCCGTTTCGTAGAGCCTAACGACGTCCTTGCATTCGTCTCCCTGCACTCATTCCCTGCAATCAGCTGCTTTGGTTAATTTGAAGAGCTTTCGTACTTGCCCTTTGCGACAACCCAGGTCCCTGTTCAATCTAAGCCGTTGGTAACTTCCGGTTTAAAGTTCTCCCAGTTGGAGTCTCTGGGATTGCGAAGCAGCCGAGAAGTGAGAACTAAGTTGAATTTGAAACTGTAACTAATGTAACAGTGGTCCGAAAATTATCGGCCTTCAAGAACCCCTCAATTTTCTATTAATTGCGCATTTGAGCTATTGTGCAGAGCTATGTCCAGCACGTTTTCACTGCAAGGTCCCTTATAGGTAGGGTAAAGGTAGTAAAGATCCACCTCTATCGTTGATGTCCATGCTGTCCCATACGGTGTGATGCGCGTTTGGGCTGGTTGGTGGGTTGTGCTGATTATGGTAGCTAGCATTGAAAACAGCAACAACTGGAGCAGGATTATTGTTCTTTTCAATGCTACCTATCCAAACCAGCTCTAGATAGAGGCGCCTATTGGGAATGCGGCATGATGCATAAAAAATCGAATTTGGCAGTCCGAACGAGTGGCTTCTATGAGCAATAGTTCACAATATACGAAAGCCATCAAGTTGGAATAGTATAGCCGCTAAATTGAAGGATTGTATTGCAAATACGTCTTAAGCTTAGTAATCTATGTACAATTTAAAAATTAATAAATATTTTAAGTATTTATGAAAATCTTGTTGAGTTCTTTGAATCTGTTTTATTCTGGTGTAAGAAGCAATGAAAATTTAAAAGCTCAACGCATACTGGAGATTCGTGAACCCAGATTGTATTATTGTCTGTCTCCAGTATAAGATGTTGTCGAGGGTCTCTTCCTAATGGAGACTGACTACAATTGGATCTCTTTTCGCGAATCTCGCCGAGCTTTTATTCTAGTGTGTCAATTAAAGGAATTTTAGAAGCTGAGAGTTCATTGGAGATGCGTGGAAATGAAATTCGATTACAGTCGGTCTCTAGTGTTAGTTCTTGAAAGCAAAATAAGCGACTAATGCTAGAGGCAGAGTAAAATCGAGTCTCGTTTCCTGAATCTTCAATGAGATTTGAGCTTCTAAATTGGCTGCAATGACGGAGATGCAATATGGTTTTTTTCGAAAAACTGCAGTTTCCCTTTTCTGTAAAGAAGTTGCACGACTGAACATCAACACCAGAAAAAATATTGGTCAATTTCTCACGGAGCAACATATTGTCCTCTGTTAAATTACTGGTTGATCCAGTTTATATGTTACTTCTATCTTTATGAATCAAACTGGGGATTATCAAAATAAACATGGTTATTTTAAAAAACTTTTTCATAAAATATATAAGTCAAAAACGCGTTTTTGTCAAACGAGATATTAAAATATTTATACCAAATTTTTAGCGGCAACTGAAGCAGAATTATGGAAAGAGCATCGTTCGACACTTTCTTAATCATTTTCTATTATATTACGACTACAAGTTAATTATTGCAATTTTTTTGAAAAATTAACGTAAGTTCGGTATTCGAATATCCTTGAATCCATTTTTTTCATTAACATCCGGATTTCTTCCCTAAAAGCAAAACTATCGACAAGCAAAGATACTGACTAAACAAAGATTGACAAAGAATCGAGAAAATCAGTACAGTTTTTTTTTGGGATGAGCGATTTTCGTTGGTCTATTATATACATATATGAGAAATGGCAGTTCCATTGAACTTTATTCATTTCTTTGATGTATTTTAGGTTATTGGGCAATTTTCAGTTAAAAATTGCAAAAAAAGGCTCATTCAATTACATAAAAAGCTTGACTTGATAACAGAAAACGGATTGTTCACTCAAAAACTGTTCAGTGCTGCTTGGGTCAAGAGTCATGTAAAATTATGGATTTTTTGGAAATTATGGATATCAGACAAATATCTTGTTCAGATTCTGAGTTAATCATTATAGAGTTATTCATTTCGACAGCTCCCAAAGCTCCCTCAACAGCTTCCTAAAGAAGAGTAGTAACTAGATAGGATTTTAAAAATTATAAAATTGTTCGTCAAACCAACGAAAATCTTTGGAGCATATTTACGAACGCGGATATAATTTCTTTCGAAAACGGTCAGACATGAAAAAGCATTATTAGGCTCAGTAAATTTAGGCAACCACGTCAATTCATAAGCAAATCAAAACCAAAATGAATGTCGCAGATCCTAAGTCATAAGTTGCAGATCATAATTGATCCTAATCCTATAGCCACGGCTACACATATGCAAGAACCATGTTATGCGAAAGTATCAAAAAATATCAATAAAAAAAATTCACATCAAACAAATATATCGGTCTTGTCAATAAATATACTTTCTAAATAATCAATCACATACCGGCTGATGGCGAACGATGTGGTTCGGTAGGTGGCCCCCATGTATATGGCGGGACACTATACTGAACAAACTGCATCACAGGATATCCATGCATATTTTCGCCGTCCCCTCTATATATATTCACTGTGTCACTAAAACCATTGATTGATTTTCACATAGGCTAAACATTCAACTATAACATACTATTGATTTCATTAATTATTGATAAGCTCACAATCATTATTAATGGACCATTTTTTCACTTCACTGAAATAAATGAATTCTTGCAACATTCGCCGAAACTACGACACCATCTCGAAAACTCAAACATGTCACATATAGTGTACGAATCGAGAATGCAGAAAACGTAGAGGCATATTCCTTCGAAAAACTCTTTAATCCTTTCCGGAAGTCCTCTTATCTTTTAGTTTCCTTTCTCTATTGTCTTTCTGCATACTCCAACTATCAATGCTTTTTGCTCACAGCCGAATCAAGACAAACTGGCGAACTTTCTTTTTCTCGTTGATGCAAGGTGTCAAAGAAACAGCACTGAAAGTTCAAAGTGGAGACGAAGAACTCATCCAAGGATTAGGATGCGTAGACGATGAGATGGACAAAAACAAGCGTGCTCAATGTTAGGCTGTGTCCACCCACGTTGAGTGGTTTCTAAATCCTTCGGTTTGACATGTCCCAGTTGACTTCTCGTTTCATGTCCGTCCGGCCGATTCCTGGCCTTGTGCTCGTTTCTTCCCCTTGCTCCCAAATCTCGAGTACAAGTCCAAAGTCTTAGACATGTTTATTATTTTTGCTTCCGGAAAGGCGACGGTGGCAGCAAAAGAGTCGTCTATCGCAGTAACTTATCCGGCAAGTACAAGATGACATGATTCTTGTCCGGAAATTCAAATAGGCGCGCTTGACAAAGCTACAACTGGCCGATGAGGGCAAAGATTTGTTGGTGCGTAGACGTTTTTGTTTTATTCGCACATCATTTGGCCAGATGCGACATGATGCTGTAACGAAGAACGTCATGAAGCTGTTCCGTTTGCGTATGGGGAACAAAGTTTGGATTTAACGAGCACCGTCTGTTTGCAGAAGACTTCCTAAAATCTCTTTCAAAAATCATTCATACGAAAACCGTGCTGCCTCGCCGTATACTGAATCAAGTCCGACAATAGAAATCGATATCTGAAATATTCCCCAGAGATAATTCAATCATTTAAATTTCATCCTCTAGATACATCGCCAAACAAAAAGCCTTTCTATGATTTCGGTGCCACGTCGACATCGAACAATATCCCGATTCCGACTACAAGCACAGTAGCAGCAGACATACATTTCGATTCACCCCCACAGCACTGTTTTTTGTTTATTCCCAGCACTCATTTTTGGCATCCTGCACAGGTTGTATCGATTTTATTTACAACAAATAGGATTAGACAGTTAGTGAGGGTATTCACGGAGCCAGCCACTTTACTACGTTCGCACAAAGAAAAAACTTGTCGACGCTTCTCGGTTCACTCACTGTAAGAGGCGAGGTCGCTTGGGAGGCATTAAATCTTTTTTTCACACAGGGGAAAACAACACTGTAACTCACGCGGCGTTTTGATATGAATGGACCTAGCAGCAATGACTATCTAATTGGAATTCTCACGTTCAACTGAGAAGTGTATCGTCATTCGGCTTTTGTCCATCAACATCCTTCGGCAAAAGCTTTCGCACTCACTGAGAAAGGAATAAAGAAATAAGGAAACATGGATGGATGGAAGCTTTCTCAAAAATTGACAGGTCATCGTTTCTCCACATTGAGAATATGGAGAAAGGATGGAGAAGTTGAAAACAGTTGAAATAATCTAGGACGAAAAAATTAGTTGGTAGCCAGTGTGCTGTCAAAATAGTTGGTTTATTGGGTTTTAAGTTGGGGTTATAATTGGATTGTACTTTAGTAAGTTTGGCAGAAATAGTTTAAAGGCAATGTTTTTCCGATTCAGCTTATCAAACGGAAAGATATGAAAAAAATAACACTTGAACAATAGCTCAAAAAAGCCACAGGAAGCAGTATAGAAAAATATATTTATGTAACTTTATACATTTCATAAAAATATTCAATTCATATCTAGCTCAAAGACTATGCCATGAAAATCTACACCAAAGTATTTAGAACCGCAAAGTGCGATTGCATCAATTCCGTCTGAGTATGCTTAGAATATTTTTCAAAATTGCCATTCGATTTAAAAATATTGATTATTTATGCCAGTAAGCTATTCAAATTTTTTAATTAATTAATTTTTATTGAATTTACAATTTAAAAACAATCCATTCAATTATCTGGTAACAATCTGGCTGATGGTGACGATGAAATTTAATTAAGTTATGAAAGTTTTACAATGTTTTTTTTTTTGGGCTTTCTATTCGCAAAATTATCAATTATCTCGTCGTGTGAAATTTCGTTCATTAGTTCTGACTCTATGTACAAAAGACCTAAGGCGTTTAGCTTTTCTTGGGTTAAGGTAGATCTTAGATAATGGACCCTATACTGAGAGTCACCTAAAATGACGAATGAAGTGACTCTCTTGATATCGTATTCAGTAGCGTGGCGTGATCATTTGCCAAAAGGAAGCAATTCGTTTATATCCATGGTTGATTACGCTTTCTGCAAATTTGTTACGTGTAATAGAACCGGTCTATAAAAGCACCCAGGAATTACTAACGAGAACATGAGAGTAAACATTCTGTATTTCTATGAAAATAAACGGTCACAGTCCTTCACACAAAAAAAAAGCATACCAATATTAATCAGTAATATAATAACATTCTCAGAACTAAAAATATAATATTTTTGAGAGTGGCTAAATTTAAAAGAATTCAAAAGATTTAAAAATTTTAAACTTTTTCAGGATGAAAATCTTGAGTTTATTTTAACGATTATTTTATCAATTTAAGCGCGTGTAAAGGTTCAACATTCTCATTGTTGTCAATTACGCACCTTTTTTATTCAAACCTTTTTTTCATCAATCAATTATCAAACCTTTATTTTTAGAAAAAACATTAAGCAGGAAAATAAACCGAAAATCTTTAAGTAAAACAAAAATCCCGCTCTTACTATTAACGGTGTATCCGCCCAAATTACAACTCCCATTTTCAGTAATTTATTCAAAAAGTTCTTTTAATTGCTCTTTATTATAGAAAAATGCTCAAATTAACAGACCAAGAGTCCAATGTGTGTTTGGAGCGAATTTTGGAAGGAGTTTTAAGGAATAAATACAAAGCAAATATACTCATTGTTGTTATTGAAAAACTAGTAATAGATTGGAGAAAAACTACATTCGCGTATACTATTGCATGATTTTGATAACACCAAATTCAGTCGATGTGCAAAGCAATTAATAATTAAAAATAATATTTCCTTTATATCTGATTGCAATCCAATTGTTTTGCCAATTAATACAGAGGCTTCTCATAGCTTTAAATTTTAGGACAATACGCAAAACAATTTTAAATGAACGGGACGATAGTTCACCGAACGTTTGAATCGTTTGAAAATAGCACACATGGCCAGCAAAATTATTTTTGTTTAATATTACAACCGGTAATCCGTTCCGAGTTTTTCATTTATTAATTTTGCAATCAAACTGCCGAGTACATCTCTTTGTTAAAGAGACAATTTACGAATTCAGTTTCGATCGATCCTTGTTAATGATGTCCTTTTTTCAGCAAATTACCGAGATCCAAAGAGAAATTGAATAAGTTTACAAATTATAAAATGTGGACCCACAGAAATCCCCCAAATATCAAATATCAATAAAAAAATTTCAAATAACAAATATCAATCAAAAAAATCATGCAATTTTACACAGCAAATTTACACATTCAATTCTACACAATTCTAGCCTACAGGATTACCTATTATTGTCATGCAATATTACTACCAAATTCAATAGGCTATTAGTGGCTAAATGCCTTCACCAATTAAAAACACCTTCACAAAAATGTCAGTACAAAATAGCACATAAAACTCATAAATAAAACACATAATATTAATCATAAATAAAACACATAAAATATCGTCTTGTCGAATCAACAACCTCTGGCATCCCTTGCCACACCTCGTATCAAAGCAAGCATTCTCCATTCACAAAAAATCTGTGCAAACAATGTACTCTGGAACGCGTGAGGAGAACGCTGAAATAAGTTCCACAGCAGTCATACGCTCGCTGCTCCGCTCTGAGTCTCTCTCTTGAGAAGATGATTTTTGCACAAATTTTTCATTGCTTTCAAAGAGACCATATAACCATATTTTGTTCAATGACGTCACAGTGTAGTCTATATGGAGTCAAATAAACGTTCGTAGATGCAATTTTTTTGTTGCCTCCATGCGCTGGTTGTTCTCTCTCTCTCTCTCTCTCAATCTGTAGTGTTACCACATCAGCTGTGTGAGATGTTTACAATTTGTATACGGATTTTTTTAAAAATGTTTACATACCATTTTTGCACAATTTAAAAAAAAAACAATGGATTGAAATTTTATGTCAGCGAAACGTAAGGGAAGCAATGCTTCCCTTGCTTACATGAACGCCACGCCATTGCTCGTATTCTGAGAGTCACATGAAGTGACTTCATCTCACCTCAAGTGACATTGTCGATCTGTCGGCTATTCCGAGAATCACATGAACTGACGAGTCACGTGAGGTGAGATTTTCAGTCACTCGATAATATCAAGTGACTGCGAAGAGAAATGTGGCAGAAATTTACATTTTGATAAAACGAAAAAGCATTTTGACGAAGTTTTGATCGTGAATTACGGAAAAAAGTAGGTAAATTTTATTTTGAAGATTTTTATATATTTTAATTTCAAAAATGCGGCTAAATACGACTACGTGTTCTCCATAGCCGTTATTTCTCCGTTAGATGTTTGGCTGGTACGTACCACTCTTTTCGTACAAGGTTGTTTTCTTCATGGAACCTGCTTCTGCATAGAAGGATACAGAGATTCATTGAAAATGGTTTAGAGACTAGTACGCAACATTTTTTCTTTAAACAGCTAGTTTGCTATCAACATCAAATCAAACATCAAACCGAGCCTGCTTGAATTGTCATTGATTCTTTTTGTTGATTAGCTCAGTAATTTTAAACAAAAGAGGACCGTTCTGCCGAAAAAAAATCCAAGCACAACTCTTTCAACGGAATCATGTTTTCTTGTGAAATGAAAAACACAATCTTAAAAGTCCATTACGAAATTATGTACGCCCAAAAAGAGTTTTTAAAGGTCAACGGTCATAAAGTGAATTTTTAGATTAAATTCAATAAATAACAATTTCGTTAAATTCACGTGGGTGGTAATAGTTCTTGAGAAATGAGCCTCATTTTGATGCATTTATGATCTTTTTTCATCACCATGTATTAACGATAGTTAATTATGTGCACTTTGTCAAAGTTATCTTTTTGTGCAAACTACAATATATAAAAACTCGAAAAATTAGGTAATAAAATACTCACAAATACTAGTTTCGGGAGGGATTCATATGCTAAATAAATGCATACAAGTTTCACAATAAATGAAAATAAAAAAAAATTTAAATTGAGCGTTAACAGAAAAAACCGTTATTTTAATAAATCTACTACATTTTCGATGCATTTTCACAATTCTTACAATTCTTTCATTCTCCACGCCCCATTCAAAGCTTCGAACTCAGCGCAAGCGTGTATGGCATCCAAGCATAAAGTACAACAATCAATATTATCACGAAAAGGCATGGCTGTACGGTTGTGTGCGTATTGTTTTTAAGTTCACACACAGGGACGGTAGTTGTACAATGAGGAGTGTACCTAGTATAGGAATTTCGTCTCCTTTAATTTACAGCTAGAGACGCATACCAACCAGCATTGCACAGGACTTTGAATGCCCAGTATGCATCTTTGAATGGCATTGATGATGTCATAAACAAGCAGGACTATAGATAGTATTAGGCTCAAGATAAAAGCGTCAAAGTTCGCCCGAATTTCATTTCGTAGCTGATGGAATCGACTGGCAGGCTTGGAAAATGGTGCATTTTTTCAGCGGAGTTCAATGTCGACAACGTCGCTTGGTCCTGTTGATGGACGACGTCTGCTTATTTGTATACAGGACAAGTGTCGCGATAATGGAATTGTCCTGGGATGGCTTCAGATTCGATGTGTAGTTGGAGAATGTTGATCGGGCTGGAGCTGGTATCTTGCCGTGTATTCAGAGCACGCACGAGCCAATTTGCTGAAGCATTAGTACCGTTTTACTACAGGATTCATTCTGAACAGTATCCACAGCTCTTTGACTAGACGCTCGGAGATCCGTGCTAGCAATTTTTTGGGTAATGATTCATTGAAGTTAAGGAATTCAAGTTTTCGGTTGTTGTATGACCAGGTTCGTTGAGAGGATTTCGCAAAACAATTTCATGCAGGACCGTGTTCCCCAGACTCTCCTTGTATAACGAGGTAAGAGTCGAGGTGTACAAGTCGCTCGACCACGACCAAGCAGTTGAATTGAAGTCTCGTACCCCCTTTGTATACGATGAATATTCAAATTTCGTCGGCTCTTGTACTGCTCCTGTTTCGGGGATGTAATTAAGTTGAATTGTTATGTCGTCGAAATGTGGATTTTGTGTACAGAGAGATAAGTTAATTAGCAATTGAAGTATACGACGAGCGCAATCGTACTCTTTAGCTTACTTACAAGCGTCATTTTTAATGTAAATGGCTTAAGGATTAAGCGGAGATTGCAGAAAGACGAACAACGGAAACAAGACGGGAAGCCATTTAAAAAGACGGAATATTGGGAAGGGATTGTCTGAGAACATTCTAAATTAATTCTGTGTGCTCATATTTCGCATGACGCTACTGCGGAGACTTCGCAGTGGAAATCAGTAGATCCAAATAGGAACGAGATTATGTAATTTACGGCAGCTACGTATAATTATTCAGATACAAGTGGCAGGTATTTGAATATAAATGTTTAGGATGGAATAATGGTAAGTTTTAACGTAAAATTAACTAGTAAACACTGTCGGCTGTTGAGGATTTCGATTGAAGAAATAAATTTCAAAGGGTTTTTTTTAGACAACAGTTGAGTTTACCAAAAGTACTTTTTGAAAAGATCTGAAAACAAAGAGCATGGGGTAAGTTTAACAACCGAACCAAACTAAATCGGTGATAACGTTTCAAAGCAACAGTACCATTCGATACGTCAACATTTTTCGACAACACTCAGCTCGAAAGAAACCCCGAGACAATGAAGACAGTAAAAAGCTTATGTATGATTATGTGCTCATATGTCAAATGGAAGCGTTAGATAAAAGGTTTTTTTTAACTATTTATTTCTTATTGACTAGAGCAACAGATTTATGTCTAATGAGATATAAGACAAGGAGCAAATTCAAAAATCAAAACAAAATATGCACACAGAACTTCAAAATCAAAATTATAAATTCAATAAAACCAAATTAAGCAGGATGTGTTAAATAGTAAACTAAATTTCTACGTACCCATGCGCGTCCAGCATAAGTAAAAAAATCGAATTTGCTTTACGTGAGACGTAAATACTTTTTCGGAATAGTAAACCCATACTTAAATGTTTTCTGGGGAAAACGAAATCTTTTTTCATAATTAGATTCACCAACGAAAAAATTCTCCAGCCGAATAAAACCCTATTTTCTTAAGTAATAGTCAAAAAAGATTTCAATGTTACGGGAAGTTGTATTAGAGATAAAATATGACCTTTTTTTTAGCTTTCTGTCTAATAATAATTGTCTGTCTAATAAAAGATTACTTAAAGAAAGAAAATAATATAAACAGAAGCACAAATAACTCGATATTTTAGATTTTAAATGGTGCTGAAAAAGATGCAGATGAAGTACGAGGCATTCAGTTGCTTTTGAAATAGCAAACAATATTGAAAAACAAAATGCAAAGGTTACATTAAAGGGTTCAACAGTTTTTCAATGCCCAAGTGATCGATAGAAAAGAGCCAAAATTTGACTTTTTTCGAAAACGGTGTCTTTCTGGATTCGCACCTTATATTTGGTAGCAAAAGGTTAAATAGACGAGGAGCAACAATGCTGTAAAAGCGATTAAAGTGCAATTTATTGCAAATGGGAACTACCACTAAATTTCTGGTGTTTAGACGTAAATTATCAGAAACATAAACTCTTGGTGTTTGATAAAACTTAAGTTCTCGAAGAAAATTCTTTAAAAAATACCACTGCCTTAATGGAAGTGTTTCTAGTGCTTGAAATAAATTAAAACTTGGTGTTCTTGGTCTGAAAAAAAATCCAAACGACTTGTTTTTGTTTTACAATCACTGGTTCCAGTTTATAAGAATGTGTATCTCCCCAGCAGCTTAATCCGTATTGTAGTTTAGATAAAAACAGACCGTTGTAAACTAATTTTAAAACTGAAAGGGCACAATATAGGCTTAAATGATACAATTGTCTGACCAAATTGTTAAAATATGCTTTCAGATACAAAGTGTGATTTCTCCAATTTAATTTGGTGTCAATTAGCACTCCCAGATACTTAAAACTATAAACTCTTTCCATATCAAAGCAGTATGGAGAACAGCTCGCATTTTGGTCAAAAGAATAAAAACCTCGTCTTCAGCTCTCATTTGTGAAAACAGATATTTTAAGCAGGTTTGGGGCGTTGAAAGTCAGATTCAAGGTAACATTGAAACTAGAATTGGACAGGACAGCGTCAACTGCAAAAACTGTAATTTTCCCATTAAAGTTTTCATAAAACAGTGAATTTATAAAGATCAGAAGTAAAATTGGAGACAGGACAGAGCCTTGAGGAATTCCAATATTAAGAGGCGTTGCAGAAATCAAGCATATCTTTTAGCTTTCTGCTTACGATCGCAAAGGAAGGAATGAAAGCAATCCAAAATATGATCTCTTATTCCTGCACTATGAAGTTTTTGCAATAGGATGGAATGATCGACCAGGTCGAAAGCTTTAGTGATATGAATTAATATTGTTGCAGGAATTTTGTACTCGGTAATTGCATTGTGAATTTCGTGACAGTATTTTCCTCACATGAAACCAAACTGACAGACGCTAAAAACTTTAATTTTGACACCTACGTTTGACACCTTTTTCAATAATTTTCGAAAAAAAACATAGCAGAGAGATGGGTCTATAGTTGCATAAACTAGTTTTATTGCCTTTTTTATGTAAACGTATTGCAACCGGTATTGCAACATACTAAAATTAAATAAAAAACACAGAATATCCGTAATTTGAAAAACAATTTGTTTTAAAATGTTGCTGGAGATTCTATAATAAGGAGATGAAGCTGAAGACTTTAGGGACATAATAATTTTCTAGATTTTTGAAAATGAAAAATCCTCAAAAAATAGGTTACTCGACCAGAAAAATTCCCGGCTGGAGATAACATTAGCACAAGATGGACTAAAAACTACAGAGTTGTCGGAATTTAAACAATTTGCAATAGACGAAGAGTAATCATTAAATAAATTTGAAACATCTAAAGGATCAGAAACAATAGAATCATTAGCAATTATGCTGGAAATATTGTCTTTTTTGTTTTTACTTAGAATTTCATTTACCATTGCCCATTCTTTTTTTTGCATTCCTTCAATTTGAGGCAAGTCTGCTGTTGAAATAATTTGCTTTATAAGCAGTGACATCAAGACTGATTTCGCGACAAAGTCTTTTATCATGTGTTTGAAGCCATTAGGTGGGTATTTTTTAACTTAAGAGCTTAATAGGTTTTTTTTCCTGATTTTGAAGCGTGAAATTCATCCACGGCTTTAGTGATTTAAATTTATTAGAACGACTGCTAGGGCTGACGCTCTTAAGGCTATTATCCACCAAACGCGCTGCGTGCGTGCTGTTCGCGCTCAGCTAGCAAGCTATCGTCTACACGAAAAGCTGCTCGCGCACTGGGTGCGAACAAACAGAAGAGCTGTACGCGAGTTGCGCGTGGGCAGCGTTTGGGATACGTCTCCACCAAATATGTTCGCGGACTCGGATGCAACGCCCTGTTTGCGCGCAAATGCACTTGGTGTGGACGTGCTAACTTTGCATTTCGATTGTTCGTTGCGCTGCTTCCTTGCTACGCACTCTCTGTTGGAAAGCACACGTGCAAAATGGCACTTAATACGGAGTGGACAAACGAATTAGTTATTAATTAATAAATAAAGTGGAGGAATATCCTATTTTGTGGGATAATTCTAATCAAGACTATTAGAATTAAATGAGTTATTAAAAAAAATTATACCTATTTCTCTATTGAATTTTTAAAATTATATAGATATGCATACTTACTTGGACATAGTCGTGCATGGCAGATATGAGAGCCTATTAAGCTTCCGGTATAATTCTGCTAATTAATTGTTTCAATACTTTGAAAAGATACGAAAGACTGATAAAACTGTCACCAGAAACAAAAAAAAACGCAAAGTACTCGTAATTCCAAGTCTTGTTTTTACGTCCACGCATGGCCGATAATTTGTATTTTTCTTTCCTACAAGGGGCCCAATTTTGTCACAAAAAAATCGAAATCAGATGATGAAAAGCGTGTAAAATTGCAAAATTCACTTAATTTCACAATTTTTAAATCACTTAACAATGTTAAGTTTAAATAAGGTCGAATCGTGGATTTTTTCATTTTATTTAGAAAGTTCTGATAGTATTATATAGGATGCTTAACGAATAACAATTTCTTTTTCATCGAAATTCATTTTAAATATTCACAGACTTCTCTCGATACACTAATATAAAAATTCTGATTGGGAAGCAAAGAAGCAGTGCGCGTACAGAACGCGCGCACGGAAGAAAATGTCTACGCTAAAAGTGCTAGCACGCAAGCTACTTTTCTGCTTGCGTACTTGATGTGGACGTTGCGGACGGAGAGTGCGTGCATTGTTCGCGTTTAGCTCGTGTACAAGTATCGCTGACGTCAAATATGTGCGCGAGCTCCGGTGGATACGAGCCTTAAGATGCAAAGAAATCGGTCAAAGACAGTAGACGGATTATCAGCCCATAACTTATGATGTAAAGCTGTAGATTGGAAGTCAATGTTTTGACGCGGGATGCAATTATGTCCAACCTGTTCGTTTCTGTTACAAGTTAGCTGAAAAAAAATCAAATTATGATCCGTAATATGCAGATTATGTATTGCAGATTATGTGACTATTAGGTTCTACTAATTGCATTTTACGACCAGATGGTTTTTCCATTTTCTTAACTTTTGTTTTCACAGGACCTATCTATAAACTTTCAAACGGTTGAAATGGACCTATTCATGATAGGCGTGATCTTTTTATACAGTACGAACTGAATATCTAGCCACAAAATAATCATTTTCGCCTTAAAACTGTTTCATTTTGCATTTTTACCACTTGGAAATTAATACCAAAATAAAATTCGTGCAAAACCTTATCAACAGTTCAGTAATTATTTCTGCTCGTAAATATAATATTCTGGTTAGCAAGCAATCATGAATTTGGCATATGTTCATTATTTTCTAATAATTTAATTGTACTAAGTAGCACTTTGTATCACTTTTTCTCGTCTCATTTTTGGGTAAAAATTTCAGTGGGCAGCCGATTAAAATCTAAAACTTATGTTTTCGTGAAAATTATATTAAAAACTAATGTCGAACATATCCAACTATGCTATGAGCTATCATTGGTTGAAGAGCTCGTAAACTAGCATCTTTTTGCATCACCTTGCCCTAACGAGCCCTAACTAGCCGGTGGCGAGAGCAACAGCATAAGTGAACGATAGTAAGGTGCCCTAGCATTACCAAATAGGGGTTTAGTGTTTTTTTTTCTTTTGCAAAATACATATCTTATGTTGATTGCCCCAGGGGGTAGTAGCTGATTGAACCTATGGTCTTCTGGCATACTGTACCTGGAAAAATTAACATAAGGCATGAATGATTAAATTATGTTAATTAATAATATAGTTGTACAGTTTCACTGCAACATTAGGTCCTGGCCTTAAGGGACAACCACGGACAAGTGCTCCAGAGACCATCTGTATAAATTATAGGCTTTCAGGCCTTCATATGTACAAAGATGACAGCTTCATCCGAAAGAGAACATTCAAGGGTCCGCAAGAACTGTTTGACTAAGTATCGATACTACGGGGGCAGGTGTAGCCCGTACCTACTTCAAAGGTACATCCTGCCGTTAGTGCCCCTTAGTGGGAGCTCCGCAGGGGCTGTGGTTTATAAGCTATCCAGTATGAAATCAATATCTTAACTGGCGGGAGATCGATTGCCTAGGAGTAATGTTGTAGAAAGCTCATTCTCCGCCTGGACCCGGGTCAATGGGCTACAAAAATTGTATGAAGATGAGTACGTCATTTTTCATTTTATAACTAAAAATAGTAGTATTGTAGTGCACAATACAATGTTAATTATGCAAAATCATAGTCACCGTCCTAACGTTGGACTATCATATAAGCTTTCGTGGTGGGATATGACATAAAGCCTTAGAACAAGAATGTCTTATGTTGATGTAAAGCAAGCAAATTTAGCGGTATGCTGAATAAGGTATTTTGCACACCAGCATGCAACCTTGAATGTATTCCTTGTTATTCATAAGAAATTGTAGCGTCATGTTTTGGTTTTTGATTATTTCTGAAGTTGCAAATATGAATCCCCATTTATTTATTGTTTTTTTAAGGTGTCTTTTTGAATGTTGCCTTTAAAAACTTATTCTTTTAAATATAAAAGGATTTTTTACGAACTGATATACCAACGAGAGAGACGCAAAATAAAATGCAGTTACGTGACTAACTTCATTGTAAGCAAATTTACTTCGAGCAGCTACAGTTACTCTTTTGATCTTAGCATATGCAAATTTTACAGCAGTCACGAATTGAAGCTTAGTTTCAAATCGATAATCTTTTATGCGACAGCATGAAATACACCGATCCCAACCGAAATGTTTGCTGCTTTTAATGTACATAGGCGCCACATACCCACTAATCTAGACTGTCCTCGTCAGATTCCAAATGCCGTCTTTTTACTAATTGATTTAACCAAAACCAATGCCAACTATAAACCATGCCAATTCACTAGCTCACAATTTAATAGCTCGTTGAGAGCTCGTGATAAAGTTCATCCTTTTGCATCGTATGAAGCATGTACACAAACACAAGGATTAAAATCAATAGTTGCCTGTATCCCTTCAGCTACATACCACCTCCTACTGCGAATACTCGCGACCTAGAGCGCGGTGACTAATATTTGTTCGGCTGGTTGTGACTCGTGTCTCTGTTACTCCGTCGACTCGAGAAAAGGGCGTATTGGGACAACTATTAAATTGAGAATAATAGCACCATAAAATTCGCATTTTATGGTTCCCATGTAAGACATCCGAAGTTATTGTGCGAGACGTTAGGAAATTAGAAGCTAAAGTGACAGTTTTCATTTTGAGGTTGAGTGTTTTAGCTGTATTAAGCTGCGGCATGTCATTCGAAGGACGCGAATTGCATTGACTCTCTTTGAAGTTAATGTCTCATTTATTTGCAAAGAAAAATCGCTCGCAATAAATATTAACAATACAACCTCTGACGAATTTCCATAGCTCAGACACATATTTTAGATTCAGTATCAAAGTAAAGGCTTTCAAGTCATAGCATGACTTATTCCATCACAGAGCATTTCATATTCACGTTGAAAATTCACACTCATGGGCAATATTAAAAGCATTTCCAGAAAACATGAAAAGCTACCCTGCAGTACCAGCTGCAGATCTGCAACCTATCCGTACCTGCCTGAATGTTCGTTCGCAAATTAAATCGACCGAAGCGGAAGAAACGTTTTCAAATGAAATTACCCGAAAATCGGATTGCTTAAAATTACATCTACAACACATTCGTATCTCAATTCCCGATCTCACTTCCATGGCCAGAAAACGCAAATAGCTTGAAAGAAAGGCAAGTGTTGGAATTTAGTTCCGCACTTGCTGCTTTTTCTCAACATGGAATGAGAGTAGGAGCAGGATGAAGAACAAAACGTAAAAGTCCACACTAGGATAAAACAACACACATATTTTCCGGAATCGTATGGATACGTTTTCGTTCGTCGTCTTATTGGCAAACAGCCAACCAACACTCTTCTTGAAGGAAAACTTAAACTACCCACTCCACCAGCATTGCTCAGTGCTTAAGTGCTGGAGGGAATATGTCGGTTTTCAGGATGTAAAACTTTAACTAGAACACCTGATCCGAAGTAGTTCCCCAGACGAAGTAGTTCCTCTGTTTCTTCAATCCGGTATTAGTTTTTGGAAAATACTTCAACAAGACAGATCACCAGCCATATATTACGGAAAAAAATAATGCAATTGTAGTCTTTATTTACAGCAGAAGTGAAAACTTATTGAGTATAGGAGTTACTCAGAGATGCATTTTTAAATGTCTGCTGAATGCGATGAGAATATATACTTTTGTTTCGTACAGAAAAGCATCGAAAATGTCGGTAAATAAATTGCTTAAATTCATTCATTTTTTGTTTGTTTTTTTTTTTAAACATTGTGTGTTGAGACAATTCATTTTACGTCATTTTATTTTTGTGTTGATCAATGGCTCAATCACACATTTAATTCAAAAACTATTAAGCCAGGATATATGTATGAAGCTTTCGAACGAAAACCCCTCTTCAACCAGTTTTTGCCATTGCGGTGATTTCAATTCAATATTTGATCCATCAAAGTACACCACTTTTCACCTCGAACATTTGCCTCAATTAAAATACACTCTGTGTCAGTCATCTATTACACCTTACAACGTGTCAATTACCACAACAGTGCTATGCTTTTTTCACTACGCATTTCTCAACAAATTCGAAAATGCGCGTGGAATGCCAAAAAAAGAGCTGAAATTAAAGGGATGCTTCGTTGTGATTAATCGGTGAGCGAGTTGGAAATTTCATTAGGCAATTGTAACGTTCAGCGAACGTTCACATGCTATGTGAGGCAGCAATTTATAGTATTAAAGGGTAATGTGGTGGTTCGTTGTGAGAACGTGTATAAAAGTAGTGGGATCTCGTATAGCTAGAACTTAATAAATAGTGAAGTGAATTGATGGTTTCATACTAAATTATTCCACTTAATTATCGAGGTCGGTTTGAACGCATACTAGTTTAACGGTGCGTTCTATTGGTACTATAATATAGCGGGCGAATGTTTTAGAAGTAGTTTATAGAAGTGTATAAATATTCAAAGAAAGTCTATCCTAAGCAGCTATTTCAGTTTAATTAGCCCAAGGCGAATACTTTTCAGGTTAATCACGCTAAGCTTTTTAGTTTAGAAGAACAGTGTTGAACAGCTTCTCTTCATCTAAACAAAATAAACATTACTTGTCAGCGTGCGTCGGATTTTTCCTAGATTAGCCATCTATTAGCCATCATTGCAATACAAAGAAATGCCAAACACTGCTTTCGTATAAAACTCAGTCTACTGTATTCCATTACTCGTTGGATGCCCATGTACTCTTTTCTCTTGCCTGCGTTAAAGACCTTATAAGCTCAGATTCGATGTTCATGTCTCAGATTTGGCCAATCGAGCCTCTAAACTCTCAGGCTTTATCTTAAGATCGTCGCAAACATTTGAATCCATGCAACCAACCTTACTTTTATATTCGTCCCTTGCCCGGTCAATTCTGGAGTATGTCTCTCTTGTGTGGTCTCCTCAATATGAACGTGATAAAAAAAGCCATTGAATCCGTACAAAGGAAACTCACTCGTTCGCTGCTTTACAAGCACGGTATTCCCCGTTTAGATTATAATGATCGTCTTTCCCTCCTCAAGCTTGATCAACTGTCTTCGCGTCATATATATCACGATCAATGGTTTCTCTTTCAAATCTGTCGCAACCTTACACATAATCCTATTTCTGAAGATATCAAATACCGTCATCAAGCGCGTGAAACTCGGAGTCCAGAAACTTTTGTAGTATCTTTTGCGAGATCGTCAGTTTACTTTAATTCACCTTTACCACGATTTAACGAGAACATTTAACTCTCTCCAGCTCGGTCCTTTACCTCAATCCTATGAAACATTCCAAATTTTGTTAAAAACAAGAATAAATTAACTTATAACATGTAATTGGATTGTAATCTGTATGTTCTAATAAATTAATAAATAAATAAATAAATATTGTTATGGGTCTCGACTAGCAACTTTTGGAAAATAGGATATGCAGATGTGGTTGGCGTACCTCAGGCGGATTGGAGACCCTGTAGGGAAAGTGTTGCGCAATAGTATCAAAAATTTTGTTTCCTTCAACACTGCAGGGTCCCGGTACTGAAGATCTCGGAATACGTAAAGATCTCGGAATATTTCCATCTGGATGCTCTCAGTCACTCCTGATCAAAAATATTGTTCTATATCTTTTTCTGGAATCGAGAACGGGCACTCGAACATCCAAATCGATCAGATGTCTCACACCAAACCTCCAGCGGAAATCCTTAAGATGCATATTGAAGCTGTTCTATCTTTTCAGCTACTTTGAATTCATCATAGGTGGTTTCACTAGTACCATTTTCACTAGTACCATTCAGCATCAACTACAACCTTTGACAAAGGCATATCATTTACTGCATCGTCTTTAACCTAGTGTTGGAAATAGTCATCTGGGATGCTGAGTTATATCCTCATTAAATCCAATGAACCTACGACTTACACTAAAGATTTAAATCATACTCGCATACTGAAAACAACGACTCTTCTTCGCAGAGGTCAGTATAAAAAATCCGTCCACGGCTGCTCAAAATCAACAAGATCTTTTTCAAACTGACCTATTTATCTCCGGGCCTTGCAAAAAGTCCAATCTCCAGCTGTACAAGACCATAATCTTTCTAGCCATCGTAAATTTGTTTAAGTCAAAGACTATGTTAACAGAATTAGCTATGAGAATTTTAGAGATAGGCCACCGGAGCAATGATGGTGGAGGCAGCAAAACTCTTAGGATATCGAATTAATGGTGGTAAAAATTAAAGTTCTGTGGAACTATACATCAGAGTCGACTAAAACCAGACTACTACTATTATTATTGTACCGCTGAAAATGTTAATCATAATAATTTCGAAAAAAAATCTTGACATTAGATTTTGACATTAGAAAAAACTACCATTGGTTCATGTTCATGTTAAAAAAAGTTCATTTTGTTAATTCTACTTTCGTTGGAACAAAAAAGTCATATTTAACCATGGGGCACACAGAACGTGACTTGCCATCATGGGCAGCGATTTTTGACCGCCGCAAGTCTGTATTACAAAGGATGACATATGCCGGCTAAACAGACTGCGACCGACAGTGGCAGAGTTGTTCAAAATTACAAAATCTGTCGGGCGAGGATGCAGTGATGGTGTCATACCACCACACCAAAGTTAATAGACGGCCATAGGTCGCTTCGCCGTTATCATATTTTGTGTGGCATAGCCAAATCGATGAGCAGATCGTTGCACGCAGTTCGACTGTATGTCACTCATCGTTTCGACTGATCGCGTTTTGCTAAGCTTTAGTTCTGTTTTTTTTCCTCCTTTTTTCTGATTCTCGCAGAAAATAGTCCTGGCTTCCTGACTTGCAGGCAGCAGCCAACGTTTACACAATTAATAAATTTTTAAAACACTCAGTTTTTAGCGTTTTAACAATTAAATTTGTTTAAACAACGCAATTACTTCTTACGACGCTTTGATTCCTGTATGCTCAATCCCAGAGAAAAGTCATGCTTCGGAGAAAAACACATAAGGTAACCTACATGGTGGTTAGATGTTACAGTACGGTCCATTGACTCTCCACTATTTGAACTCCATTAAACTTAGTTAAAATATCATATTGCTTCATAAGCGTTTCCGCCACGCGCATTTTTTTTCCTTCAAATAATTTCCAAAGTAGATAGCACATGTACAGGTGTCACCTATTGATTTTGCTGTTGTAACAATTAGCAGGAGGGGCATTTCACGTGAAGCGGACAACGAAAAAAGTCGAGATTTTGTATTTCGTTCATATTGTGCATAATGGTACATCTAGAAGATATGAATGTGGATGTAAAAGTTTTTGTTTCAATGACGTTTAGTTGCCGCATTATAGGCTTCTGAATAACTGACGAAATTGAAGAAAGGTTTTTTCGGGAGCGGATTCTGAGGTTCAAAAAAAAATCTAAAAAGCATAAAATATATTGATTGGTATAGAAAATTAGCTGTTCTTTTTAATTTTGAAATTAGATTTGAAAAATAGTTTTTTTTTTCTTGTGAAACCGGAAGTAGACACGTCAACTCGTAATTTGAATAATTTGGACCAGGTTAAATTTGTTTATTTTTATAATAAAACAAAGCTTAAAGTATATTTATTTTATCATAAAAGTTTTAGAATGGGATGGCCAGTAGTTTAGGAGGTAGGTAAATTTTAATACATACAAGTCGCATGGGGCGTGGTACCGAGAGCTTGCTTAGGACAGCTAGTTGGCTCAAAAACAAACATTGATATCGAAACGTGATTAGTAGCGCCATCTTTTATTTGAAAAAGGTTTTATTATCCCATAAAAACCTGATTAAAATATATGACGCGTGTATAATATATTTGACGCCAAGCCAATTCATTTTTTTTTGTTATTTTTTGAGTTACTGTTCAAAGCTCACAATGACTACTACTTTCGTTGATAAGTTAAAGAGTCTTAATTATGTGTATTATGTCTCCGTGCGGCTATCGATGTTTCAAGCCATTCGATTTGAAGTTTCATGGGAAGGCTAAAGACCTAAGAAAAATTCCAAGAAAATTAGCAGAAAAGAAATTATGTCGAATCTGCAGGAAAAAAACTGATCGTAGAAACACCTTTTGTCATTAAAAAAAGAGCTAGTTTAAGAAACGAGAGTAAAATTGTAAAAATTGTGAAATAAATTAATTTGTCCATACACAAGTAGCTTTTTTTTCACTAAGTAAATCAACATTAGCAATTTTTAATATTTTATCTTTTATATGTAAATGATACAAGTGATATATAATAGTTTTACTACAAACATTTTGCTTTCACACCCACTAGCTATCATAATCAAGCTCCCGATACCACGCTCCATGCGACTTTTATGTATTGAAATTCACCTACCTCCTAAGCTACTGGCCATCCCATTCTAAAAATTTTATGATAAAATAAGTATACTTAAAGCTTTGTTTTGTTATAAAAATAAACAAAATTAGCCTGGTCCAAATTATTCAAGTTACGAGTTGAAGTGTCTACTTTCGGTTCCACACAGGAAAAAAAATTGTTTTTCAAATCTAATTTCAAAATTAAAAAGAACAGCTAATTTTCTATACCACTCAGTATGTTTAATGTTTTTTTAGATTTTGTTTTGAATCTCAGAATCCGCTTCCAAAAAAACCTTTTATCAATTTCGTCAGTTATTCAGAAGCCCATAACTCGGCAACTAAACCTCATAGAAACAAAAACTTGTGCATTCACATTCATATCTTCTAGAAGTACCATTATGCACAATATGAACGAAATCCAAAACCTCGACTTTTTTTCGTTGTCCGCTTCACGTGAAATGCCCCATGAACTAAATATTGCAACAGATCATCATTTTATTTTCACATAAATATCGACAGATCGCATTCGATCTGGTGGATTGTTCTACTCGCGGTAATCAAGCACGGGCCAAGACTAGGGTTGCCAACTCAGTGGATCGGAAATCCGGGAGGAAAATAAAAAATTTATAAAAACATATTTTATTTATTTAAAATGATATTTCTTTACACTAGGAGTTGCTTGAAAAGAGATCTTGGGACGCTCGGAAAGAGATCTTGGCGTAATGTTTGATCCTAAGCTCAAATTTGATAAGCATATTTCTTATATTACTGCCAGGGCCTCTAAATTATCCGGTTTTATTATTAGATCCTCTAAAGCATTCGTTAACATTTCCACCTGTGTACACCTTTTCCTCTCCTTTGTACGTAGTATTCTTGAATATTGCTGTCAAGTGTGGTGTCCTCATTATGTCTACTTAAATACTGCGTTGGAGTCCGTTCAACGCAGATTTACTCGCACCCTGTTTTATAAATTTCAGCTTCCTTACCGTCCTTATAGTGATCGTCTGTCGTTCCTTCATCTTCCTTCCCTCGAATCACGGCGACTTTTTCTGGATGAGTGCCTACTCTTCAAATTGTTTCATAGGTTGGTAGATTCTGACATCAGCAGCCACGTTTCTGTCCGTGTTGCAGTGCATGGTACCCGCTCTTCTTTTGAGTTTAGTGTGCCTTTTGCGCACACTGATATCTTTTTTTATTTTCCGCTGTTGCGATTACTAAGGCAACATAATGATCTACGGTTTGGTCCTCTACTGCCGACATTATATGCCTTTAAAACTTTTTTGAAAAATAATGTTTTGCTTATTACTAATTCAATGTAGTTTTTTTCCCCCTTTTCTTGTTTTTCTCTACTTTTCTTAATTTGAATTTGTACTTTTTCACTTTGATTTTGTTTATTATTGTTCTTTATTTTGTATCATTATCATCTCATTATTATTTTGTTCATTTTTTCATTCTTTCATTAGTGTATTTTATATTTTATATATTCAGTAATTGGATTTTATCTGTTGAATAATAATAGTAAATAAATAAATAAATTAAGCCGATTACGATTTTTTCACCACAGTAGATATATAATACCAGTTCTGATGCACTTAAGAGGAGCAATAAGGACATGGTGGCTGCGATTATTGGCCCGCGCATCCCGGGCATGATGTAAGGGATGATCTCAAATTGATAAACAGCCCAGTTGCACTGATAAACAGCCTAGCTGAACTGATAAACAACCCTGTTGAGCTAATAAAGAACCCTGTTGAGCTGCTTATTAGTTCAAAGATCGTCGCTTACGTCATGCACGGGCCAATGATCGAAGGCACCATGTCCTTACTGCTCCTCTTTGCTCCTCTTAAGTGCGTCAGAACTGGTATTATAAATCTACTGATCATTGGTCGTTTACTACGCTGAAAATGCGATCAGCGGCAACATTTGCAATAGGGATCGATGGAACGAATGTAATAAGTTTTTTTTATTTCTCTGCCCGATTCTTCTTTACATTTTTCAAAAAACTTAGCCCAACGCAAGTCTACCCTCTTTGTTTCACTTGCCACAAAGTCACACACTTCTCGCAGCAAACAGTAATCGTCGTACAATTTATCCTCATTTATTGGCACGCTTAGAGAAGCACTCAGATCTTTTATTTAATCCATTGTACAAATCTAGTGCAGTTAACGATTTTAATCATTAATATTGTATTATTTACATAAAATATAAATAAAAATATAAAAATACCGTGAAGGCAATTTGTGTTAAATTTCCGGGAGAATTTAACTGTATTCCGGGAGCCGGGAGATTTTTTAAGTGAACCGTATTTTTCCGGGAGAATCCAGGAATTCCGGGAGAGTTGGCAACCCTAGCCAAGACCCTAAAGTGAGGCTGCTTTGGGGTGCTTATCGATTTAAGTACGCGAAATTCATAAAAGTTGTAAACTTAAACGTAAATAAAGAGCGTTGCAAGTTAAAGTGAAGATCGTGTTTTTTGTCCATAAAGTCCGCGGGAAACGAAAATGTTAGACACACTTTCTAATTCTCGGACTACAACCTTCCACTGCCATTCTTTTTTTTTACTTTTTCTTTATTTCAGTAGGTTGCAAGAAAACATGTCTATTCATTTTAATCATTCGGTTCAATTATTTTTACCTTAATAGCAGCCTATTTTTTATGTAAGAGCTCAAAATTAGAAATGATCGTTAAAATGACAGTGAATGCAAAGTTACATCTGGTTTGGACCATAAAAAACCAAAGTTTTTGATAAAAAATTAAAAAAACTGCTACAAAAGAGCTGTTGGCGCTTGGCGAAATACTTTCACCCTAAAAATAAAACCATTCTGCGACTTCATAGATGGGCCACATGGGTTACAGTCCTTCGTGCTGGAGCTGGAGCTTCAATTCGAGAAGAACCGTTTTCTTGAAGATGACATCAGCGAGGAAGATGAAGTTTCTAAGTCTGTTGATCAGCTTCTTGCCTCTGCGCAAACAAGAGATTCTTGCATCAGATTGACTGACTTAAGAGAGATTAAACAAATAGTAAGTGGGTTTGATAAGCGGAAATTACCTGAGCCAGACTCTTGACAACGAGTGGTTGAAATATCTGCCCGACAAAGCACTGGAGGCCTTGACGGACATAATATACGGCATTTTTTATACAAGGTCTGGAAGACAGTGATTATTACTGTGATGCCTAAAACAGGCAAACTTCTTCCCTTCCTACAAAACTGGGGACCAATAAATCTCCTGTCTTCCGCACGAAAAATCGCTGAGCATCTTCTTCACAGCCGACTAAAAACCACACTCAAACGAATTAAAGTTTCAAACTTTATGTTTGAATTCGGATACACATTCGTACAGAAACTAAATCAAAATTATCGAAGAGGTAAAAGTGAAACATTTTACAAACATGGATCCAACTGTTGTACTTTGCTCTACATTACTTATACAATTAAGCAACAAATTGTTTAAAATTTTAGTCGTTTTTGATATTACTTTAAGTTATTGTAGTGGCTGCAAATTTACGATTAAATGCAAATTTACGATTAAATTTTGTAACTAGATCACAGCCACATGCCTGAATAGAGCTTTTAATCGATTTTTGTTTAGATGTTCAAAAGGTTTTTTGAAAATGACTCAAAGTTTCTTGGTAATGACAATGCTGGGATTATCACCAGCCCACGGTAAAATTTTAGCTTGTTTAACTTCAAACAAAAAATTCAAACGCTTTGGTTTTACTGTATGGAGTAAAATTATGCTTAAGCACAAACTCTTTGTCAGATAAAAACAATGCGGCCACTTTCGGGAAGAAAAAATCCGCCATTCCGCACACGGGGTGTTAGCTATGTGATGCGTTTGACACGCGTGAAGCTTGCGAGAAAACGATTGTAGTCATCCTGGTTTCAATATCCGCAGACGGGTCGTCAAGAAAACGTCAGTATGCGTCGTATTTTTCCACCTCCCCCACGAATTGTACGTTGTCGTCCTCCATCGTACTTGCAGCAACGACTAGTCGTTCGGCACAACGCTTGAAACGCACTTAACACGAAAGGACTACGCTTCTCAAATTTGACGATTGGCTGACGTCTCATCAGCGGTCCCCCATTGATTTACCTAGGTTGTGATCCGTGTGCGGAATGCCTTACACGCCGAAGACGCGCCGTGGGCGTCACTCGTTCACTTCAAATCCGAACCATCGATGAGTGAACCTAGTTCGGTCAACCAGACGTAAATTGGCAACGTAAAATACAACTGCATACCCCGACTAGAGCCTACGATTCCTTGAACACCCTTAAGATTCGTTTAGCACGTGTATGGTGACCCCAGTTTTTTTTAGATCTCATATATAAGTCACATATATAATGTTTAATTTTCCTTTTACGATGCAGAAAGAAAAATGAATTCTATATTCACAAGGAGCATTAAGAGATTTTTCCGTAATATGCGGACCAGAGTCTGCTTCGCGATATTTAAGTAGAAAGTTTCATACCAAGAAATACCCCGTTCGATAGCAAGAAAGTGAGAAAATTGCAAAAAAACGGGAGCAACAGTAAGTTAACGTTAAGATATGAGGAATATTGTGGAAAAAAAAACGTTCATAATTTAGGCAAGGAGATTTGTAGAGGATTCAAATTAAAGCAGCAGCTAAGTTCCCGAAAGAAAGCGATGAAAACAGACAGTTATATGAAATTCCCTATTCATAGCAATGAAAATACTTCTACCTACGAATTTCATTTACCTTAAAAGTATCTATAACTGAGTCTTAAGCAGTTAAGTCGCCGTGACATTAAGCTCCTGAAATTCCACCAAATGAAATTTTTCGAAATGGGAACTCAAAAGTGTACATATCCAAAAAAAAAAATTTGTTCTGGCGAAGCAAATAATCGGTAATAAACTCTTCCATCAGTTCGATTTCTAATATACTTTGGTAAGGATGAATAACCTGCGGAAGCTTTAAATCTTGCTCATAAACTGAAACAGGAATTTCTCCAAGCGTAATGAAAACGATTTAACTTAATTTCAATAAAACTACCGAATTTAAAAAAAAAAAATATGGAACCGTTTTAAGTCTATACAGCTGCCACAGGAAAGTCTTTTTTTAATTTAATGTTGTTTGCAAATAAGAAAATCTTTGTGAACATTTGAAGGCCGAGCGGTTTTGCGAATTTCGTCTCGATCTTATGACTGCATTCGAAGTTATAGGAGTATAAAGAAATTTAGGGTTACGAGCCGCAAAGTTTTTCAAATAATCGAAAACTTTATATTTGCTTCTTATTGTCACAACAAAATCATTATCATTTGAAAACTTTACGATAAAATTGCTTAATAAAGATATTGCAAATAAACACAAAACCAACAATAGCTGGCAGCCCTATCATGGTTTTTCAACCAGATTCGGCCTGAATAATGCCTATAATAGGTTTCAATAATTGTATGAAATTCGTATTGATATCATTACTGCATTGGAAGGAAGTTGTAGGGCGAAAAGCTTTATTTTCCTGAGCGAATTTTCAAAACCAAAGACACAAAAATTACCATAGCTGGCAGCACCAATCGAATTTTAGAACCAAATTTCTATCAAACACGGCCTAGAGTAAGGTTCAGCTACTGTGCCAATTTCATGAAAATCTGGTAACTAAACCAGAATTCATAGAACAAAAAGCAGTTTGTTTTTCTTTGAAATTTTTCAAGATGGCACCACTGGCACAGAGTTGCCCACAATTCAAAATTGCTTCTATCAGACCTGGTCCTACTTAAGGCCAATGCATTCTGTAAATTTCAACTGCATCTGATTATTGGTTCGTGAGTTCCCGTGAACAGAAGTTTTTGATGCTAAAAATATAGGTAAATTGGGAAAGGGTTACCGTTCTTGTCCGATATGAAAATTCCAAAATTTTTCGTTGATTGTTTCGACAAAGCATAAGATTTGTACACAAGTTGGTTTTTATTGTAAGAAACGGACGTTTTTTAGGCGATTTGATGGTTTGAATGTTTTCACTTTCAGTGCCTTCCGTAGCTACAGGGTTGCCAGCACGTTCTACGCAAGTGTGTAACTTAACAACAATAATATGTCCTGTAAGTTTCATAATGATTTGATGATCTAGTAAAAAGCCATCGCAATTCAAAAATGTTCAAATTTTCCCAATCTCATTTTAAACACCTAGCGCACACATAGGGTTAAAAATTTCAAAACCATTATCATATTCACATTTAAAACACGTTCAAAATTCATTACATAAACGTTATTTTTGCAAAAGTTATTTTTTGACAGAATAATAGGTATATTTAAAATATCACTAAAATGGCCGCCGCCAAAGGGTTAAAGATTTTTAGCTGCTTGTGAGACCTGGCACTATTCTGCATATACACCAACATATCCTGAAAATTTCAGTTCAATCGGATGGCGGGTTCCTGAGATTTTTTTGACTGAAAGTTTTTGATGCCATATATATATATATATATATATATATATATATATATATATATATATATATATATATATATATATATATATATATATATATATATATATATATATATATATATATATATATATATATATATATATATATATATATATATATATATATATATATATATATATGAATATATAAATATGAATATAAATATGAATTTTTGACCAAAGTAATTTTAATACTAATGTTCTTCTTCGAACATTAGTAAAAAACGCACATTTTAGATCAGTCGGATTAAACTAGCTAATCCAACTGCTATAACTTCTATTCACGTGCCTAAAATATGAGCCCATAAACCAATTTCACCCTCCGAACGCAATGTATTTTCAATAGATCAGAATGTCCACTGCATATGATTGAAATCCTGAATCTTTTCAACCTACCTTCGAATCGAACACTTATCCGGGATGTTCGCAATTTCCTTGCCATCCTTTTCAACGTATTCATTCTCTAAGCACTTGAAATTCAGTCGAGAACATTTTCACATTCACATGGAAACAAAATTATGCGCACGAGGAACAAAATTCAATATTCACTCGTTTCGTTGAAATTTTATTTTCACATTTTTATTTCCGGTCGTTCGTCGGATTCATTTGAAAATGCCATTTGTATTTCAAGCAATCAGCCCTGAATTTTTTTTTATGGTCGTAAGTAAATTTGCATGCAGACATGGCACATGTTCTAGCTGTCTACAGCAAGTTAAAGTCAGTCGGAAATGGTATCCGTCTGGGCCCATTTCTCAGGAAACGAAATTCGAGCCCCGGGAATGAAAGAAAAGAATGTATTTAGAAGCATTGTGGGGCGTGCGGTGGAATCAATACCTTGGTAACAAGGAGCTAATAGAACAGTATTTTCTGGCAAGAAGATTCTTTCCGGATTAGAAATTTAGCGCTTTTGTTGTGTATCTCTGAATATTTTTCGATTGTTCAGTACTTTTTTTCTAATCGAAAAACATCTAAAAAATATATACTCGTAAATAAAGATTCATTTTCGTACTAAATCAAGCAGTGAAATAGTAATTTACTGTATTTTGCTCCAGAATGCTCAGTCATTAATTCTAAACTGAAAACTCATTAGCGATCAACATTCCACCTGAAAGGATTTTTTACAAATTGCCCAGAAGTCTGAAAATATAACGTCACCATAACTTTGCGGAAGTAGCATCTTTCAAGCCGAAGAATGTCAAGAGGAGCGGCTTCGAAATCTTATTAAACTTTCAAAGTTAATTAAGTCTTGGCGAATCAGTGATGCTTCTGCTCCGTTGCGTTCGACCTGAACGAACGGAAGACCAGGTTTAGACAACGATATTGGTGACGGCGGTCACGATTATTTTGTGCTTTGTCTAGTATTCCGAACCGTTACTCTATTTCAATTTACTGTTTCAGTTTAAGTATTCGCTTGATGCTCGTTTTTTGATTACACGCTTTAGTTACATTATCGGAAGAAGTTCAATTAAAGCAAAACTTAGTATGGCACAAATTTAGCTGAGACAGTAGATGGAAGATTCTTTGGTAGGAAAACGAATAACAGAACCGAAATGAAAAGTAAACGGTACTGCTTTGACGTTTTAACGAAGCATATGAACGGGAATTTCAAGGGGTGGCTTTAGTAACGTGAATGGAGTTATAAATAGAAGAAGAAGAATTGGAAGAGGATATACACCCCCTTCAGATAACAGCAAGGGACAAGTGGAGGACGCGTTTAATAAAGAGACAAAGCATTCTAGCACTGCAGCTATGGAGTCAAGAAATAAATTACGGCAAAACCTAGACTAACGGAAATTTATGTTTTTGCTGGTGATTGTGGGAGAAAACATAGTGCGCTAATTGTAACGCTGCAAATGAAGAACTCACATAATTTTCAACCCTTTAATTGGAAAATCATGGGATGTAAAAGCATAATTTACGGTAGTACATTTTGTCCATATGTCGAAGTTAAGAATTAGATTTGCATTGGCTTGGAAGTTATTCGGAGATTCAAAATAAATTAGAGTACTCTTCAGCTCCAGACAAATAAGGTATGACTATTGAAAATTGGGCTCAAGCTTTTCATTTTCTTTGAAAAATATTTATCAGACACTTCATTTTTTTCTTTAGTTCGCTTCGAGAATTTTTAATTACAAAAAGATGCATAGTGTTTAAAAAAAACCACTGAATTGAAAGCTCGCTATTGGAAAAAAGACAGACGTAGTAACCGGAGTAAAATAAATTTAACAAAAATAAAAAGAAAAAAGAGTTGACAGTTAGTTTTTTCCTAGTGAACATGAGTTTTTGGTTCTTGTTAAAAATACAAAAATCTGAAATACTCAGAAACCATAAATTATTAATAAATTCTAACAAGTTTATGGTCGAATGTATTCACTTCTAACAGAACTATACAAAATATGTGTTTGTTTTGCCTGGAAGTTAGCCCAAAACAGTTTCGAATTGAAATGCTTAGAAACGAAAGTCCAATTGGAAGGATTATACTGTCTTGCAAATCGTGAAATTTCTTAAATTGTCAGATTGTATGAGAACGCTAAACGTTTTTATCTGATGAAAATACATGCAGTGGCTTTACTTTCGTGTTTATGTGAATTATTTTGAAAAAAATAAGCTTTTCTAACACATAGAAACTAAAAAAAATTAAGTTTGAACTAGTCTTAAACTAGCAAAGACAAATATTGTCCAAAATATAGTTAACGAAGTGTTTTCATTTATAATGATAAGATCCCTTGCCATTCCATGAACTGTTCACTCTAGTAATATTTCCGTACTGCTGATTACAGTCTTTTAAAATTCCTGCTTTCACTTTTCACAGGCTCTGTCATACAAACGTGTCAATCTAAATACCGTTAGCCCATTTTTCATTTTTTCTGTCAACAAATACAGGTTCGCTCAGGTCATCTACTCATCGCTATGTTTTTTATATCAAGATGGCATCAAGCTTTGTGAAATAATCATCGAAAGGTCACGAACAGCACTGGAACGGAGGATTCGAAATAAATTACCTTTTGATAACGACGCGAGGAAGGAAATCAGCCATCGTTTTCATCAGGTGCCTGTCGTCTTTGAACCCACAGCATCACCATCTGCCTCGTACACAATCTTCTTTTTAGCGTTCCGTAGCACGCGCTTCTTTGTAATCCTGAGCCTATTCGATTTTTTCATCTCATCTTTTTTTAAGAAGTAGCGAAACTGAAATCATTTGAAGCTTATTCGATTTATGTACCTTCTTTCGTCCTTTCTACTTTCTTATTTTTTTCCAATGGATGAGAGATAGTACGTAGTACCTGACTGGAAGCTGTGGGTAGCACCAATCCCAAGAAAGTAAAGCAAAATGTTTCTGTTGCTGTTATCGAAAAACTTTTGTCCTAATTGAGAATCCTCAGTTCAAGTGTGCTAAACAGTTGCCTTGGTAATTAAGGTCAAATAAATTTCAGGTCGACCATGTGCTGCAATGGTATAGAGCTTAGGGAATGTTTATTCACATTAAAGCTTGAAATTTTTGTTGTTGTTTGAGTTTTTGATAGGCGGGCTGTAGTTACAACTGACTTTAAAGTAAAATAGAGAATTAATTAACGATTAAGATTGCTGTTTAACAAACTTCATCTCAAGAAATTGACTGGAATGTTTAAAAATATGCAGACATGGTCTTATACAGGCGAATTTTCACCATTCTCGAGTCACTTTTTAATATTAGGCAAATTACTGCCGATACCTGACGATGAAAAATGAACAAATTACCATGAAAGCGAAAGTACATTAATTCGTAACAGTTAAAGGAAAAAATGAGATAGTTAAACGATAACCTTTCCTCAATTTTGTTTTCTTCTAACAAATGTCAAATTGCTAGAGCAGAAATTAGATCTAGCTTTTACATCATGGAATATTGTGCAATATCACATAACAGGAACAAACCCTTCCGTTAATGTCCTCTTCTTCTATTTAATGGAATCAACATTCAAAATTATACGCAAACTTTATCACACTTGAAATTGAGATAGGTATCTTACAAGAACATGTTCTGCGTCCGCTTTTGAACACTTTTATTTCCGCTGTTTAAGTCATTTTTAGTCAAATATTCTCGAAAATCAAGCGATTTCAAGTGTTAACTCCAAATACAATAATAACTTCTAGCTTTTTTCAAAAGCTCACCAAAGCACCCGATTCTGGCCTTTCTCAACAAATCCCTCACTCGCAGGCCGATGTCACTCTGTTAGATACCCTTGATACTTTATTTTGGTCTCGCCACAACTCTAGCACAAGCAAGGATTCGCCCGCCATAGTCTTTTACAAGATCTGCCAAGAAGAGTTTTTGGATTTTTTTTCTCACACAAACTAGACGAAGTGCTCACAACATATGAACTATTTTAGCTGTCTACCCACCTCATATTTTATGTGCAATCAAGAAATATTTGAAGTTATTTTTATCCTTGAGATATTTTCGTTATCAGTTCTTCTTTTTTGTCTGGCTTATTTTTTGCAATTTTTTTTTTAGATTGCCCTTGTTTTTCTCTCCGCAGAGGTGTCACGAAGGTTTGCCGACGGGTCTGGACTGGTGACTGAGAGTAAGGTTCACCTGCAGGGTTCTAAATCCATCACTGCATTTTGTCAAGTTCTGGAGCCTAGTGAGATGCGGTCTACAGAGCAGCGTTCTGTTAGACTAGGGGAGGCTGTTGAATGACTCGACAGCAAACCTAGCAGATTCAGCTTACCGTGAAAGCCTACGCAACACTAGGAAGGTTTTGGGGGCGACTACTTCGCAATTCCAAGAGGAAGAAAGGAGTTCAAAGGTGAAGGGGAGCGCTACTGCACAGGGTCAGGCGTTCGAGAGATTGTGGTTCTTGGAACTGATTAAAGAACCCACTACGTGGGCTACTGCGAGTCTGAAGGATGTAGCGGTACCACTCAGCAGAGCAGCTGGCAGTGGATGTCAGGAATCACTGGTCATTCCCGGAACGAAGGCGGCGGTTCCAAGGATCTGTAGCAAGTGTCCACATATGGAGAAGAAAGCTTCCCCGAGAAACAAACGGACGAAGAGGCTCGGAGATGACGTGGCCATGATTATTTTTAAACGTATCACCGAACAACTGCTCAAGTTTACAATGCCAACGGATGAAAAATCAGCACTCTTTGAAGCCTGCAAAAGTGTTCGCGGTCTATTTATGGTGACCTGCAGCAAAATTTTTACGACGGATTGACATTGGCCAACCGTCTTGAGGATATCGGGAGATTATTGGAGTTAGAAATAGTGGAACCGTGCCAACGCTGATCATGATTAAAATGGCGGTACCCCACTTGAACGTCTCTGAGGCTTTGTCTCTCTTGAAGAGATTCAACCCAGATTATAGGGTTTCCTCCTGGAGTATGTTCCAGGTGGTGGAACTTAAAGATCAATCGGTGGAGCCTGATCTTATCGGTGCAACTAAAACAGTGCTGGTGCTAGGATAAATAACTACAAGTTGAATTACTTCGGATTAAAGATGACCACCATCAAGTTTGGTGCGAACAAAGCGACTGACAGGAACCGAAGTGCAGGTGGTTCAAGCAAATCTGCACCACAGCAGAGTAGTAAAGGCCAATCTGTTTCGGCGCCTTAGTCGTGACCATGCTGACATCACGCTGATATGGAACCACTTCGAAACAACGACGCGGTCTGTGGATTTGGAGCGAGTGTCGATGTCTTCCAGCTAACAGTTAGGGGCCAAACATGTACTTGTATTGTCGCCAAAGAAGAAAATGTAATTTTGTTTCCACCGCTTTAAGACGGAGATATACGACTACAGTTTATTGGGAGAGAGGGAATGCGGACGGCAGCATGCAGCAACGCTACTTGTTGTCGGCGGTCTATCTTCCATAAGAAACGGACCCCAAAACACCTAAATCTATTCAACCACCTTTGGCATCACCACCCCCTTCTGAAAACTTGATTTGAGCTAACTCGAGCAAATGCAAAAACGCTTGGACGCATCGAAGCACGCCTAAAAACACCCTAATAGTTTCAACAGACTGGGAGTACGAGTGAGATTGTTTGAAACGGTTGATGGGTCACAGACTGACAGTTCGATGAAACTTTGACAGACATATACATTATTTACAATGAAAAAAACAATAAAAAATAATCCAATCAGCACAAGAAAGTAAACGTTCATTATAAACACCAAATTTCACCTTACGGCTTAAATGATGCGCCATTTAAAGAGCATACATATAACGGTGTGCGTAACGCATTTCTGCATTTTCATTATTATTCTAGTCGTGGAGTGCGATAAGGATTTCTAGTAAAACTTTGTTACCATTTGGACAGATCAGTAGAAGTAGGAATAAACAGTTTATGTGAAAATGGGTCGGCGAGCAACAATTAAAGAGCGTGAACTAATTATTGAACATTACAAAAAGGGAAAAACTCAGAAAGATATAGCGAAAATCCCGTGCAAATCAAAGTCTACAGTCCAGCACATAATTGAACGGTTTGTTCATGACAATCGCATAGAAAATAAGGATATAACAGCGTGCAATAAAATATTGTCCTCTTCCGATTTTCGCTGGATTGAAGGACATTGAAGGTGAAAAAAATCCCAATCTGAGCGCACCAAAACTAGCGCAAGAAGTGGAAAAAATGCCTAATAAGAAGTGTAACCCAGAAACCGTAAGAAGAATCTGAAGCGATGCGAATTTCAAGGATGCGAATTTTAACTGAAGAGTACCCAGAAAAAATCCTATACATATTAGTGCATTTAATGAAAGATACAACGTTCTGCGATACCGTTCTTTTCGCAGATGAGAGCAAATTGAACCTATTCAGAAGCGGTGGAAGGGGTTATGTGTGGAGACAACCATATGCTGAACTTAAACCACGGGATTTATGCAGTACAGTAAAACACGGTGGTGGCGACGTGATGGTGTGGGGGTGCATTGCATCTTCCGCAGTGGGAAACTTGATGTTCATTGAGGGGAACCCAGACAAATTCCAGTATTTAAATATCTTGAAGGAGAATCTACTGCAGAGTGCGGCAAAATTATACATTAAGGACAATTTTCGGTTTTATGAAGACAACAATCCCAAGCCCACCTCGGAACTAGTGCAAACGTGGTTGATTTGGACTTGATGCTCAGATGCCAGCTCTAAATGTTATCGAATATTTATGGTCAAAGCTAGAAGATGGCATCAGAAAACATTCGATAAGCAGTAAGGACGACCTTAAAAGAGCACTTCAACAGGAATGTGAGGCCATTTCACCAGAGTACACCAAAAAGTCGGTGCACTCAATACCAGATTGCCTAAAAGCGGCATTGAAACAATCAGGATATCCAACTAAATATTTGATAAATTTTTGAATAAAAACAAAATGTTATAAGTTTGAAATAAAGGACATTTTTGAGAGAGCATCATTTAAGCTGTGAGTTGATATTTGGTGTTCATAATGAACTATGGAATATTTAATAAATATAATTATAAATATAATTATGGAATATTTAATAAATATAATATAATTAATAAAACCATAAGTTGAAATATTTTGCTTGTTTCAAGAAAAGGAAATTCCATTTTCCTGAAGTTTTTAAGGGTTATCCTCGTACACAGTGCTCACTTCATTTAAACTGTGAGCCACTGTAAATTAAATCATTTACATCGAAACGTTAAACAGCTGCCTGCTAAAAAACAACGGTGAATACTGCAACTTAATGGAGTGGGAGTAATCAGGATAATTGAAAAATAGATTTTTTGAAAACTAAATTTTCTGACAGCGTCGTATCTTGTAAATGCTACCTGAAAAGATCAAATAAATTCAATGAATAGTTTTTGAGATATCCTACATTTACTGTAAAGTTGTCTATGAGCGTTTGAGTGAATGCAGCAGCTGAAGTCAATCCTGGCCTTCATATAGAAGGTTATATGACATTGGTTGAGAAAAGAAAACTGATCGAAAAACAGTACATTAAGCCCGCTATCTTGCACTTTAATTACTTTTGCGACCGGCCTTCTATATGACGGCCAGGAGTGCCTGGATGGTTATTTTTGCGAGCCCGATTGAAACTCAGCCTGATTGAAGTGCAAAACAAAATAGGACTAATAATAATAACTGAAATTTCGCATTGAAATAATGTAATATTGTCAAAACATATTGATTCAGAAATAGACTATATGATTATTCATCTGTTCATATTAACCAAATTTGATATTAATTTACTGCACCAATAAGTTCCATTTCTCATAAATTTGAAATCCAAGTTTAAGCTTACTGTGAATTCCATTCTAATTCAATGAAAAGTCATTTCTGCCTATTTGTAAAATTTTCAGAAAGTTCTACAAATGCTGCTCAATAGAATTCTACACATGCTGTTCATCAGAGCTGAAATGCTCCTTATATTGTCGATTTTCTTCTGTAACTTGGCAACATCGCCCACTATAAGATAAATTGCTTTCTTTATAATAGTATTATCACTAGCAATTACTTTGGAAAATAATTCCATTTCATATATAGGATAGACTGTCTGCAACAGTTACGTTCGATTGTTTACAACAATTTTAACAATGTTCTGGTGTCTCTGGAAATAGAACTCGAAGTTTGCTTGATTTGGAAAATTCCATCTGCTTTAACATTTTGATTGAATCTTTAAATTTTTGCCCTTCTTCCAGTCACACCTAATTTTCTAGATATTCACGAATTCCGAAATAACAAAGTGAAAACTTAGCACATTCTGCGAATCAAAAATCATTCCTCTTTTATTTATCATTTTCTTGGTATCAGAGTGAAATCGAGAGCTAAATTCTGAATGAGAGCCATAAACTTTCAATTTCATTTAACTTTTGGACCTATCTTGTCCAAAGAATTCGCAAGCCTCAAGCTGTGTATATTATATTTTTAAGTCGTCACTCTTGAAATATCTTTGCCACCGTTTACATAAACGCTTGAAGCCAATAGTTAGAATTCTTTCTATATTTCCTCGAAATTTTCATGGAAATCTGCCACAAGTGTTACTTCTTAGCTTTCAACTTTTTTTGTATCATGTGTTGTATTCTCAGGACCAAATACTTTTCAAATTCCTTTTGACACGAAAAAAATGAATAAACCATGCGAGGGTCGTTCTGAAAACAAAACCTCTGAAAACAAATCTGCTCTGCTAAGCATAAAGGTTCTATCTACATTTTAGAACTTTCGAGATATTCAATGATTTGTGTTTTTTAGATGCTGCGGACACTTTCAAACGGGACGAAATATTGCAAACAGCGTTGAACAAGGATGCTCATACGTTTACTTGAGACACATCTCAAGTAAAAGATTTCCCGTTGAAAATAGTTGTGGAAGATAGGTTTTAGGTAGATATGGCTTTTTTTGTAGTAGCATGAAGCGAAAAACTGGCTCTATTACTAAGCATAAACGTTCTATCTACACATTACTAAGCATAAAGGTTCTATCTGCAGTAGATAGAACCTTTATGCTTAGTACTGCAACGTTTTTTGTAGATGGGGAGATTTTTCGCTATTGATTTTAACATACTTCCACAAAAGATGGGTTTTTCATATTTTGTAGAACGATGTAATTGAGTATGAAGTTTTTGAATCCGGTGTTAACTTAAAAATGAACTTTTATGGTTAGTAGGGCAGAAATGATGTAATACAGAGCACAGTTAAGACATTAGCCCTCTGTGTTTGCCAAATGTATTCACATCGGTCGATAAACATTTCACACCACACTATGTATACATGTGTGCATATTCTTCTGTATGCATTTGTGTGTTGGATAAAACATTCGTAAATGGACATGCTTCCTGAAAATAAAAAAAAATATTTCATCCGAAGCATAAGTAGAAGCACAGCCATTGACTATCATAAAGTATTTCCGGAACATGTTGAAAAGCTCATGTGAATATACATATGTACATATGTAGACTTCCTGGCTTGCGTAATCTTCGTCCATTGGAAAAGTCACTAAGCGGTAAAGAGAGTACAAAAAAACAATGACTTGACAAAGATAATGATATCAAGTCAAAGCCTGTAGTCAAACGACACAAGATGATATGCCAATCTGGTATGGGCAAATTTATTTAAGCCCAAGCTACATTTGTTTGGCTTTCATTCGAATGAGACTCGTATTATGTATATTACATTCCAGATCCTTGAAACATAGTTTCAGAATCTATTCCGTCGCCACAAACACTGCCTCAAGAATGCATTATTTCAATTTGATAGTTTGACAAAATTCCACTTTTCCTGCATTTAATTAAAAACTTAAGCTAATCAGAAAATTTAAAAAGCTTGGAGTATATAAATTCAATTATTATGAGCCATGAACAGATATTATTGCCCCGTGGTGACACAATTGAATGAAGATGTCAAATAGCCAACTATAATTTGAATGCGTCACTGTATAGCTCGCCTCAGTATGTACGTACATATGAGGTCAATGTAAATTATATTTGGCTTGGTCAAAGCATGCTTATGCATAACACTTAGGCAACTATAGTCAGCAACGAATATTACCAAAATCCGGGATTGTCCTTGGGACAGGGGTAAATTGTTGAGAGGATGAGTTATTTATGATATCTGCTATAATCCGAACAGATCCCGTCCAAGCCATAAGGGCTTGGCATTGTTCTTGCCATCGCAAATGAGCGCGCACACAGCGAAAAAGATATGTTCGGATAGGAATGGCGGCACATAAAGTAGTTGCCTTACATAACCAAAATCTAGGCTCAAAGTTTTGGCTAGGTCATTTTCTCCATAGCAAGAGTTTAGTTTTCTAGGTTCAGAGTGGATGTGAATTTAATATTGATCTACGATGGGATGTATACATGTTGAGTGGATTATTTGAAATATTTCTGCGAAAATATTTCCAAAGGCACCATAATTTTGAAAGCCGTTTCCCAAAATGAATAAGGAAATAGAATCAGCTTGTTGATTCCAAGTAGTATTAATATTTTTCTCAAAAAAATACGGTTCGGAGTAAAGATAAGAATGCACTTTCATTCTGAAATATTAACATTTTTCAGCGCCCATTGTGGGCGTAACTACCTCAAAATTTTTGGGTTGAAGCTAACTATTAAGGAAAAAGTGACAAGTATTTCAAAACGTTGATAAATTTTCGGAAAATTGTGAAAAATAATGTAAAACAGATTGTCTATTGTATAAGTTTGTAAAAATCAAAGAAATAAAATACCTACATATTTCGCTACTGAAATTAGAAAATTTCTGATTTCTATTCGGCTGAACCAAACTGACTCATAATACTGACACCACTTTTAACACATTATTGAAAGTAATGGAGAAGTGTTGATTTTTTTTGCTCCGTAGATTTACGTTACAAATCCTATACAGCTATAGTCTAAAACATTCTCTTCCTATAATTTAACTTTATTGAATACGAGAAATCACACAATCTCAATATATTTGACAAATTAAGTAAAAGAATACTCTTTCGAAATTTTTTTTCCCCTAACATTGAGTTTCATGATTGCGAGCGAGATCGGGAGCTTGACAGTATCTGCAACTGTCGGTGAACCAGTTGGGGAGAACGGTCACCTGTCTAGTTAACTGTGCTACCTCTTATTGCGCTTTGAGGAAAGGGCGGCATTTTGTAGTTTAGGCTGGACAAAAACTTCAGCAATTTTGCCAGCCGTTGCCGCCAGCCCGTCTAGACCGCCTTCTGGAGAACAGGCTAAAATAGTATGTGTCTCCTCCGGAAGCCGCTACAACCATTATGATAGCCGCGATATGAGCGCTCCCTTGAAAACCTCACGTAGCATCTCTGAGTCAGAGCTCGCAATCATGCGAAGCGAAGACACTACATAGTTTAATTTGTCAGGAACGTTTTAATCCCTGACTAAGCAGACTGGCTCTCTAGCCGGTCGAACCACAGGGCTGGCTCTTCCAGTCAAAATGCAGGGGGTTTAATAGACGCCACATTAAGGAGAGATATACACCTTTTTAAATATTTTTGAAGATTGAGGTCTCAAAAATATCTGGTGAAAGCGCCAAGTTAATATTTGTATAAATAAGCTAGTTATAGCCGAGAGAGTGAAACGTGTTTTGCGGCGCCGATCAGACAGGCAGGTAGCGGCAAGTGACTCTTCGAACAATACGTGTATTTTCATATTGGGAACGAAGTATAGACCTATTTTATGATTCTATTGTGTTTTTGGGTTTGCTTGGCTTCCCAAAACTGCAATGAAAGCTTCAACCAACTTATTTGGTAGGTAGCTCCAAAAACGATGAACAGTGGGACCAAAATCGTTAACATTGCAGTATTTCTTGCAACATGCACGTTCAACAATAGTTTCACTTCATTGTTGGAAGTCATGAATGTGTTAGGAATATCTATCGGATCAGGAGAGCATTTGTACGCTGCGCAAAGAGACGAAACTCGCATAGCGAAAGCCGAGCTACAAGCGCAAGAACAGACGAAAGAAGGTCGAACCCGGCGTCGGCATCAAAAATTAGAAGCTATGAATATTCCGCAGACTGTAGAATAGTTACACTATGGGCCTGGTATCGATGATACCATGTAAGTTGACAGATTTAATGATTTATTCATTCTCAAATTTTCAAACGCGTTTTTCTTAAAAACACGATTTTCAAATCGGTACCCAAAATTTCTCGAAAACCAATGAACCGATTGCCTTAATTTTTTTTGTGATTATTCTATACAGCTTTATCTAGTACTTGTCATAGGATTTTCTTTTCGTTATTTAGTTGTTGTTTTATAGGCAAAATAGCTAATTTTTGGTCCAAAAACCACAATGCATGTTCAAATGTCCGCCATTTTGTCATTAACCGATGAGCTATGACAAAATCGGCTATGACAAGTACTAGATTATAGAGTCTAATTTAATAATCTTTTTAGATTTTTTTTTCAGATGATTTTTGAAGAAACACCAGTGGGTACCGACAACGCTGGTTTTTCTACGGCGCTCCAAGTACCATACAATATCCTTGTATCTATTTTTTATATTTTGAAAAAAAATTAGACATATTTTTGAATGTGTATACTTTTCAATAGTTAAACTCTCAATCCGATATTTCAAATAGTTTTCCTTAAAAAGAGGCTCCTAGGTGTATATCTCCCCTTAATGCTGAGTGTTCTGACCGATGTGGGGTTGCCTCTCTGTCAACCAACATGTACCTACGAAGTTCCGGCGACGGAATCGAAACGAAACGCCGCAGAGGGTATGGTGACTCCAATATAATAATGGGTAAATATAAATGGGTAAAAACGAATAAATGGGTAAAAACGGATTTCACTGCTTTTTGATGGGGAAAAATACTGTGAAAACAAAAGAATGGCTTGATAAGTGGTGTCCAGACTCTGCACCAGCAGAATCAGCCATAATGTATTAGTTTCGTGAATTGAAACATGGTCGCGCTGCTGTCACAAGTGATGCTGAACGCAGTGGACGTCTAAACAAGGCTGTCACTCCAGAAAACATCAAAAAGTCTACAAAATAATTTCAAATGATCGTAAAGTGAGAAGATATTATCGGAGCATGTACATCATATCATTCACGAGTATTTGGGCATGCGGAAGCTCTGTGGAAAGTGGGTGCCGCGTGAGCTCACAATGGGTCAGAAACAACAACGAATTGATGACTCAGAGCGAAGTTTGGAGCAATAAAAGTGAATTCTCGCGTCGATGTGTGACAATGGATATAATATGGCTTCATTTTACACACCAGAGTCCAATCGTTAGTCATCGGAGTGGACGGTATACAATGAACCTGATCCAAAGCGTGGAAAAACGCAACAGTTTCTCTGCAAAATTATGGGGTCTGTGTTTTGGTATGCGCATAGAATATTGTTCATCGACTATCTCCAAAAAAAGAACCACAATCAGCACCGGCTATTATATAACGTTGTTAGAGCGTTTGAAGGATGAAATCACAAAAAACGGCCCCATTTGAAGAGGAGAAAAGTGCTGTTTCACCAAGACAATGCACTGTGTCACAAATCAATGAAAACGATGGCGAAAATGCACGAATTGGGCTACAAATTGCTTTCCCATCCACCATATTCTCCAGATTTGGGCCCCAGCGACTTTTTCCTGTTTGTAGACGTCAAAGCAATGCTCCAAGTAAAGAAATCTAAGACCGATGATGAAGTAATCGCTGAAACTGAGGCCTATTTTGAGGTAAAAGACAAATCGTATTACAAAAATGATATCGAAAAGTTGGAAAATCACTATAATCGCTGTACCGCCCTCGAAGGCAACTATGTTGAATAATAAAATTGAATTTTGACAAAAAATGTTTTACTTACTTAGGACACAAACTTTTCAATTGACCTGTTACAACACTGTCAAATTTTTTTTTAAATCTTGAAACCATCCCCTGATTGGCTGGGGCCTTCAGTTACAAGTCGCACCTTGTCGGCAGGGTCTTCGGTTGCTGTTGTAGCTGGAACACGAAGATTTTGCTAGTCATTGGTCGGAGTCTATAATTTGTGAAAAATTTAACAAATAGTCGTACTTAACCATGATTATCTCGTTGGATTATATGGAGTGAACTTTATTTGGAGCTCACGAGATATATGGTAAGCGGAAACCGAAGCAGAATTTATAACTGTTGATGAATTGAAAGCACTTCACGCAATTTTATTGGGTATAGGCTCACTGGTTACTGCCTGAATGATTCTGCTGCAATTAATCTCACTCGGTGGGTCGAGCTCCGTAATTGAAAAAGCGAGTGGCATCCATGGCCCGTTTTCGACGAGCCGGCCCGGAAAAATACTGAACCAGACTTCAACTTACCAAAACTTGGACGGTAATCATATTTATCTAATCTGTTCTTTTGACTAAAAACACGCAAATCACAAAAAAGACAAAAAATACAACGACCAAATCAGCAAACAACTTTGCAAAATCATCGATGTATTCTAAGATATAAAAACAAGCCTAATTTGACTCTTTTTTGGATATTAGATTAGTTACAGTCTATGACTAAGCTAGTGAAAAGAAAAACAATGTGAAGTTCGATTTGGTTGAACAAATCTCTTTGAGCCCTCAGATTGTGACATTGAAGATATCTGACCAGAGACAGATAATTTAACCCTTCAAGTTTTAGTGCCAGACAGATTGCTCTCTTGAAGTCAAAAATCGCGTAGTCTTATACCAGACTGTACAAACTACAGGGCTTTAGTTCCATGGAAGCGAATCGCTTCACAACTAGAATAAGCACGTCAAAGCTGCTGAGAGTGTGGTTCGTGAAATCAAAGGTCTATCACAAAGTTATATTCACCTTATCTGCCAATTTAACTTGTATAAACCACATATTGGGCTGATGCCATGGCACAGTTGCAAGCTAAGTGGATGCTAAGGAACGATTAACCACATCAAAGCTCTTTGTAAAAAAAAGTGACAGGCTACAGAACTTTTTTAGTTGTAAAAATTTAAAGAATAAAAGATGAATTACTTAAACTGTAGCGATGACTACATTAGGGGTTTGCAGCTAAATCTTGATAAAATTAGTTTGTTAAGGTTGATACAGCTAGAAAATTAAAACCGCCATCAATTCAATTAAACTCCCACTCCTCTTCCTCTAGCAATGAATCTATCAGTTCAATTTTTACTTTAACATATAATGCCAATTTCATATCAAATAAAAAATGTAAGCTAGTTAAATTTTTTAAATAAATTTCAAAGATGGTATGATGTTACTGCAAGAAAAATTTCGCGGATTAAATACTCATGGCCAGGCGTTTGCAAGCTTTTACATAGAACACTTTTTTTTTCGGTGAACCACCAAGAAGAAAAAACAAAAACATGTGGAAATTTTCCCAAGTTGCACTGATACAAGTAACCAGGTACACGTGAAACACTCAAATTTAGCTTCAGAGTTACATAATACAACAAGCTCAAGTTACGATTCCGATAAAGAATGAATAACATTTTTGAAAGCTCCTTAGTCCATTAAAATACCTTCTACGGAGAAGGAATAACATTTTCAAAGAGAATCTTATAAGAACAATCACCAACTTTGTCTCATTTCAATCAAATTTTTCACCCGATGGCTTACGGATGGCCCCCAACACCAATCTTCAATGTTCGGCAAGCAAGCTTGTGTTCCAAAGAACGCTATGGGAAGTTTTTCAGCAACAAGAATATTTTGCCGGATCCAAACACTTTCATCGAAAAATTACGGGAGGATATAAGAAAAGCATTGCTAGGGTCTCAGCTGCTGTACAGGCTGGGTAATACCATTAGAATGTAAGGAAATAAAAATTGTGCCGAAAAAAAAAGAAAAAAAAAACCAACCAGAGCCAGCAGGCTAAAATAGTATAGCCGCTAGATTGTAAGTTTTCTTGTTAATTAAACTTTAAGTTAGCCTAAGAATGTACGGTTAATTTAAAATAAAATATTTTTCAATTCTATTCAATTCAAATACGGGAGGATATGGGAAAACTCTGACCAACACCTGACAACAACACTTTTACTTTTTGTACTTTTTTTAAGTCTTCACAAATGCTCACATGCGTTTGCAGAGAATAGAAAATTCGACAGATAAAATTTGGTGCTACACCATTCCATACACACCATGATTATCACACGAATTGTATTCTTATGTCCTTGAAATAATGAATGAGCAATAATGAATAAACTGTTATGTTTTCACACTTCATTCATTATTTTATTATTCTCCAAAAAGGTAATATTGTTGTGAAGGTGCCGCCTTCATATTTTTCTAAAAGTTTATATTTTAATTCCAACATGCAGTGTTTTATGGTATTTGCCTAAAGATGTATTTAAGTTCTCGTAAATTATCTTTTCTTGCTCGGCAAGAGAAATTAAGGCCATACGTTTAAAATCGTGTTTTTAGATAAAGAATTGATGGAAACTTTGATTACTCTCTTCTTCTCTCAAATCCCAACCATACTTATTACCTACCGTTTTAACCCATGGTTTTAACCAAACTACTACTACATCCATACCCTTTATTTCAAAACCGAGCCAATATCAAAATTCACATCCGTTCGCCTTGCTAATGGTATTATCAGACAATTTCAATAAAAAAATTATTTATCCTGATTCGTTTGCGAGTGTGAATAAGAATAGCCCACGAGTCCCAGGTGATAGGATTGGCGCTACAAAACATCGACGATGATAGGCCTGAAGGTAACAGCCTTTACCAAACGGAAGCGAAGCCTTCGGCGCGATAACGGAAACTCAATTTTCGTCGGTTGAACAATACTATGAAGGTTTTACCGTTTTCACCGGATAATGGTGAAATCGAAACAGAAACTCTGAATGCGATACTGGCTTCGGTGCTTGATGCTGCGTTAAAATGAAATCGATCGTAATCATTTTTTTTTTGTTAATTTTTTTTTTCGAGGGTGAATGAATATTTTGTAAAGGGGTGCTGTTTTGTTCTTTTATTCTCTCTCGAAAAAAAAATTGAATGCAAAATGTGATAAGATGTTATTGAGCCCTTTCAGTTAATTGTATAATTGGATGATGGAAGCGAGATACGAATCGATAAATCATTGATGAAAGGTGAAAGGTAAATGGGATTGGATAGTTAATAAAGAGGACTTTGTTGTCAGGATTTCTGTATTTTCATAGACACTTGTTAATTAATATTAATTAAAAAACAGCGTAGTGACGAATCTTCAGATATTTTTTATCGAATTTATTAAATGATGAAATACAAAAAAAAAATGCATGATTAAAGTAATTCAACTCATTGAAAATTTACAGTTCGTTCTATGTACTAGTATTATCCGGTTTTCATAATCTAGATCGAAACCTTATACTGCAAACTATGCGACGTCCAAACTGTACATAACATCATTCAAAGTAGCTTATCCGGCCATTTACCTTGACACTGGAAGAAACCAATGTGACTGGAAGAAACCAATGTGAAAACCTTATTTCCTGATTCCACCAACAGATAATTCTTGCAGCTGGATGTTTATCTGCATTCGAAAGTGAACCTGAACACATTTCCGACAACGTACCACCATGAAGGAAATTAAACACATCTTGCATGCATTTCTATCTGTTTTGACATTTATAAGTAAGATACATTGTCATCAGCCATCGAGAATGCAATCCCTAAAAGCATTATCATTTTCAATCCTTTTGTTAACACAACACGCAACCTTAGCGCTCTGATTTTAACGTAGCCAGCAGTTTTGTTTGTTGACGTCGATTTAATATCCTGTTGGGATTGTTAGTATGGTGAGACGGATACGTATTAAGTCCGACAACTTTCAGCCCCAGGATATTACATTGAATTGATATTGTAGTGCATATAGTGGAGGCGAGAGGAATCGAGAATCTCACTTAAACGGAATCATACTGAAATGCAATGTGCAATAAAGAGAGAATTTCTGTTCATAGAAACAGGATTAGAAGTATTTTCGCTTGGAACTCTTGCTTACAATCATTTTATAGTCCGGGGAAACCTAACATGGTGCTTCGGACAAATTAGGGGAAAGCTGAATTTTGGTGTGAACCTTGGTGCAGGCGTGTTGAGCCAAATGTCAAAAGTCCCCATCGATCCGAGCGCTGCGTTACTTTTTATACGGGGTCAAAGGTCACCAAAAATGACCTTTCCTAAATATCTCAGTAACGGTTACGTCTTCAGAAAAACAATGTATGGCGAATTTGTAGCTTAAAAAATTTTCAGCAAAAAACATTTATAGCTTTTTCCCGCAACCATAACCGTTTTTGAGATATATTGATCTAAACATTTGTTACTAACAGCATCCTCTTTCTCATCGGCATGTTGATAATATCCGATTTTGATTACGACTTGGCATGTTTGTGAGTTTGTTTTTCTATGTTTAAGAGGCGCATGGAAAAAAAAATGCTAGCAAACTTATCTACCAGACTCCAGGGTAGGTGGAAAAGTGTGCTCCGAAAAGTTCTCCCCTCCCCCTTTGCCATAAAATGGTATCCCTGAGCATCCATCCCAAATCTTCAGAAATGAGTTCGTTGCCTACTCTTTGCCCACTGTTAAACAAGATAGGATCACTTTTTATCCTGTTAATTGCCCATTCTTGACATCGCAGGACCATCCCTACACCCACACCCTGCCCACACCCTACCCACCCCCGCAAACGAACCACCCCGAAATACTCGGTTTTTTAGTTTTTTTTCCTTATAGTCTTATCCCATGAACGATCAGGGAAAGGTCAGGTAATTTTAGGTGCAAATTGGTTTCGAAACGTGTCGTGTCCCTTTGGCGATATGCAGTCATCACAGGATTGGTAAAAAAAACTTATTATTCGGGGATAATCTGCCCCGGGTTGAGCTCCTATAATGTCAAGAATGAGAGTTTACAGAATTATGCCATGATATTATCTTGCTTTTTCATATATGTTACAAAACCTATTTTCACCTGCAATGTTGTTGTCTTGTCATGCTCCTTCGTGGAATATCCCATACATAATGCAGCAATACAGTTTATTTCCGAGAAGAGAGTAGCGAGCAGATGTCCCTACAAGTTTTATGGCAAAGGGGGGCGGGGGGTGGTGGGAACTTTTCGGAGTACACTTTTCCACCTACCCTGGAGTCTGGTAGATAAGTTTGCGTACATTTTTTTTTCATGGGCCCCTTAAACATAGAAAAACAAACTCACAAACATTCCAAGTCGTAATCAAAATCGGATGATATCAATATGCCGTTGAGAAAATGGATACAGTTAGTTACAAATGTTTAGATCAATATCTCTCAAAACCGGTTATGGTTACAAGAAAAAGCTATATAATTTTTTTTATTGAAAATTTTCTCAGCTACAAAATCGTCACACATTGTTTTTGCGTAGACGTGACCGTTACTGAGATATTTAGGAAAGGCCACTTTTGGTGACCTTTGACCCCGTATAAAAAGTGACGCAGCGCTCGAATCGATGGGGACTTTTGACATTTGGTTCAACACGCTAGTACCAAGGTTCACACCAAAATTCAGCTTTCCCCTAATTTTTCCGAAGTTTCGCCTTTTCTATGTCGGTTTCACTTGGCTATTATATGTTGCTTGCAAGAATCGCGAGTAGCACACAAGGCGCACGAAAATATATTTTTATCGAAAGTATTTTGTATATGTTCTTCTCTTCATCTGATATGTGTATTTAGCTTCGATTGAAAGACTGCGCTGGAACTTAACAGAGTGAAAAGAATTTTATAGTTACCATCAAATTCTTTTTTTGCAAATTTTCGAAACCTTAATATTTGTTATTAATTGTCATTGCAGGATCGTTCATGCCAGGAAGCTACGAAAATTACCATAGCTGGCAGCCCATTCAACGAAATTTTAACCAAATTAGGCTTGCAATAAGGTCCATTTACTACAAGAGTTTCGTTTTGATTTCGAGACTGCATCGGAAGTTATAGGGGGGAAAAGCTTTAAGTTGCTGAGGAAACTTACAAGATTTAGGTGACAGAAATTACCATAGCTGGCAACTCTACTTTAATTTTTCAACCTAATTTCTACGAAATGTGGCTTAGAGTGAGGTTCAAGTACTCTATCAATTTCGTTAAAATTTGTTGGCTGAGTCGGAAGTTATACGCCAAAAAGCAGGTTTTTTTTCTTAGTAATTTTTCAAAATAGCACCACTGACACAGGGTTACACAGCTTTCAAAATCACTTCTATCAGACCTGGTCTTATCGAATATCAACACGTTCTGTACATTTCATAATGATCGGATAATCCGGTCGTCAGTTCTCGTGAATAGAAATTTCGATTACTGAAAATAGAGGTAATTTGTTGATGGGTTTCCGTTCTTTCTTGTGCAACTCGAAATTCAGAAAATTTCAATTTGATATGATGAACAAGAGTTAAAATTTATCAATCATGTGAATTCTTTGTCAAAAACTTAAAATTTTTCAAGAAGATCGATGATTTGAAGGATTTTTTTCACGTGCCTGCCGTAGCTACACGGTTGCCTGCGTAGGCTAGATTTAGTTAATGTCAATATACTCGGCAAATTTCAGTATGATTCGATGTTTCTCTCAGAAATTATGACAAATCAAAATTTGAAAATAAGTCCTTGCCTACTTTTAGGCACTTAGCCCCCATATAGGGCTCATAATTCCCAATTTGTTACCATGGGAAAGTATAAAACATACTAAGTTTTTATTTCCATTAATATTTTTAACAAAAATGTTTTCTGAATGGAAATATAGGAGTACCTAAAAATTCATTAAAATGCCCGCCGCCGTCAAAGGGTTTAAGTTATCGTGACTTTTGTGTTTTCTTCTTGTATTTTTTTGCGTGTTTGTATTGTTTTTTTTCAGTGTTCCAGCCTTGGTACCACGAATTTGCCCTTTTCTGGTGGCATTTTATTGCTAGGGACCATAACTCTGCAAAAAAACTGACGTCTGACAGCTAACAGAACTCGGAAGTGGCATCTTTTGATATTACTGTACCTGCTGGCGTCAACGAGCTTCTACGAAAGGACTTCTGGCCTCCTGGTGTTTTAGTTAAAGAATTCACCAGAATTCCTCCAGATCTTAGTATTAAGATTTTATTATCAAAATGTCCGCGGTTTGAGGACCAAAACTAATGAGTTCAGGCTCTGTGCCACTTTAGTTTCAGACGATAGAATATGTCTTACAGAAACCTGCTTACTGCTGATATCTTAGATTCGGAAATCTTATCTAACTACACAGTAAGGACCAGGATCGTTTAAATAGTGGTAAATTTGATGGTGGAGGTGTTCTCATCGGTATTAATAAGGCACTCAACGGAACAACCTTTCTGTCCTCCTGTTGAGTATGTTTTTGTCATTTGTTGTTAATTGTCATTGCAGGATCATTCCCATTTGCAACTCTGACATAATCGTTTAGTAAAGAAATTACAAAAATAGTCATAGCTGGCAGCTCTTTCATGATTTTTTTTTTACGAAATTCTTACTTAAATTAAGGTCCATTTACTGCATGAACTTTGTTTTGATTTCGTGACTGGACCGGAGGTTATAGGGGAAAAAGCTTTGTTTTGCTGAGCAAATTTGCAAGATTTAGGAGACAAAAATCACCATAGCTGGCAACTCTATTCTAATTTTTCAGCCAAATTTTCACCAAATGCTGTCTAAAAAAAAATCCAAATATTATGTGAATTTTGTTAAAATGTGATACCCGAATCGGAAGTTATAGGCCAAAAAGCAGTTTTTTTCTCAGTGATTTTTCAAGATAGTACCACTACCACAGGGTAATCCGCATTTCAAAATCACTTCCATCGGACTTGGTCCTACTTAAGACCAATATATTCTGTAAATTTCAACTAATTCTGATTATCGGATCGTGAGTTTCCGTGAACAGAAGTTTTTGATGCTGAAAATATAGGTTAGTTGGGAAAGGGTTAAGCAGCGTGTCCGCTGTAAAATTTCAATTTTTTTACTTTGGCTATCTAGACAAAGCATAAGATTTATATATGAGTGCTTTTTTTCCAAGAATCAACATTTTTTCGGGAGAGTCCATAATTTCAAGGTTTTTAATTTCAGCGCCTGTCCTAGCTACAGGGTTGCCAACATGCTCATGAAAAGCTACACAAATTTACAACTAAATAATACCAATATGTTCCGAAAGTTTCATAATGATTGAATAGGTCTGTCAAAAATTATCGCGATTTAAAAATGTTCAAATTTTCTCGTTCTCTTTTTAGGCACCTAGCGCACACATGGGGTTAAAAAATTCCAAAATATCATCCAATTCACATTTAAAACACGTTTAAAATTCATTCCGCTACCTTAATTTTTGCAAAAATTATTTTTGGACGGAATAGGTATATTAAAAATATCTCTAGAATGGCCGCCGGCATCAAACATTAGTAAAATCGTGTCGAGAATAGCGATCGTTCTCATAATTGAGTTTTCCATAGTTTTGGAATCAAGCTGATAAGTAAAGAACGAAAAACAAAAACCTTGCGGGGCGGACAGTGACATATTTTAAAAATCTAAAAATACTGTTTTGTTTTTTTCCTTGCTGTCGAAATTTCTAAAGATTTTCGCACAAACAAGCAATCTAACAATCTAAATTAAAAACTCACACAAGGATTCCAGAAAACATGACTATTGCCCACATAGTCCAACAAAAGTGCTCGCAAATCAATAATTCGAAATGTAACAGCCCATCATCACTGCATTGCACCCTTTCCATAGAATCAAACAATATTTCCTATCACTGAAATTGATTCCAGCTCAAGTCATTCAATTTATTAGAGCAATAGACGGACGGAAGGTCGACAATGACACCAAAGATATTGCAAACATTGGGAGCACCATTCAATTATTGCAAACGTTTCAAATCGTCTAGGCTTAGACTCCACGTTTATAACGTCCTAGAAGACAATGTCGGACGACGGCAACTGCATTTAACTTTATGAGCAATTCATTCTGGAGCTGAAAAGACCAACAAAAAGGACGACGACTCCCACACTGCGAAGCCTATTCCAATAAATGTTTTTGCTCGTCGGAATCCCAGCCCATCCATTGCTTTCTTGGTCCCCAGTCGTTGTAGTCATCGTCCACCATTTATCCATATGAATTGTGGCTCGTTTTTCATTTGCTCATATTTATGGAGCTTAGTGCGTTGGTTCGTTGTTTTTTCCACTATCACGTAGAGGAGCTCCGATTAACATTCTTGGAGCGTGCTTTTCGTAGAATGAAAATGTTTTGTCAATTATCACGAATCTAAATGAAATTGGAAATTGCAGCGATGAAGCCGCATAAGGGTAGGTTCGTTATGCTTCGGCACATGAAATTGCACCTGAAGCGAATCAAATTAAAATCAAAATATAAAATTTATACAGGGTCGCAAATATATTTTTTCCCCCTCCTTCCTTCCACTCTCTCCATCACTCAATCAGTATGCACGGTCCGTGTGCATCAACATATTATCAAACATATCGTCCTAGTACTTCCCAGACAATTGAAAATTGGTATACGGGAAGATACAAGAGCTATTAATTTTAATTATACTTCATACTTTAAGTTTTATGTTTGTTCTCATTGACATGTGGCCAGAGAAAAGTCTACAAAAAACTCTGGTATCTTCTTCATTAAGGATTTGTGTTTTTAATGTGAGATTTCAAGCATACCTTGAACTCTATTATGTTTTTTGCTGATTTGACCGAGTTTGGTAATGAATTGCAATATGCGATAGCCTGCTGTACTGGATCCATCCTTAATTGCAAAGAGATAGATTTCTAGTAGTTCTGGTTTTTCGGTTAGCTATCTCTAACACAGTGCGGGGGGTGTTAAACCACTTCAGATTGTCGTTCAGGATGTTAAAAATTAATTTTCCCCCTTCAAAATTAATTAGTTGTTGAATATTTAGCAATCCTGTTCGAGTGGTGTTGGTGTTTGAGTCGGGGTTCTAAATATAATTTCAACTGCTTTCGAAATAAGTCCTCCACTAAACTCGATGTTTTGCTTTGATATCTGACTCCATCAAATAGTTCCGTATGTGATAGTTGAAAGTATATAAGCATTAAACATTATTAATTTTGTTCTGGTTTCCAAGAACTCAAATTTTCTTAAGACTGCAATCATTGGTCCAAATTTATGTCTGATGTGGTTAATGTGTTGTAATCATGACATTTTCTCATCTAGGATTTAACTAAGATATTTCATTGATTCAGCTTTTTCTAGACGAATTCCGTTTATCTGAATAAAGGGGTTTATATAGTAGGATATTTATTTTTTTGCTGGAAAATGATGTACTTGGTTTTGTTAACGTTTATAAGCAGTTTGCTATGCCTGAGCCACACTTGATATGTTTCTAGATCTCTGTTAATTATATACTCAAGAGATGGTTCATCCTTTTCAGAATATAAAAGAAGTGTATGTCAGCAAAAAGGACTAATTTGCCAGATAGGTGGAGACGATGAATGCGATTCACATACAGAATTAATACTACTGGTACAAGAATTGATCCCTGCGGTATGCCTATATTGATGAAACGTTCTTGACTGATGCACTGTATTTGTTTTGTCACAATCCGCCTATCCAATAAATAATCTTTTATTATCGAGTTAAACTTCTTACTAATGCCATATTTTTCGAGACGTTGAAGCAAAATTCTGTGGTCAGTAGTGTCAAAGGTCTTCTTGAGATCGACAAAAATGGCTATTACATAGTTACCTTTATCCAATGAGCTGTTAATGAATTGGACCGCGTCTAATGTGGCCACTATTGTATTGCTGTGTTCTTGGAAACCGTACTTTATTGGAGCGAAAATTGCTGCCTCATTGATATGTTGTACTATACGTGAGTTGAAGATTCTCTCAAATATTTCGCTCATTACACTAATAACGCCAATTGGGCGATAATTAGAAGGATCCGAAGGATCACTTCCCTTAGAGATTGGTGTAATTCGCGCCAACTTAAGGCAAGAAAGAAAAGAACCCGCTTTTAAGTGACTCTTAATAATTTTTGATAGAATCTCCGTTATTTCATTTTTAAGCATTTCGACGTCTTCGGATGTTAAATTGTCGACACCTGGAGAAACTTTGGTTTTTAATTTATCTATAATTTCTGTTACTTCACTTGGCACTGTAGGTCTTAAATGAATACTGGCATAATTTTGCTCGGAAACACTGTTGAATTGTTGGTTGATATTATATAAGATCATCTATTAGACTATTTCTTGCTTGAATGCCTGTAGAACTACATAGAAATTGGTCGTGTTCTTTTAAATTGAAATTATATCGATTTGTTTTCAATGCGATACAATATAATAAAATCAAGTCCCTGGAAAGTATTATTCCATCACATCTGACTGACATTATTCTGACTCGGTTCCTAGCTTTTGGTTGCAAAGGAAAGACTTTTTTACAGCATTCTACATTTAATTTTTGTTAATTCATAAGCATTAAAAAAAAAGTGGTGAGCACGCAATTTTTCTCTCTCTTAATCTAATTAGTTTGATTCTACGGAATTCATTCAAAAAATTTCAAACAGTACTCCAACATCCTTCAAACACTCCACTTACGATAAATTAGAGGAATTAATCTTAACCAATCATCCGATGTAAATTCTAAAACTTACCGTTTTCGTTGCTTTGTAAATTTCGCGGCCGAGGAGGTGGTCGTGGCGGCAGTGGTGGTCCTTGATCTTCTTCTGATGTCGCACCATCCGTCACTTTCACACCGGAATCCGTTCCGTCGCTATATACTTCGATTTGACTCGAGTAATTCCTTTCATCGGTACTACTCGAAACTTGCGAAGATTTAATAGGGCCATTCTTGAGATGCCGCTGTTGTTCGCCAGCTACATTCAATCTGCAAAATAGATTCAAGTATTCATTAAACTTTGATTAAAGTTAGATGTAGGAATATGCGATTGTCGGACGGAGTGCGCCGTCATTCAAAGTAATTGTTCAAATTATCTTACAAATGTTGAATTTAAAATATGTCGATGGGGTTTACGTTAAAAATATTTTCTTAAATTAAAAATACTGAAAAAGGAGGTTTGATTTGCCACACAAAAGGCATGATTTGTTACCAAAATGCTGTTATTTTATTTTGAATCACCATCGAAGCCAAATAATAGAGATAAATAACAAAGGCTCATCTCGGTTTCAAATATATAAATTGTCAGAATTTATATTTAAGACTTTACTTTTGAAAATGGCATCTCTAATATACCTACATAAATACTGTCGCACCATTGGACGCACCTACTGCGCAGTGAGTATTGAACGTATGGCAGTTTGGGCATATGTGTTGTGATGGTTAGTCTTTGTGATGTTCGCAAAAAAAAACAGCAGTCCCAGCCAACGCGTTGCCATGGAGTGGACAGACAGAGATAGCCGCATCGCTGTTGGACAGATCTTCCGGCTACTGTAGCCACTCGGAATCAGCTGAAGACTTGTGTATGGGTGAGCTAAATTGTTGGAGGATATTTGCGACGTAAAAGACCGCCAGCTATCTGATCACCAGCGATCTGATTGCCCGCGCAATGTACGCACACTGGAGATCATCAAAACAGTGAAGGCTTGGATCATGAGAAATCCGCCCCAAAAACAGAAAATTATGACACTAAAGTTGGATGTGAATGCAAAATCCATGAGCCGCATCGCCAAGAAAGACTTGGGTGCTTAATACTTTCCGACCCAGACTGCTTTTCATTCTCCTCTAGCGTAGACAGAATCTCGAATCGATTCTGCGTTTTGATTGGCGGCAACTTTGCAAATTTCGCAATACTCTGCTGAGGTGGCGAGCTCGGGTTACGTCCCCTTTTCCTCGTAATGAACTCGTACTTCTGCTTTCCCGATGGGATGTAATTATGTGCACTCACAGCGACGTCCGTTAGGATTTTTTCATTGGCTGTGGCCAGTTTTTCATTTTTGTTTGGCGTCAGATCATAATCAACATCACCTGAGGACGGTCGTTTTATTGAGTTAATGGCCGTGCAATCGCCAATACATGATGGTTCTGATTCCCCTTTCGGGTTGGTTTTGGGGGGAGTTCTTCTCAGTTTGAAAATTAGATTTTATAGTTCTTCTCAATTTGAATATTAGATAGTTCTTCTCAATTTGAAAATTAGATTCCAATTAGATTCCAATTGGATTCCAATTGGATTCTTATAAGATTCCAATAAGATTCCAATTGGATTCCAATTAGATTTCAATTGGATTCCAATTGGATTCCAATTGGATTCCAATTAGATTCCAATTGGATTCCAATTAGATTCCAATTAGATTCCAATTGGATTCCAATTAGATTCCAATTAGATTCACAATTTTCATTTATTTCTTTTCAGCTGCTTTGCACAATGTGTATTTTTTCTGAGCGAGCTAAAACTTCGCCAAGGCTATATTTTAAAAAACTTCGATATATTTTTCAGATAATATATTAATTTAAAATTATTTAATCTCTGATGGCACAGAAAGTAAAAATTCGGGCCTACAATGGCAGAATGCCAATATTTATGGATTTACCATTGCTACGATTTTCTTTGAACTTAGTGCAGATTGACCGATTTTATGAGATTTTTTTTGAAACAATGATTATAAAGTATAAAAAAACATATTTAGTTCGTATCTCTTTTTGTTTGATTAAATAATTAGTGTAGACTCCTTTATTTTGATTGGCACTAAAATTCGATTGGACATTGTTACATTTTTTATTTGTTACAATTTTTGACAATACGGCTCAATTTCGGACCAGCATGCACCAATCCTTTCTTTTAAAGAAATTTTCGGTATCAAACTGACGTCCTTTTCCACACACCTTCCTAGCGAGTATCCTCAAAGGTTCCCATTAGCTAAAAATCCGCAAGCTCCACACGCTACAAGCCCACAAATCCACTACGGTTTCTGGGCACGGTTTTTTAAAAAACTGAATGAAAAGCACCTAGTCTCTATCATTGAAAGAAGTAATACCTTCATACACTTTCAATTTGAATTCGAAAGCAGTCACTCAACCGTGTACTAAATATTTCGTATTAGTAAAGATACAAAACGTTCTCTTTTTCAAAAGGACTCTTCTGTCATGATAAACCTGCATATTGAGAAATTAATTTTTTTACTTTATTTAATCTCGGTTAGAGTTACAAGTATTAGTTTTTATTTATAAAAGATAAGCAAACTTGTACAATGGGCTTTGTGAGGCTTGATTTTTAGGTAAAATATTAAACAGTGTGTATACTAACCAATATCAAAGACATCAGTTTTCAATCCCAAATTCATGGGGATAACTGTTAGGTATTTCAGTGACTCACAAAATGCCATAGTGTCTGCGTTTCTATCTCTTGAGCCTGTGGAACATGCTGATGCAAATGGCCTCGTCTCATCTTTGGTAAATTCCCTAAAAGCTCATAATTTACCTCTATACAATTTGGTCGGACTTGGAACTGATAACGCTGCCGTAATGACAGGGCGCTACAATAGCGTTTACACAATACTAAAAATGCAATACAGTCTGCCCAATTTAGTCCTCATAAGATGCATTTGCCATTCTTTACAATTAATCGTCAGTCATGCATCACGTCAAACTATGCCACAACATATAGAGTTCATGATAAGGGAAAAACTTATAAGTGGTTTTCGACTTCATCAAAGCGGTAACAGCAATATAAAGAAATATATAGTCGGATTAACTGCGGAGAAGAGCCTCTAAAAATCCTTAAAGTTTGTGATACTCGCTGGCTCTCTATAGAACGGACTGTTGTTCGTATTTTGACACAGTGGGAAGAGCTTAAGACACATTTTGTTTTTAATAAAAATGACTGCCACACATCAAATTTGTTGAGTGAAATGTACAAAGACGAAGCTAACCGTTTGCATTTTTTTTACCTGAAAAGTATTTTAAATGATGTTCAAACGGCAATTAAAGTTTTTGAAGGAGAGAATATTGACCCTGTCAAAATGCTTACTTCGCTAATGTACTTATTGCAATCAGTATGCAACAGGCTTTTGATTCCGAACGCTGTAAGAACTGACGAAGATTATTTGACTGTCAAAATTGAAAAGCATCTAAACCCAGTGCCGTACCTAGGGTACATGTTTGAGTCTCATGTTGTTAATACTAGTGTGCCACCTCAAACAGTAGAAACAGTTAGGAAAGGGGTGTATTGATTTCACCATAAAACTGGCAAAAGAGTTACAAAAACCGTTTGCCCAATAATTACATGGCTCTTCAAAAAATGACCCAATTGTCTGTAGAAAATACTTTAAGACTATTGCTGAACTTGCTGTGGAATTTGTTTTTAAAGAAGACAAAATAGAAAAGATTTTACAGCAATGGCACTGTATTCATTTTGTGAAATGGAACGAAACAACAGATACTGTAAAGTTTTGGGTACAAGTTCTTAAATACAAAGACGCCGCAGGGCTTAATACCTACAAAGATATATCAGACTTGGCAATCACAGTTTTGTCATTGCCACATTCAAACGCAGAAGTCGAGCGAATGTTCAGTCAAATGAGCATAATAAAAACCAAGTTGCGAAACAAGATGGCATCAAAAACTTTAAATTCCATTCTACTTATACGAAACCAACTTAAAATTTTAAAGCAAAATTGTCACTCCTACAACATACCTGAGGATGTTTTAAGCAACATTTCAAAAACAATTAAAGAGACAAGTACAAGCGCGCCATTCGCTTCGACTTCGACCTTTCAATCATCAACTTCCGCTGCACATCCCGTTTCTATGACATCATTAGGACATTCCGACGAAGATGATACCTACAATGATGTTATTTTGCCGTTTATAGAATTTTAAACGTAAAATAAATAATAAAAATAAGTAACTTGCTTTTTATTGCAACAAAATCAAGTCTACACATATTTGAAAAATTTAGCGACATCTAGCGGGTTTTTTTCGTTGAGTTTTTAACAAATCTAGCGACTTTTCGATACAGTTCTGGGGAGATTCGTTTTTCCTTGACGGCAACACTGGTCGGGGGGCCTACAAACGCCATACTGGCAATTGCACACCGCCACTCGGAAGGAAAATAGAGTGAAAAACTGCAAGCGGCTGTTATTGGAGTACGCAAATGGAGGCTGCAAAAAAATCCTTTTTACGGAGGAGAGGAGAAATTCAATCGGCAGAATGATCGGATGGACGCTCAGTTGTCTCTGGAAGCAACGTAAGTCATTCCGCGGGTCGACAGAGATTATCACCCGGCATTAGTAATGGTTTGTTGGGGCACAGTCTATAATGGCACCACTGAGCTGTTTTTTTTTGCGAAAAAGGTCTGAAAACCTCTGCTAAAGTGGATCAACAAACCGTTTTGAACCGTGTTGTGAAGCTTTTCAGTCAAACCTTGTTTCAAAACCAGCATTGGGTGCTGCAGGAAGATTGTTCAAGATCAGAACAACTCAGGCCTGGCTTGAGCAGCACTTACCTGCATTTTTGAACCTAGATGAATGGCCTTCAAGCAGCCCCGATTTGATTCCACTGGATTACAAGTTATGGATGGTTTTGGGGGACATAGTATGCCATGGAAGATACAACAACATTAGCTGAGTGTTTTTTTCGCACCCAGAGTAGTGCAGGATAGTGGTAATACACGCGAAACAACAACAACATCCAGAGTACAAATACTTGTAAAATCAGTGGATTTCATTCCCATGCGCTTTGTGGAGCGTATTTCGATAAATCATATCAACTTTAATAGTTGGAATTTTCGGAAATTTCTATGTCAACCTGGCAACCAGGATAGATAACATCTTACGTTTGAAAACGGCGCTGGTTACATGTACGTAAATTCAAGTTTTCAAATGACAAATGTCTAATAGAAATAAACTTGCATGCTACTTCGGATCGTTTTTTATGCATGGATGATACCATATCCACTCTGGATGAAAAAAAATGCAGCTATTGGATCCTTCAAGTCTGCCCTGGCCAAAGCAGTGAATAATGTTCCTTTATATGAGCGGCGTGCTGCAATAGACGATTGGCCTAAGAAACTCAAAGCGTATCTGTAGGCAAAAGGTGGCATATTTGAATGACTTTTTTTTTATCCTACACACATGTACTAATAATCAGTGAAAATTTCAAGAAGAAACCTAAAGCCAATATTTTTTAATTTGAAAAAAAAACACCTAGCACATCAGAGCCGCTGGAAACATTAATGTTCGAAGAACAGTAGAGGATTTGTGCAGATCTAGAGTGTATATTCTACCCCTAGCTACTTAAGACCACTACCACTAGCTACTTCCCCTACTTAAGACCAATACACTCTAAGTAATAATAGAGCCTAAGCCAATTTAATTTCGATGACTTCATCGAAAGTTACAGCGGTAGGAAGATGTTTGTGGTTGCCATCCGAAAAATGTTCAGACCTTGGAAGATTTAAACATTATTTACTTGATTGCTTACTTAATGTAAGCATTCATTGGTACGAAAACAACAAAAACGTCTCGTGCTGGCAACCCTTTGCTAGCACCGAAGCCAAAAAAATGTCATATATGCTTCACCTTGAAGTCAACCTACGTATTGATCTGAAGACCGCACTGGAAGCTAGTTAGAAAAGAAATTTAGGGTTACCCCTCGCAAAAGTTTTCAAATTTTTTAGATCTTAATATTTGTTGTTTATTTTCAGTACAAGAGCAGTACGTGAACACTTTATGACAAAATAGCTTAATAAAACTATGCCAAAAAAATACAAAAACAACCATAGCTGGCAGCCATAGCATTGTTTTTTTGCCATATGAATTTCGTTATAATTCCATGCCTACACTAAGAACTATTTGGCAAAGAACTTTATTTTCCTGGGCGAATTTTCACAATTTAGGACACCAAAGTTACCATAGCTGGCAGCTTCAACCAAATTTTTCTACCAAATTTTTATCGAACGTGGCGTAGAATAATGGTGCGGTCACATTTGACACTTATTGCAGGAATTTTTTGTGTCAGACACTAGATGTCGTGTCTGAACAGCCAAGACAGTTAGTGTCCGACACTTATCTCAGAAAAAAGCGATAAGTCTCGACACATGATTTCTCTCCAATCGGAACACTTCACGAAACGTGTCTCAACAAGTGTCAGATAGCAGTCTCAGTAGTTGGGCGAATCTCTACTTTTATGTCTGTCTGGATACTTTTACTAATCAGAAAGATGTGTAGTACTGGAAAAGAGTGGTCAAAGTGTGATATTGAAGACTTGATAAATGCCTATGAGAGTAAGCCAGAACTGTGGGACACAAAGTGCATCAATTTTAAAAATAGAGTGAAAAAAAGTGATGCATGGAAAAGTCTATCGGAAAAGTTTTCAACGACTGTGGAGGAAACGCAACGAAAAATCCACAATTTAAGAAATCAATTTAATTGTGAAATGAAAAAGGCATTGAAAAGAAGATCCGGGGATGGTACAAGTGACATATATAAATCAAAATGGATTTATTTTAAGCAAATGATGTTTTTGAAAACAAGCTTAGAGACCAGGAGTATGTCCGGAAACTTGCAGGTAAGTAACATAAAGATGAAATGAATTCAAATATAGTTCTTTATTTGCGAACTCAGCGTAACAAGATCCTTAATTAAATAAACCTGTATTGCCACGGAACTTCTCCTTGGGGAGTCAGGAAGTAATCGCGAAATTCATCGCGAACTTGCTTTGCGTCTGTTGAATAATTATTACTTCCTTGTTGCTTAACAGGTAGCAATGTATTTTCTGGTGACTGGTCCTTTCTCCATGCACCATTTTGTATGAGACCTTCTTCAATATTTTCACGGTCAAAAGCATTTTCACTTATGTATACTGTCTCGGTGGACTTGTGGCTGATGAGAAAATTGTGTAGATGGCATATTGCTAGGATTAGTGAATCCACATTATTTGGTAACAATTGTATGGGCTTGCGTAGAACTCTGAAAATACTAGAAGCGATTCCAAAAGCATTTTCCACAATTCTCCGGGCTCTTGAAAGTCTGTAATTGTATATTCTCATTGGACCTGCTGAATTATAAACATATGGTTTTAACAAATGTGGCCGCAGCGGAAAAGCGTCGTCTGCTACAAAAACATAGGGAACGTTCACATTTCTTCCTGGTAAGGGTACCCTACTTAAAGTTTTTATTTGATTTTCAATAAAAGCAGATATACCGCTAGCGTCAAAAACACCGCCATCAGACATACGCCCATTGCAGCCAACCATTGCTACCAAAAAACGGTAAATTGCATCAACAATTGCCATCCAGACAATACTGTGACATCCTTTATAATTATAAAAATAACTCCCACTATGACTAGGAGCTTGAATCACCACATGTTTGCCGTCAATTGCTCCTAAGCACCTGGGAAAGTTCCATCTGTTATGGAATTGGTCACTGATGGCTTTCCATTTCTCAGGAGTAGATGGTACCTGCAAATAATAAGATTTCCGCACTTTAGTACTTTAAAATATGCGTGGATTATTTTATATTTTCATTTTCAGACTAATTTAACGGAGAGCCAGCATGACGGTGAACAAAATGACGGGGACAGTACAGTAATGAATGGAAGTGCATCTATTTTAACAGAACAGTTACAGAAGAAAAGAAAGTGTATACAGTCCGATGGTGAAATTCTTATGCATAAAGCTATTCGCACTTTAAATGAGCCAGATGACGAATACGACATTTTTGGGAAATATGTTGCTTCTGAAATGAAAAGTATTAGAAGTGATCTTCTGCGTCGAAAGATGAAAAGAAAGCTTCAACAAGTAATCATGCAGATACAACAAGAAGAAGAGGAACTGTTATTCAGTTCATTGTCTCCAAATGCTACTCAAACTTCTCAATCATCAATTGTAAGTGCCTGCAACATCGACACAAATGCCAGCACAAGTTTTATTGGGGTTGTTCAATCTAATAGCGATTGGGGTAATTTTTCACTTACCAACATGTAATCCTGAAGGGCCACGCAAAGAGCTTTGCATACTTCGGGAATTATTGCACTTATTGTACTCTTTCCTATTCTAAATAAATATGCTAAGCTGCTGTAGGAATCCCCTGTAAGATATATCAAAATATATGATTTTCAATACAATTTGCTTCTTTACTTTTAATTACCTGATGCCAAAAATCGCAGAGTTATTCCAAGACGTTCTTCGAAAGGTATTGCTGGTCTCATTTTTGTATCCTTTTTACAAATGAGTGGAGCAATTTTATTAACTAAAATTTCAAAGGTTGAAGGGGTCATTCTAAAAAAATTAGCGAATTGTCCCGGGTCTTCTACTCTTAATTCTGATAGCAACTGGTGGAACGCTCCAAATTCCACTCTCCTGGCTATCCAATCTTTTACCCAAACAGAACGTTTTTTCTTTTTCTGTTTTTTGTTTAATAAATTTAGAATAATTACTGCAGCTGCGACCTTTTTCTTTGAAAGCCCCATTGCGTCTACCTCAAAAATGAAATGAAATTTCTTACAAAAGTCTCGAGACACTTCGCGTCAAATCAAAACACTTCTGACACTTATCTCCAATCAATGTTCTGACACTTCTACAAATTTGTATCCGAGAGAAAAGTCTCGAGCCTTTTGTGGCCAAGTGAGAACTCTTCTCGGATATTTGTGTCAGAGATCTCCGAAACTTATGTCTGAGAGAAGTGTCAAGTGTGAACCAAGCATAAGATTTAGCTACTATGTGAATTTCATTGAAATCTGGTCACTGAATTGAAATTTATAGGACCAAAAGCAGTTATTCTTCTTAGTGATTTTTCAAGATGGCATCACTGGCACAAAATTGCCCACATTTCAAATTGCTGCTATTAGATATGGTCCTACTTAAGACCAATACATTCTGTAAATTTCAACTGTATCTGACTATCGAGTCGTGAGTTCCCGTGAACAGAAGTTTTTGATGCAAAAATTATAGGTAAATTGGAGAGGGGTTACCGTTCTTGTCCGATATGGGATTTCAAAAGTTTTACTGTGACTGTGTAGACAAAGCATAAAATTTGTATATGAGTTGCTTTTTTTTCTTAAAAGCCAAAATCTTTCAAGGAAATCGTTGGTTTGAAGGTTCTTGGGACAACCTTCGTATCAACTCCAGGTGATGATAAACATCCCTAGCTTTTTAGCCTCTTTCCGTGAGCGGACAGTGGAAAACCGCCTCGCGCTAAAAATTTGGAGTAAACTCGACTTGATGTACAACAGCCGGGAAATTCTACCACCAGAGGGTGAATAGGTGGTAGCAGGGCTCGAAAACACACAAAATTATGCAAAAAAATACGCGAGAGGACAACACAATTAGGAAAAACAAACAAACAAACAAACAAACAAAACCGCAAAAACAAACACACAACCACAAATACACAAACATCCTAGCTTGAAATCTATCGGCAAAATTCATGTAACAGCTGTGTGATGCATCAAGTTGAGTTTTACCGAAATTTGTTCTCCTAGGAGCCGTGTGAGCTCAGCAGAGACATCTTCCTCGTCATAGGAAGTGTGAACTCGCTTTAGGAGGACTGTAGTTATCTTAACGCTTTGTGGCGTGTAAGTAAAACAAGCTATAGACCTTGTTTTCAGAATTTCGTAGAGCCGCTAAAGTGATTCAAGACTCTTATGAAAAAGAGTAGTTTTGTTGAGGTTAGTTACCCTCGCCTCGAATTCAAAAATGTTTCCCCCGTTTCCTGTACAAATTGTTTCAAGTGTTTTTCTGAAGCTTTTAAGCTCCAGTTTGTGGCACACTATGGGAGGGATCCTGCCACTTTTTCGTTTGATGGCTTCGCCTTGAGGAGTCGAAACCTTTCGGGACTATCCGGCGTGGAGTTGGGAGAAAAGGTGGAGGGGCAGAAGACGTAGCCGTTTGACTACCGCAGAAAGTTCTGGGTAGCTGACCGATTTGTCATCGGAGACCTTTTTGGTTTTTGGGCCAACATGCGATAGGGATGGGAAAGTGGGACTTACCCTTTTCCTTCCACCAGGAATCGCAGCTGGTGCCTTAAAAGGGCTACACTCAAACTCAGATGCTATTTGTGCTCCTTGAGCACTATTATAGACCTCGTTAGTGTCCACCTTTTCTTCAGTTTCTCCCACGTCCGTTTTGAGGTCCGTTGCAACGTCCGCTGTCCCTTCATCGCCAGTCAATTTACCGGCGCAAAGTGACAGCTTGCATTGCTTGGGAAGCTTCAGAAGGAAATCTTTCGGACGTCTGCGTTAAACTTTTTACAGAGCTTTCCTAGCCTCTGCTTTGTTTTCTTGGCAAAGTAATCACGCTCTTTGTCCACCGTCCGTCATCGCAGCCAGTTGCACTTTTTTAACTTTAACTTTAAAAACTTTTAATCAAAATTAAATAAAAGAGAAATAAATCAAAACAATATGAGATTTTTAAAAATAATTTCGTTAAATCTGCCCGCAATCAGTGCCAAACGTCCCAAAATAACCTTTTTAAAATACAAATATTTAAAAAAAAAATTTCACTCGGATATTCAACCTACTTACGCTATACATACGCCCGCTGTACAGTCCAGAAACGATCGGCTTCAGTCGTCCTTGGCTCGAAATGACGAATTCTCACACCTGAAACGTCTGTCTTTTTCGAGTGTACGACTCGAGTGCTCATGAATTAATACTAATATAGCTTTCTGTCTTTTATATCGAAGATTACCCTATGGCTTAAATATCTGAAGCAGTTAGCACCCTATGGCTCTTTATAGGGTGCTAACTGCTTCAGATATTTGGTGGTGGAATATTCTTCAGATATTTAAGCCATAGGGAAGCACCCTATGGCTTAAATATCTGAAGAATATTCACAAAAATAAAAGGGTTAAATTTGACAGGAACAGCCCTTACATCAAAAAAAGAAGCTATCGTTCTTCTATCGACTCTTCTTGAATAACAGGTATTATTTACAATTAATTGGCCGCAACATACTGTTCTGTATTTTCGAAGTCATACTTAGATAATGTAATTTCCCTAGCGTCATCAAAACTCTTACAAGTTCCATGGTCCAAAAGCTAAAGTAAAAATGCATTTCGAGCAAAACTCTAAATTTATATTAGCTTTAAATTTAGACCCTCTAGAATAAGGTTTTGATCAACTTATTCTCAATATTCTTACGAGTTATATAAAGCACGTATCGCTTTCTTTAGCATGAATTTGAAGACAAATTCATGCAAAAGCAGCACCGTTGACACGATTATCCTCCAAATATTTTTGGAGTTCGGTAGATACTAGTTTGCTCTCTTTTTGACGAAGCTCTGGCGTTTGAATTGAAGATTAAGGCGCAATTAAAGCGGTGCTGTCAGAAAAATTTGAAACTCGATACATATTTTACAATCAGCGTGATCATTTAGAAACAAATGATCACAGTTTGTAAAAATCGTGCAAACGCTTCCCCGAGATCAATTAATTGGCGTCAATGAACACTGTCAATTAGCACGCGCAACTATTGCATTGTCAAAAGTATCACGCAAAGCTCACCGCTACTTATCTTTTCGCGAATAGTTACAAATTACTAAAACTAAAATTTGGTAGTTTGTTTGCCATGACCCTGAATATTATATTATGCTTGCAGAAAAGTTTCGGATACTTCCCAATCATGTAACCGAAAAATCAATTCTAATTTGTTTTCGCATTTATGTTTATCTCGTACATAAATAGAGTGGAAGTAGCGATCTGTTCGGCGTGTAATACCCGCACATACTATCGCCTCCATATCATGCGGTGAAGGAAAGGAAGGAAGGAACCTATTTGCTAATCACAGGTAAAACATGGGAAATAGAAAAGATAGTGTCACAGCATCATTGATTTTTGCGTGGTTCGGCAGCGAAGACTTCGGCAGCGTATTGACAAGTGTATTACAATGAGAGAAGGTGTTGAACGTTATTGAATAATTGTTGAACATCTGAAACTTTTGACGTTATTAGGTAATACTGCCCTTGGAGTGAGTGAACAATATGCAATTTGTGAAAAATACACTCTGTTTATCTGTTCGATTTGCAGGGGTTGTCCAGGGCGACTTATGTATAAATATCGACGGAGATCATTGAAATGGCATCAGTCAGCTTTCAGCATTTTCAGGAACGTTTCATCCTATCAACAGCAATATGAAAATCTTCATTTGTTTGTTCGGCCTGGTAGCCGTTGCTTCCGCTGGGTTCCTTGGAGGATATAGTGGAATCGGGCTTGGAGGTGGATATAGCGGCTATGGTGGCTACGGAGGATATGGTGGATATGGTGGCTATGGTGGTTATGGAGGATATGGTGGCTATGGAGGATACGGTGGATACGGAGGAGGATATGGAGGCTATGGTGGAGGATATGGTGGAGGCTACGGCGGATACGGCAGTACATTGAATATTGTTAAAATTATCAAGCCAGCCATTGGTTTGGGTGGCGGTTACGGAGGATACGGTGGTGGATACGGCTATGGTGGCGGATACGGCGGTGGATGGTGGTAGTTTAGACAAAAACTGCATGTTGATTGGTGTGATAATAAATATACTTTCTAGAAAAAAATGTTTTTTTTTCTTTAAACTTAACCCTCTAACCCACAAAGTTTCAAAAATAGAAAAATACGATGTTTATAATTTTTTTTAGAGTTTGGAAATTTGGTTCGTGAGTTATGTTAGAAAAAGTAAAGAGTGCCTAAGAGCACTACTGGTGGTTTAGTTAAAATGGGTTTTGGTATTTCATTACTTATAGGGTTTTATTCAAAATTATAGTGAACAATACAAAACAAAATATGGAAAACTCTACTTTTTATTATGGTAATCAATAAAACAGTTTTTGGAATTTGAGCAACACAAATGAATGTTGCATGTTCAGCAAATACACTGAGTTTCGGATTTTTTAAACAGTTTGCACCACCTTTTGCCTCCTTCTTTATTCATCCAGATTGGAAAGTGGTCGATTTCATCGTACCAGACGTCATTGACTGAGTGTTTTGTTTTTTCTCCAACTTTTAAGCTACCCGGCTGAGGATTTTGTTTTGGAGTTCCGGGACTTTGTGCTTTTGACTGCGATACATTCGATCTATTGTTACAAGACCAGCAGCTACTTCTTCTCGAAACTGAGGTAACTGAAAGCTAGATCATTGCACTGGTTGTTCAATTTTTCATTTTGTATGCGCCGGTATAAAATGTAGGCATTTGTCGTGGCCAAATCTATAAAATGATAAAATAGACGGGTCATCACATCTCGAGTTTTTGCATGAATGTGATAGCGGCCCATAAGTCCGTCCATCAAATCGACACCACCCATATTTCTGTTATACTCTTTTATAATTAGTGGGCAATCGACTTCCCCATATTTTTTTTTCTTTCGGTCATATCGTGGTGCTTTTGCTATTTGCAAGTCAGGATTTTTTTCTAATGAATGGTTCACTACCAACGGTTGAAGCCAATCGTACACATTTGTTATCTTTCCACAAGACAAATCTGATTTCAATACCAAAGGCAGAATCTACAAATTCGGTCGAAAAACCTCTTGGTTCGTCTTTAATAGCGTTATCCGTAGGAAGCTTGCAATTCGGAATTCGGTTGATTCTAACCATACCCAGGGTATATATTCCTCGTGATCGCAAATAAACCAACAATGGCAGCGACATATAGACATTATCGAAATATATTATATGGTGAACAAAATTGTTCACGGTTTGCGTTAAACGCACAACAACATTAGAAGTTGCACCAAGATCGGGTGTAAATTTCCAAACCGGTAAGCAAAACCGTAAGAGTCAGATAGGACAAACAATTTCACGTCCCATTTGTGCGGCTTATTCGGCATATACTGTCGGAGATGATGCTTCATTTTTGTGCTGCACATTTGCTCATCTACACAAAGTCTACCCTGGTTTGGCACAGAATCAAAACGTTTATTCAGTTCATCGGCCAAAATCCTGATTCGAAACAAAGAATCGACACCATTCTCAGTTTCCGAGTTTGCACTCAGCGTTGATGATCCTGATGGTAAGTCAAGCTCACTGTCTTGGCAATAATCGAATCATCATTTTGCATGTCCCTAATTTATTGTGAAATGTGTTGTTTATGTTCCGGGCTGATACTGACGGGAGTATAGGTAGGATCAAGCTCTTCACAATTACTACTGAAATCTTCTTCAGAAGAATGAGTAGAATTCATAAATTCAATCAACTGATCATCGGTTAATGCGGATAATCTGAACCGTTTACGATCTTTATCTGCCATTTCTAAGAAAGAAATGTAAATACATAGGAAAATCACGAAAAAATAATGTAATAAAAAAGTAACGGGATAAAAATAATCACATGGAAGAAACTGATGAATTCACGCTCAAACCCACAAGAGAGCCCTGAGGCATTCTTCGAGTTTTCGGTCCGAGACACATGATTAATTAATTTCTCCACATTCAATTTTGCATTAATGAAAAAAAGAATATCGGACCTTTTCAATAAAAATTATTCCATTCGAATCGGACGAATAGAAGTTGATATATTCTGATTTCGAAAATACAATGGAGCACGCAAATTTTCACGTGCTTTTTGCTTGATTTTTCACATATAACCTTTGCTAGCAACGATACGGAATGATATGAAACATTAAACTCGCGGGAAAGTTGACACTAGATGTATTACTAACGAAACTATTATATATTTTAATAAAAACCAATGTTGGTTTTTAAGTAAACTCGAATTGTGTAATGCGCGTCTTGGAGCACTATGGCGGGTTAGAGGGTTAACTGCTAACACGCATATAAATTAAGGGGAATTATTGACAGTTCACATCACTGCTCAAACAAACATCGCAGTGAAAAAGAATTAATTTCAATAAAAACTAATAAAAAAATGAAATTGAATAAAAGCTTGAGCTACATCAATGGACATTCGTTGAATATTCTAAAGTACCAAACTTTATAAACCTAGAAATAAAAATTGAATCGCTCACCTGTTGCTTCTATGTCTGCATTTTCGTCGGCCATTATCGTTATCTGATCCACTAGGCAATGCTTCATCCGCCGAAACCATTCTCGAACTCCTTCCACTCTGCTCCTGGTCACTTTGGTTACAATCGCATGACTCCTCGCCGGGCGAATCCACAGCCTGATACTGATGTGATTGCTGCTGATGGACAGTGACAGCAACGTGTTGCTCCCCGCTAATTTGCCGTTCGCCGTCCTCATGTAACGGAACCGACGAGCCCATGAAACGCATTGCCGGATGTCCTGGCGCCAAGGGTGGATGGAAGTGGTGCGGTGACTGAGGCATGGACAGCATACTGCCAGGGGGCGGATGATGATGGAAATGCATATGATGAAAGTGGTGGGCACATGAACACGGTGACGTTGCCCGAGGCGGTTGACCGGGTGCAGTGGCCGCTACAATTTGTGGCTGATGTAAGTGGTGGCATGGTGAATTCAAGGCCGATGGCAGAGGCGGATGGTAGGTTGACGAGGACAACGAGGATGGTTCGGTCGATGCTGTGTTTGAAATGTCAGTGACATGAGGTTGAGAGGACATTGTGTTCAGCTTCGAATTCTATGATTTTACTGTAATTAAAAGCTTCGACCTGTGTGCGTTGCGTTGGCTACGATGTTGTCATCGTGGTGATTGCTTTGTTCCGGACGCAGCGACAATCTGCAAATAAAGAGAGAGAGAAATTTAATGCATTTTATTTCAAAACAATTCCTGGAAAGCATTCAAACCACTCTTTTCTCATAAATAATTAAATGAATGAAAACAAATCTATGGACAATCATTATGCATAATTGACAGTATATCGATGTGGATGTACCCACGTCAAAAGTCTTGAACAGAGCAAATACTGGCGCATTGATATTTTCGGGAGGTTGCTATTTTTTTAGTAACCTTATCCAAACGTGAAGTAAACAGACAGCAATTACTTTGCATACTTACTCAATCGTTGTACCAAAACACCTCAAAAAACGTCTCATTTTGTGTCACAAACAACCATTTTGTCCCGAAAGTATCTCGAACAATAATTTCCCTAACGAGATCATTTCAAATTCCAAAACAAATATCAACTCTTTTTCATGACCCGACACGCAGACCGCGCTCATCATTCCGCACTTCTAAAGTGTCCTTGAAAAGCATTTGTTTAAGAAAAATCCCCCCGAAGCATGAACAATTCTGGCATAAATTTGAATGTTAACTAGACTAAAACAATGACAACAATAATAAAAAGCTGTTCTGAATGTATTATTATCATGTTGTTATCATTACATTGTCACTGTTACCAGCAGGATAGACAACGTTTCATCAAGGACCGTGAAAACCATGAAAAAATCATGGAAATCTCGTGAGAAGAGAGCGGCTGGAGAGCGGAAGGAAATGTAATCGAGGAAATGAGTAGTGCACGGAATCGGAGCTATGAATGGGACGCTTAGAATTTTCGTAAATATGACGAGCAGTATTCAAATGAAATGCTGTCTAATTTGCATTTATTACGTATTGTCTGTGGAAGGTCGCGAAGCGTAAATGAGAGATTGAAGATTATGAGGGTGATTTTGGCACTTAGACATCAACAATAGAATGAAATCGAGCTAAATTAAAATTGCATTTTTCGGGATTTTTAACATTAATCTTATCTAATATGTTTCCTGAAGTAGACTGCTCTTTCAATATTTCGGGTGACTTTCAATTGAGTCATATGCAAGGAGCAAAAATTACCGCAATAAGTTTCGTGTAATGACATTCAAATAATATTATATGATTAGCCGTTTTTTACCTCAATAAAGTACTTTCGAGTCTTATTTTTAACCCATATACTTTGATTTGATTCAAATTCCAGCTGCAGGCTAGAATCTGGTTCAAGCGCATATTTGTTTTCATGAAACAAATTCAGCCCAGAAAGACTTAAGCCTCAAGCTATAATTGTCGTGTTAGAAGCTTGATCCTGTTCCTACAATCGATTATGACTGTAAAGGACTCAAAATATGATTTCAGTGAAAACAAGCACACACCACACGATTTCCATTTCACTGATCTAAATGAAGCAAACAAACCCTTAGCAACGTAAGAAAAAAGCTTTTTTCTTCTTCTTCGAAACGCCAACAAGCAAAAAACACCCCCTGGCATATAATCTGCTGTCAATAAACTCACCTTAATAACACGCTCGCCATAATGATGTGCTCAACTTTCACCTATCCGCAATAAAATAGATTGCACAATAACAAGCCAAGCAAAACAATGTATCACGACGTTCTGAGAACAGGGCATTAGTAAGGAACCTTGAAAATTTCCGTGCTTTTTGATTAACATGCCCGAGGAAGTGAACCTGCACTTCTTTCTATCCCGACAGTCGTTGGCCTACGTCTAACACTCGTGTGGGCCGAGATATAAGAATAAAAGAACGCTGAAAGTTCGTCGAGAAAGTATTCCGAGAAATCGTTGTTGTGCTCCGGCATCATACTTAAGAGGTTTCTATTCCTTTGTGCGACCATCAGCGTTGCTTCTAGGTAACGCATTAAGGCAATCTGTGCCGAACGAATCAAGGTGAGCTGATTGTTTTATGGAATCGTTCTAGGAAAATATGACACAAGAGCGTTCTAAGCGTACAATATGTTTTATTCTGTGCAAACTGCAAATAAAATTCAAATAATTATTTGAAAGCTGATAACGGTTCAAGGGGGAACGAAATCTTTCAAGCATGGTGAAAAGTTGACGTTTTTGGAATATTTCAAAAACTGTGGACAAACTCAATGTTATAGGGCTTGGACATAACCGGCTGAAAATTTGAAAGAGTGAAAAACTAAGGACAAAACATAGTTGATTGCCTCGAATCGAATTGAAAGGAAAATGAATCATTACGCACTTAGTATCAATACCTGCGATTATTACCACAATATATTTACGCAACGTCATTTCATTTACGCAACAATTTCTGTTCCCAAAACTGTCATTTCAATAACGATTCTTGTGTTCAACCTTGTAGACACGTTATCTACTAAAGTTTGCCCATCCGTGCATGAACCGATGTTAAGCATGACCATATTAGGCCATGTTTCATGCCCGATTCATGCGATGATTTGCTGAGAGTGATCAGTATAATGTAGTGATGGGCGATTGTGAGATGTTTTAACAATCGAGATAATCATAATCGATGCCACAAAACAATCGAGAGAACCATCGAGGGAAAAATCGAAAGAACAATCGAGAGATCAATCGATATGCTTGATTGTTCTACTCGATTGTTCGTTTCGATTGGTGCTCTCGATTGCAGTGTTCGATTGCTGTTTTCGATTGTGGTGTTTGATTGCTGTACTCAATTGTTGAAGACCGGTTTATAGCAGAAAGAGAATGTGTAGCTCTGGGATAGCTAAAACTAAAGACAAGTGCGATAGCCGAATACTGTAGCTAAGATCAATACAATGCAGCAGCTCGCAGCCGAAGGCGAACGTGCTTTATGGCTGACTCGATTGCCGTCAACCGATTGTCGATGACTTGTCCGACCGAATGGTCGATAGCGAGATGCTTTTTTCGATTCTTTTGGTTGCTACGACGACGAGATGTTTTTTTTCGATTCTCTCGATTATACAATTACCATCGAGTCAACAATCGAGTTCAACTTAAAACCATCGAAATATTTCAAGATTTTTCTACAATCGAGTTAAACATCTTGCAATCGCGCATTACTAGTGCAATGGTGAGCAGTGGGTATCTGGAAAAGTAAGGTCAGTCTATACCATACAGCCACCAGCGAAGTCAATAAGAAACGATTATTGATTTTAGTGAATAACTAGTAGTTCTTGACAAGGATAGTTATATGGGTGGAGAACCTGATTCAAAATAACGTATCGGAAACATAATACTATATTTAATTTCTCCGGTAGCAGAAATGTAGACAGTGATAGTACCCCGTTGCAGCGCCATTGTAGCCTATTGTCTTCATCCGAAAGTGTGTTTGACATTTTGAATTTTCGTATCGAAGTTTTGATGGTGCTGTAATCTCTTTTTATTGATGATGCTGTAATTTCATTTTACAGGACCGTGTTTAATGTGGTCGGGAGATATATCTTAAAAATTTTTAGAAGGGATATATTCGGTCAGTATAAAAAGTACCGGGAATTTTTTTTTTTTTTTGTAAGTTAATTTCAACGCGAAGCAGATGTGATATATTTTTGGCTTTGATACTGCCAAAAGGTTGCCAGCACGAGTCGGAAGTGCTACTTTTGTATCAATAAATGCTTACAGTTAGTATTCATACCGGAGAGATTTACAATGAAAATGAATAAACCAATGTGTCAATTTCCAAAGTTCTGCAATTTTTTCGGATGGCAGCCCCAAACACCAACTTCAGTTACAGTGGTGCAGGCACTGAGCATTTTCTTCATTGATGTTATATGAGATGCTGCTTTCAAAATTTTGTGAAATAAGCAGCTGATAACGAATATAATTAACAAGTGTTTTGCTCTCATAAACGTTGAAATTCATGCCAGTGGTAATATCTGAAACCTTTCCACCATATGAGTTATAATGTATTCTTGAGAGCAAAGTAAAACGTGGCATTTGAAACAGTTTGGCCGTAATAAGCAGCTCATGTGGTGGAATATGCACTCAAAACCTGCACGATTCTTCTACTGTTCTTCGAACATTAGTGTTTCTAGCGGTTCAGGTGCCCTAGAGTTTTTTGATATTCGAATTAAATGAATTACATTATTCTCGTAAAATTTTTGGTGTGGGTGAATTTATAACTATAATTTTTTATTTGTTTTATCCAATCTTTCCTTTTTCTCTTAATAATAATACGCATGTAATTCTTTATAGCTTTATTTAGATTTTTATTTATATATTTATTTATATATAGCAATAGTTTTTTTAAATGCAAGATACATAGTCAAGTTTAATATTTGGATCATTCATGTAAACCGATCCCGGCTGGGTTTGGGTATCATAGTCAACCACTTCAGCAAAAAAAAAAAATAAACCCCTTTTAATATTTGGGAAAGTAAATTTCTAAGAAAAAATGAATTAGATTTTTAGGCCAGAAATTACATTTTAATTAATGGATTAATGCTGCTTTAATTTTAAATAAACATGTACTTCCGCGAGTAGAGACCGGTGTTTTTAATAATGATGGACGCATGGAATTTTTCCTCCTTTTCCCAATGAGTGTGAGTGTTGTGTTCGTGTTGTGCCGTAGCACGAAGAAATCATCCATCCAAACGCCCTGATTTCCTAAATAATATATTTGTCAGGTTTCGCAACAACTTCTTTCTAGATATACTAGCATTAATCTGTATGCTGTCGTAGTTAAATAAAATAAGATGTTTTTTATAACTAAGTATTTGAACATTACCGTTTATATATATCGTGTACAATAACATATTTCGTGAATAATAGAATTCAACAATTCACAGTTTATTAAAACGCAGTAAAAATGATAACAGGAACTAAGAGATCCCTACCTGGTATAACTAAGTTTACAGAGCAGAATACCTCCTGAAAAAATGCAGCTATTAGATCCCGATTTTCAAATCCGTTGGGTTTTGGTACGCTAAACAAGCGTCCAACAATCTATTCTTGGTTATGAAAAACTTACACGGCCCACCAGGACATTGATGTATTCTTACATTTTTGAAACTATCAACACCGGCAGATGAGTATGTAACTAGTGTAGTGCTCAAAGATTCCCTAACAAAAATTTCGAAAAGATTTTTTTATGAAGAGTTTCTGGCTAAAAATTTAGGAAACATCATCTAACTTGCATATCAAAATCACTTCAGATCTATTTTAAAATAATTTGCTTTACTAAAGAAGAACAGATTTCATTCACAAAACATATAAAATTCAAAATTTATCTTCTCCCGAGTTTCATTATTCACATCACAATGGATGCAAGGTTATCGGCATGACATTTGTGCTGACAAGTTTCTAACATCTTGATACCTCCGGCTTGCCTTTAATGTTTCAATAAAATCCATCATCGACTCACTCCGTTTCTTGCACGCTCTGTCTTCCATGCAAGCAACGCTACAAGTCGCATCCAATTTAAGTGATTCGACGGCATTTAAAAATGCAACAGTTGTCGGTCTTTCTTCATCATGCAAGCAGGAGGCAAATGCATTCTGAGGCCAAGATCAAAGCGGGAATATTGCGTTAACAACTCATGCAATATCTTTAGTACACACGCCTGGACTGTTAATGGTAGCATGCACTGGGGCTGGGACTGTGGCACTGACTCCATCCAGCACTCCATGCACCATATCTTCGCATTAGCCTCCGAATCGGATCAGGTTTAGAACCGGGAGCAACACTCTAGCTCAGCAGCAGCGGAGCATAGTCTGGTCAGGCTGGGAATTTCCGCAAACCAGCGACTTCCCTCTCCGGTCCCGGCTGTGATTTGTAGTCTGCTGGAGCACACATCACATTCTTTCGTGACTCGAAAGAGTTTTTCGACAAAACTTTATTAAAAATTCGCCTTGCATGCCAATTTGCAATTGCCGAACCGACCCGCTGCTGCTGCTTTCTGCAGACTTTCGCAAGCGTCTATTTGCATCGATGAGCAATACCATTTACCAGCAATCAGACGACTGCACACGTTATCTGCTTACGGGATCACGATGCTAAGTTTGAATAATGTGCATACATGCTGGCATGGTGAAATGGACAACATGAAAAAGAAAGCCTGTCATCTCCTCGTCAGGACAAGTTACCTGTTCCGCGAAATTGTACAATTGATTGAATCATTATTCATTCTCGTTTGTTTTTCTCTTTTTTGGAAGTCAAGCTTTCCGACCGCCATGATTGCATTAATAATAATGAATTCCATCCAAAGGAATTTACTGAAATTTCTCCGACACACTACGACACATTGCCATATCATGCAAACTCAGTATTTTGCAAAATATTCACATATTTTATACAAGTTCTCGTGAAAAAGCATAATTTATAAGAGAAATGCGAACTGCACATTAATAAATTTGCGTCTGTTTACTAATCCTGTCATAATTTGCATTTTTTCAGGAGCATTCCATCTTTGTTTAAAAATAGTTTGCATCCGAATATGTACAGTAATTGCATCCGCAACACATAAGTTAATTTTGTTGCAGTTATACACATATGACTTTTCGTAGTAGTTCTAATTTTGGTTGAAGTTGAAAAGATTCAATTTCAAATTCATGCTGCATCCTGAAAACTTGGTATTAAAGATTTTATCCAAGGGATGTCCTGAAATTCAATAAATCGCTGGCTTGATAATAATGCATGGTCTAATTTTGCATTGGTACAGTAAAAATAACACAATAGTGCAATAATTTCCACCCTAAAGTATAATGTTCATGATGTTATGCAAAATTCATATCTAGAATTGGTTGTTGTTCAACAATTTAAATAACAATGTTAGTGACATATTGAACTAAATTTGAAATTGTTGATAGTTAAGATAAAAAGCAAATGTTTTTCCTTAATTTAGTGTTTGATCAATGTTTTCTCAGATATTTACGTGATTTTGACGTAATTCAATGACATTTTTGAATGTAAAAGTAACTCAAATATGCTATTGAATTCCAAGAAAACTTCCTCAGAAATAATATAAATAAATTTAAGTAAACTCAATGATGTCATTTCAAAATCACTTTAAACTTATCCTCCTTTTATTATTTAATAATAATAAGTTTATTGCCAAATTCAAAAATAAAATTTCCAGATACATAACAAAATTGAAAAAAAAAACAAACAGTTGGCCTTATCACAATGACCATAGTTCGTGCTATAAGAAGAGAGCCTGCATTTTTTAAACTATATTTTCACAAATTAATTCATGATGTAGCGAGTGGTTTGGCATACTGTTTTAAAATTAATTGAGAAATTTTTAAAATTTAGGAGACTCCATTTTTAGAAGTTAATATTAATTCAACAAAGTGTTTGAGAAAATTATACTCTCTAGAATCCGGTTATCAATTGAGTCGTCTGCAACAATACCAGATTTTCAATTCGGTTTTCAGCCCAAGTTTGCGACAACGCATCAACTGTATAGAGTAGCAAAATATGTGCAAAATAACTTCAATGATAAAAGACCTACAAGTGCAGTTGCATTAGGCATCGAAAAAGCATTCGATACTGTTTGGTATGATGGTCTCATACATATATAAAAGTAATCCTACGACAACTCTCGTACGGTTCTAGGGGTTGAAGCTGGTAGAGAGCTTCATTACAATTATTCAATCCTTGTGAGTACGAGTGACTAGTTCCACGACTCACTTTACCCCTGATTTAAATCAGGTACCTAATCAGAGCTAGGTGAACTCAAAGTTTGGTGCGCGGACCATCGTTTGAACCTGGATTCTCTACCCACTAGGCTACTCAAGCTTCCTCATGCATATATAAGCTTATAAAATCTTCTGTTCCTGTTTAATTGTGCAAGATCATCCAATCTTTTCTTTCGGGCTCGACCTTCTCAGTTAAATCCAGAGCATACTCCGAAAAGTACGTAATACCAGCCAAAGTTCCACAGGGGTCAGTTTTAAGCCCCACTCTACAACATTTATATGTCCAACTTAGAAAAAGCACCCCACTTCCACAGCGCCATGTACGCGGACGATACCGCCATATTTACTAGTGGTCACAGCCCAGATGTGATAATTAACACTCGGCAACAACAGCTTTCAATTATTGATAATTTCTGCATCAAATGGAAAATAAAAATTGATTCAGATAAGACTCAGGCAATTTACTTGACTAAAAGGCGAGCATTAAGACACTTGCACAGTTAAATATCATGGGATCCACCAAAGACATTGAATATCCTGGCATCCAACTCGACCAGAAACTGACTTTTCATTCCCATGTCGAAGCAATAAATTCGAAAATTTTGAAGAGTATTTAGTACTCCTATCCGCTTATTAATAGGAATTCCAGACTCTCAATAGCTAACAAACTACTTGTTTTTAAGTATGCAATGCAGCCAATCATTCTCTATCGGTGCCCTGTATGGAATAATTGTGCAATATCACATATCAAAAGTTTGCAAATATTACAAATCCAGTGTCTAAACATTATCCTTAACAAACCCTTTTTATTATTCAACTAATCGGGCTACACGCTTCAGCGAAGTTTAAGAGAGTACTGGATATTTCTAAACACTTGACCCGAAAATTCCTCAATAAATGCGCAATTTCCAATAATCGTTTGGTTGCATCCCTGATAGTTAATTTGCAACGACAATTACTATACACACGGTTAACTTAAGTCATGAATCTTATTTTTTAAGTTTTATTTAATTTAGGTTAAGCACATTATTAGGTTTTAAGCTTGTTTTTTTTGTGCATCACTATTTGCCCTACTAAGCGCAAAAGCGGTATCTCAATGAAAGCGAGTTTCGAGATAATTGAAGTTTTGTAAATGTAGTAATATTGATATGCCTTTTATTTCCTTAGTGATTTGAGGTAAAACTGCTATAGGCGTCAAGAAACTGGGTTCGTTTGGAGCTGGTGGAGGATTCTCCTTAATCCACTTTTCTCGGTGAGCTGTCTTCCGCTCTTGGATACATTGGGTACTTAGATTTAGAAAACCTTCTTAAGGGGTTTTCCATATGTTTTAAATAAGATACCATTAAACGGCTTAGTTCATTAGATGCGTATTGTTTTAAGCTTTCTAATGTTATAAAAATCAATTTTTCGTTTTTTTTTGAGATACCACTTTTGCGTTTAGTAGCACAGTATACTAAGCACCTCACAAGAAAACTTTCTGAAAAAGCTAATTTTAAATCAAAATTTAGATGTAAAGACTTTGTCTAAGCTGTAACCTTAAGATATTGTATCACACTACATATAAATGAATTCAATAAAGCAATTATTATTCTTATTATTATTATTATTATTATTATTATTATTAATTCGGAATTTATTCTACAATATTTTTTTCTTGGAGGTACATTTTCAAAGCTTTCTGAAAAGCATGGCAACTAGTTATCCTCCATATGTCGACTGCCTATCTATTAAAAAGTCCTGAAGCTGTATAAGATGTATGATTTTCAGCTGTTATAGTTAGGTGTCTAGGTTCTTGAAGTGCTCCACGATTTTGTTAAAGTTAAGTGTCCTGTATTTCATTGTAAGGTAAATTCACGAAGGTGGTTGTGTGTGTGTGTATACATAGAAGCATTTGAATTCATGTCTGTTAGCTGTTGAAAGCATATTGAAATCAGAATAAAGGAATCGATCGAGTACGGTATCATATTTGGTTTTTAAGTAGATTTTGATAAAAAGTCATAAAATGGCAGTTAGGCCTCACCAACTGTCAATCGCGTACTCTAATACGGAGTGAACTAGGATAAGAAATAGCATCCTCAATTGATTTGCCGACAGCGTTGTTCTTAGCTCAACCTTAATCCACTTTGCGTAAGCCTGTGAAAAGTGTCGACTTAGCCTCGGCAAAAAAGAGAAAAGACCTCAGCAATATGGCCGAAAAGAAACGGCAACGGTCTTTCACACCAGCCAAAAACCAATCAAAGCATCAACAACGGCCAAAAACCTCAGCGAAGAGAACCACCTTTAACATAATTTGAATCAGACTTCTCCATCATCTGTTTGCAAGTAATGCCCAAAAAATGCACAAAGTTTAATGCAATCACATGCATGGAATGCAAAAATGGCATCTTAAATACATTTGATATATATTTCAAATTCATTTATTTCAAAATCTCGAAAAAAATCGTGTATAAGAATTTTCTAAAAAATTTTTCCCAAAAACGAATAGTGAGCGAACATCTCACGCAGCTAAGGTGGTAACATCACTGAATGAAAATAATGAGAGAAGAAGACACATGGAAGCAACGAAAAAATTGCATTTACGAACATTAATTTCACTACATCTAGACTGCATTGTGACGTCATTCAAAAAAATGTGCTTGCACTAGCTATTTGGAAGCAATGAATTTGGAAGCAACGTCTCAAGAGAGAAACTGAGAGAGAAGCCGCGAACGTCTCTTGCATGATTGCTGTGGAACTTATTGCCACGTTCCCCTTACGTGTATCATTGCATTAAATTATAATGGAAGTATGCATAATTTTCTCATCAATTTCGATTTATAATAATTTTTTTTTACACCATCACATCATTTATTTTATATTTACTAACTGTTATTTGAAAAATTTAGAAATATATGTTTTTCGTTATTGGAATGTTATTTTACTGTTATTTTTTATAAGTACTAGACTATTAATATTTTCTTCATGCGTGAAGAACTATAAACATTTATTTTGCATAACCACTGTTGTTGATATTGGAGCCGTAGCTATATTTGAAAATGCTTTATTTACATAGCTTGCTGTTGCAGCTTTGCTAATTTATATGTTTGCCAATACAGAATTTTTGCAACTATGTATTTATTTAAAGAGAAGATAGTTCTTTATTGGTAGCATGTGGCAAGTAGCTAACAAGAGGGGTTCTATTAATACGTAACAAATTTGAAGAAAGCATAGCCAAAGTCAATTATCGAAATGAACTAATGGCTTCCCTATGGTAAACTCTCACGCCACGCCACTGCTTAAATATGCCAATATGATATGCAGTTTTTGGATTTGTGCTATGTGTGAGCCCGATTCGGAATCATTGAACCATTTTCCACCGTTTCTAATTATTTAATTAACATTTTGGATCATTTACATTGAAATTTCATTCGATTTTTATATATTCTGGCATTGTGTCAAATTACCCCACTTTGTGTGCGATTACCCCACATTTTTTCATGTGCTTCAAATTTTAAAAAACCGTTTTTTTTTGTATGGAATCTTGTCAAATTACCCCATTTTAACCTACAGGAAGCAGTTTAAAGGTTTCTGTGAAGCAAACAATGTCGTCAGAGGCCCGATCCCATCTATTTTGATGCTCAGACCGCAGACGTTCAGATAATTGGCTTTTAATTGATATATATTTTATATATTCCTCTTAATGTGTACGTAACTTTTATGACGTAACTTAACAAGAAATACATATTCCAATCATGAATGAAGTACAGGTGGCATTACGTGGCTTAAGAAGAATCACGCAGCTGGATTTGATGAAATGTCGGCACAATTATTCCGAAATTCATATCTATGCAGCTTTCTTCAGCGGCGAGTTCCCAAAAAATGGCCACAAAAACTACTTAATAATTATCATAAAAAAAATATGTGCTCAATATACAAAAAAGATGAAAAAGTGCACCGCAAAAATTACCGGGCGTGAGGCTCTAGAATGCGCTCGACAAAATAACTGAATGGAAAATCAAGCCCCACTGCGACCACATCATAGGAAAGATATAGCATATGCTCCTATGTAACATAGCACGGCATTGATGGTCACATCGGCTTTATACATAATACTTTGAGAAATAGCTAAGTAGGGGCAAATTCTCATACATTATGGGCTTGTCAGCTGTGCACAATTCCCAAGTAACATAGTCCTATCTGCTATGAGTTTAATCTCGGCACATATTAATAAAATTTAACCTTAGTAGACTACAATCTCAAGAGCATAGGCACTTTTATCTACTAGATGAAAAGTGCAACAAAAAGGATTAAATGCAGCGCTTAGCACACAGCGAAAATAACCTTCCCATCTAAAAACATTGATTCCTTCTTCCTACTAGTAAGTAACTATACAATGTTGTACACTAATCCTTAAAAATTGAGTGATAGTTTTAATCGATTTCCGTTATCTACAGCATACGAACTCACAAACGATGAAAATCCGCGAATACTCATTCGGTTGTGCATATCAACATTATATTCAGTTTTCAGTCATGATATGAAAATGCTTTTGAGTATGCTCGGAAAATGTCAATCAATTTTATCAATAGCTCAGTATAGATCGGACGCGAAACGGTCACTTGATGAATACAACAACAAACCACACTTTTCAATTATCTGCAGTGAAAGTTAGATGAAAAACTGTGGGCGGAAATGGGCTTGGATTTAAAAAAAAAAAAAAAAATTATAGACGAATCCGTTTTTTTATTAAGTTAATGGAGTAATCAAAGTAGCAACAACCAGTTTCCGCTTTATGCTACCATGAGTGCGTGGAAAATTGCTTGGGTTATCTTAAAGCGTGAAGTTTTACGATTATATGGAGTAGTGTCTTAAAGCGATACGCACCAATGAAGATGATCAATGGCCTGGAAAGTGTTGAAGTATCGAAGAAAATTATGTTAGTAAACACTGCCGATTCATATACGTTAAGAATAGGGAAAAGACAACTTTCTTCTAATCTTTTCCATAGATGAGATTATATTTTTTGAGTAAATTAAATTTTAAGTCGTTGCATTTTCTCCCAATTTACATACACCGATGCTGAAATAACATTTTTTACGTTGCACAATAACTGAATGCGATTAAATTAACCACAATTCTGCGGTTTACGCTCGAGTCTCAACCGAAACGGTTCTGGCCTGGGCTTGTATTTGATAATGTCCATGTTTTGCGGTTCATTTCGAACCAGCTTGAAAGTTTTCTTGGCAAACACATAGATTTCAAACGTACACCTGCCAACCGTTGTGCCGCCAACATTGTTTGGAAGATGCTAAGAATGATGTTGTGGTTTTCAGTTCTAGCCGTTGGTCACATAATCGAAACATCTGCACTAGCGTTCTGGTCAAATGGTCAGCAGAAGCCAAAACTATTAATGTTAATTTGTGATGGGCTATTTCGGTTTCGATTATGTCTTGTGTAATGGTTAGCATGAAAATATGCTTTAACTGATCGTTAAATTTTATGTTGTCATATGGCAGTTATGTTGAGCAAAACGAAGTAGTATGGACAGACTTAGATTTGCATCGGTGTTAATTATTTTAGAATGACCACGGCATACTATTACATATTTACGCATGACATATTTCAAGGGAAACTAACGAAACAAAAGCTGGTTTCATAAAACATAATGCTAATTTTAAAAGAAGCTCAATCACAATGAAGTAAAGTACCTGTTGTGCTGGATTGTGAAGAGGATGTATTACTGGCATAGTTCGATCCTAGAACGTCTTTCTCGTGGTAATCAGATGTAAAAAAAATCTAAGTGGAGTCTACGTGAGCGGTTGTTGCGACATAGTAAAGCCATTTAGACAAGCTATTCAAAAGTAGAGGGATTTTGAAGATTTTGAATGCATGTTCAACAAAAACTGGTGCTTATTGAACCAACCCCAGGTACGTTTCAAGTAGGAACGTTTCAAGTAGGAACGTGTCAAGTGTTACCACTCACATAAATCTCAAAACTTAAGATATTTTTTTATTAATTTTAGTACAAAATTGTTTAAATGCTTAGAGCTGGCAGCACTTTACCAGCACTGCAACCGAAATTCTATCGCGATTTCTTCACGTCATGGTTAACTCACTCTGGATATTTTGATTTTTTAAATGTTCAAAGCTCAATTTGAAGGAAAACTCTTGCGCCCCGATACAGAAGAGTCTTAATAGTATTGGAAGATTCTATAGAGAATGAAAAATCATAGACGCTGAGAAATGACCAATATAAATATATTAACATCTTAATTTTGTTATAATAACAGCATTGTCACTAATACATAATTTTAAGAGCTCAATATTTTATGTTAGGAAGTTACAATATTATATTTGCAGTTTAACTTCATATTAGCGATGGGCAGCACCTTTGCGTGCTAAGCACAGTGTGCTAGTACACTTCGGTGTGTTGTGCGAGTGACACAGTCCCACACTGACACAGTCCCGACACACTGACATAGTGCCAACATACTGAAACTGCCGACACACTGACACTGCCGACACACTGACACTGCAATGAACTCCGCCGGAAAACCGTCCGGAAAAACTGAAAGTATCACATTCTGTGAACCTTAATCTGTTGTTCCTTATTTTTAATGTGTTCGGTGTTTTTGATTCCCTCCTCTCCTGATTTTCCTCTTATCTTCATAGTCGTCCCTGCAGAGTTACTTTTAATGGTTCTATTTCCTTTCCTATATTTCCCACATCCGGAGTTCCTCAAGGTTCTATCCTAGGTCCCTTACTTTTTATCTTGTTTGTCAATGACCTTGCTTCTGTTATCAATTCTCCATGTCTTTTATATGCAGATGATCTAAAACTATACAGAGCAATCAAGTCTGCGAACGATTTTCATCAATTGCAAGCTGACTTGTTTGCTCTTAATCTCTGGTGTCAAGACAACTTCTTGCCACTGAACATTTTGAAATGGCATCAGATGTCTTTTGCATATAAAAATACTCCACATGTGTTTTCTTATTCTGTGTCTGGTATTTCCCTGTCAGTTGTCTAGCATTTTAGAGACCTGGGTGTGGTATTTGACTCTAAATTAAGATTTGATGTTCATGTCATGAATATGACGTCCAGAGCCTCTAGGATTGCTGGATTTGTCTTGCGTTCTTCGTATATGTTAATCAACATTTCCTCCTGTATTCATTTATTTGTCTCCTTAGTACGCAATATTCTAGAATATGCGTGCCAAATCTGGTCTCCGCGCTTTCAGTATTTATCTGACGCCATAGAATCTGTTCAGCGCAGGTTCACTCGCTCGCTTCTTTTTAAATTCAATATCCCCTATTGTCCCTACTCCTCTCGTCTTTCCTCCTTCGTATGTCCTCGTTGCAATCTCGGAGATTGTTGCCATGGTATTTTTTTGTCGGATCTTGGTTCCCAGATAACTAGACGTGAATCCAGTCGTCCTAGTCGATCATCGGAGGTTTTCTCTGTTCCGTTCGCACGTACGGAAGTATATTTCCATTCACCTTTGCTGCGTCTACCTAGAACGCATAATGCTCTTAAGTTTGGTCCTCTTTCGCAATCGTTCTCACAATTCAAGCATGTATTGAAAATGTTACCTTGAATTGCTATTTACCTTAGTCCTAATTTTAGTTTTCAAATTAGTGAATTATTTTTGTTATTTCTTTTCCTTTTTTATGTTTCATTCTTCTTTTTTTTTTGTTTTCTTGACGCTGTAAGTGGAATTATATCTGTATCGCATGGGGCTAATAAATAAATAAATAAATAAAAGTGCTAAGTAGAAAAAGGTTCAGATCCTTTTTGGTTCGATAGTTGGCTTCTCCGGCTGGGCATTTTGCCGTATCTTCGAAACTAGGCCGCTTTTTCCTATACTTGTATGGAAATTTCGCCCGAAACTACTCAGAAAGGTCCCCGAATTTATGCTTAACCAAAAAAAAATTTTTGGGAAAATTGGACATTTTTGCCCAAAGCTCTTTCAAATTTTTTTTTCGCCCTTAAAATATCACTATTGTACTCCCTGACCCCTTTCAATTATCGAAAGCACTGTTAAGGCAGTTTTTGCCAAACTATGGCCAAAAAAACCCTTACTCCCCTACAAAACCGTAATCTTTGTATCACAGCAATAGGTCTTGGCCCGTTAGGTCCGAAACCACTCCAACTCAAAATTGGCCGATTTCAGCTACTTTTGCCCTAAAAACTTTTTGAATATTTGAATAAAATACTCGCAAGTACGAAATACTCGGTACTTGATATGGTTTCAAACTGCACTATCTAAAAGCAGATTTTATTTTAACACACTTGAAAGCATGACAAAACTCAACTTCATATAATATTTGATCATACACTTTGATCAGACTTAATGCTTTTAGCAACACTCCCACGATAAATGCTAGCCATACAAATTCCCATGCATATCTGATCATTACATTCCATATGTATGCAAAAATCTACTAAATCGTATATCCAATCCATTCAAATCTATTCTTCACAAGTTGTTATACACGCGTACTGTGTATACAGGTGTGCTTAGTGTGCTTTGTGTGCTTAGTGTACTTGGCGTGCTGGGTGTGCTTGGTGTGCTAAGTGTGCTAGCACACTTAAGTGTGGTGTGCGAAGTGTGCTAGCACAGCAAAGTGTGCTGGTTTTGCCCATCACTACTTCATATATTAAGGCTGTTAACTTTTTATGTTAAGAACATATGTAAACATAAATGTTTTAACATCTTAACAAAAATTTATTACTATGCCAATATAAATGTATTAACGAAGGGTGGTGAAATTTTTGGTAAAAAACAAAGTACAATGCTAGTATTGTTAGTTAGGATGTTAATACTAAATACGGCAATAGCACACTGGAATAACCTGATCTCGTCCGATCACCGAAGTTAAGCAGAGTTGGGCGCGGTAAGTACTTAGATGGGGGACCTCTTGGGACTATGAAAAAAACATATCGATATGCTAATACAGCTAATAAAGGCGTTAATATAATACATTGGCATGTTAATATTAATTATTGGTATACCAATATAGTATTATAAGACGTTAATATAACTTATTGTCATGTTACTATTTAATATTGGCCTAATAATATAATATTGTAAAAGACAAATTCACCCCACGCATGTCAATAGATAAAATTTTGAGAATGCTATGTGCGGGCAATATAATGTTATTGTTAGGTCAATATAATAATGTTAAGAAATGTTTTTAATTTAAATATATTAGCTGCAAAATATATTAAGGGTAGAACAATGATTTTTTAGCGTGTAGAATTGAATACATACCTATCACCAATTTAAATTTATCTACGAGAAAATAGCCCAAGTAGCCCAAGTATCATTGCATTTGCCACTGCAGTTCACTTCCGAAAACGCGAATCAATTCTACCTTTCTCTGTTGTACTCGGTCATGCCTACACTCTATGACTTTGACTCTACGTGAGTCTGAAGTTGCACATCATCAACCTAACTATGTGCTTCTGAAAAGTTTATATTTTCTAATATACTATCCTCTTTGTGCTTCGATTTTTTAAGTCGTTTTTCAATTTCACCCCTATGGATTCCAGTCAGACTCGTTGGAGACGGATCGTGGGCTTCACTAGCTGACCTCAAATATGAGCCTGCTTGACGTTCGAACTAACTGGACTCTATTTGAATTTTTTTGCCATTTAGACTTAGCCATGGAAAACTTCAGAGTACATTCTGCTGATTTATGTTAACATGTACGCCAATGCATCACGACTTCCACGGATATTTTCGAAATAGAATCTTTGCGTGTGAATGTGACCGTTAAAATGTTTTATATCCCTCAAAAGTTACTATATCTTTGTGTATATGTATCTAAATTCATCTTAGGAAAATTTAAGGTAGAACTGACTTCACCAAAATATATATGGGTTCGCCCCGCCTCAAACCGATATAGAAATGAACATTTTTTCGGTGATATACTTATGTAAAGTTCCTTTTCCCCAAGCTCCTGCAGCGCCGCCAAGCCACAGATAAGGCCAGATTGTTATGTCACTTTTGACCCATTGTGTCCACTTTGTCGGCGAATCAGATGAAAATTGAAAGCAAACTCCTATTCAATCGTGGAACCGACGAATTAAAACTATTCGTTCGTTCTTTTTGTTGCAAGCTATAGAATTTTCCAAAAATCACATTTCTTGCACCTTCGGCATTCAAATTGATAATGGTGAAAATTTTGAATCTATCGATCGTTTGATATTTCGACCCGAGACAAAAGCTCAAGATTGGGTGTTAATCGAGATAACATGGACTTTGGCCGAACACGTTTCGATAGTTCGTTTTGAATTGTTGCGGCTTTTATTTCTAATGTAATAATTTTCTCATGAACAAGTTTGCCTAGTTTATTGAAATAATACACTCTAGGCGCATACAGCTAAGTTAGATGGTGAGCCAGTATCTACTGAGAAGCCATCATAATCATTGTCAGGCAACCCAGCTCTAGGAACAATAAACTTTTTACCTCTCTGACGGAAAGATAGATCACACTAGCAGCGTCAAGCAAATCAACGCAATATTGGAAAAGCTAAGAATTGAAAAAAGTGCTTAACACTAAGCTTTATGAACGAAAATGTTTAGCAGCCATTTTCAAGGTTCAACCTAAGTTATATTTAGTTAGCATATGCAATAAAAGTAAACGAGATTATATTCGCAAAACTTACCCAAATATATATATTAAATTGTATCTTCTGGATTTTTTTACGTATCCAAAGGTACAAATTTAAAGCTGTCTGTTTTTTTCAGCTCAAGAAATTCAAACTATGTGGTTAGATCTGTTTCTCGTTCCATTTTTGCCATGGCTACAAGACATACATATCTGAGTAAAGTTCAACGCACGAAAAAATATATAAATCATTCAGTCGCCTGCACATACGCTCGCATCATACTTTAGCCACTACATCTAATTAATTACCTTCGCTCCATCGTGAACTACAAAGTGAAGCGAAATCAAATTATGAACCGTCAGGACATTTACAAGTGGTATCCAGACGATTCTAAGGTAATATGCATCGAATAACAGGCAAAATTGCTCGCTAACGAGCTTTAATTTGTTTTGTGAAATTATCTAAGAGCACCGGCTTGTTTAATTTGTTGTTCAATGTATAACATGTGCCCAAGAGAAAATCGGTAGCAAAGACTGAATGACGACACCTACGAACTACTCAGAATATTTAATTGCATTCGTGAAACATAATTAAGAAATTCAAATGTAGAGATCTAATTTTTCTGACCCAAGATACACATCTATTTCGATGCGATGTTATTAAAATTCGAATTTTTTTTTGTTGTTGTTGTGTCTGTCGATGATATGAATATTTTAATGAGATATTTTCCATCATAGATTCTAATCAGCATGTGATATTTGTCGCTTGTCCGGGTGTAATTTATGTGAGTGGGCGGTCAGGTCAGTGTTTACCGGAAACCTGTTTGGAATATTCTGCAAATGGAATTTATTCATAATGTAATATATATTAAAACAGAAATTATGTGACTTCCAGTTTTTTTTCTTGGGATAGATGCTGTTGAACTCTTTATCGATTTGGCTGCTTAAATATGCATATGGGCTCTAGTCAGACCGTTGAAGGTTAAATGTGAATTCTAGATTTTTTTGGAATCGCTTTAAAATCATCATAATCTTGCATGTTGTGATGATGGCGTTGGTATTTATATGTTTAAAATAAACTACATTTGAATTCAATTGGAAAGTTATAGAAAGGTAAACTTATAAACGAAAAATAAGAAAAAAAAAACGAGTCCTTTTCAAACTCTCATACGTTCACATGAACTCCTTCACATTATATGTCAAAAAAGTCCGCATCACACAGCAGATTAAATGAACATTTACAGATATCATATATATCAAAGCCTATAAAATTTTGCTCAGCGTTAAGAATAGTTTTAATGAGTAATCACTGTTTTTATCTTGACTTGTGAATGCATTCGAACCACTGATAGGTTTTGGCTATAATGAAAGATCAATACGACCGAGGACTTGTGTTCTGGCTTCCAAACTGCTTGATCCCACCATGCTCAGACAGTTTTCAAGCCGGGACCTGTCAGCGGTCGTCGTACTGTACCGAGAAAATGGTCAGCTTGAGCGCACGTTGCTGCCCCAGCATACCAGCTGGGGCAGCAACAAATGTAACGCCAGAGGTAATAGTCTCTTTGATTTTATAACTTCTGCCGGGTTGATGATTTTAAACACTGAGATTTCTCCTACAATTGTCACCTTAAACGGAACGGCGGTTATTGATATATCGCTATGGTCATCTGCAATAGTTGGACCAATGACTGGATGGAATGGATCAGATGAGGTTTCACTCTCTGACCATCGCTACTTGGTGTTCTCTTTAGCCACGGATCTAACACCCGTGGTGGAAAGAAGAAACCCAAGGAACACTGATTGGCCTAAGTTCAATCGGCTTCTTGCAGACAGAGCGCGTTCTAGTGGTAGGATAAAATCGCCAAAGTCAATAGAATCCCGGTTGAGCACTCTGAATAGGGACATAACAAGTAGCTACGAAGAGGCCTGCCCGATCAGTAAGAGCAGATGTGAAAAGGGGCCATTGAAGGGGCGTTTGATTGCGCGCCCGTTGTGGAACTATGTGATGATGGTGTCTTAGTTAAGTGGATACATGCCATGCTGACGCAGAGATGGTTGCTGGCGGAAGCTGGATCCGACTGCTACTTAAGAACGGAGGCGAAAAATGGATGCCCTCCATGGGGAGTCCTATCACCGCTTCTGTGGAGTATGCCAGTCAACTCCCTGCTACACGAACTGCAACAACAACGGCTGCACGCGCAGGCTTATGCTGATGATGTGGCCGCACTGGCTATTGGTCAATATCTGAAGGTGGAATCTGATTGATAATTGGTGTTCGCGGCACGGCCTAACAGTGAATCCTGGTAAGACGAAGCTTGTTTTGTTTACCAGGAAAAGAAAACTGGAAGGACTAGTGCTTCCAAACATGAAGAGTGTAACACTTCAACTTTCAGATGAAGTCAAATATCTTGGAGTAATCGTGGACAAAAAACTTTTCTGGAAGAATCATGTGGAAGTGAAGCTTACTCGTATTTAAACGCTTTCGGGCAGTGCAAGAGAGCTTTTGCTACCACATGGGGTCTAAAGCCTCGTGTAGTGATGTGGATCTACACAGCAATCATTAGGCCGATGTTCACGTACGCATCGGTGGTGTGGAGGACTATCGTGAAGCTATTGTATGCTCGAAAAAAGTTAGCCACGCTGCAAAGGACGGTGTGCCTGGGTATCTGTGGAGCCATGAGCACTACTCCGGGTGCGGCCTTTGATGCACTTCTCAATCCGCCTCCTCTCGACATTCAAATTCAGAGTGTGGCGATGAGCTCTGCCCATAGACTGGCTCAGCTTGGCTTATGGGCAGCGATGGGCATTTACTACAATTGTAGTAGATCTGCTAGTTTTTTCTGTTTTTTTCTGAATCTACTACTCTACTACGTAGCAAATGATATTTACTACTTTTCCCGGGGAACTACTTTTTAGTGAAAATAGGACTGATGCAACTTCGGTGAACCATTAAAACGCCGAGCGTGTGGCAACTATTGTTAAGGGGTTACACCACAGTAGAAATTTCAGAAAATTGATTTTCTTTTTATTGGCTTAAAAAATCCTTTGAAACCTCTAGAATAAGAGGCAAACGGTTTCATACCTGCTGGAAATCGTTTTCAAAGATATTTCGAGCACTTTTTCGACTCTTCCCGACTACTCGAAAATGACTACCTGCGATAGATACGACACCTGCTCATTGGGTACAGCATTATGTCTTATCATACGATTTCCAACTTCTCTAATACACTAATATAAGTCGTTAGAAACATTTTCAAGCATGTTGAACACAAAGTTCAGTAGTACAGTGTCCTTTGATGTTGAGAAAAGACGTAAATTTTGCGTGGAAGTTATTCGAATTACGATTTTTTTGCAGTGCTAATTTCTCACACGTTATTTGTAGCTTTTACATTTATGTGAGTTACAATGAGTGAAAAGAAAGTGTAGCAAGCCCTAAAAGCCCAAAAATATCGTATAAGACGCGGCGACGGACCAACGTGACGAAACGACGACCATTGAACAGATATGAGGCGGAGGAAGATTCGGCCGGTGTCAGTGCTTCGGCAAAAAAATTGAAAGTGGATTCTGACGTTATCGATGTATAAAGTAAATTTGGTTATTGATTGAAGGCAAAAAAAATTAAATGATCAAAATTTTTTATTTTATCATACTTGAAACACGAGTCAAAACTTTAAACGCGTTTTTCTCGAAACACGTTTTTTCAAATCGGCACGCAGCATAACTCAAACAATTTTTTATTTTTTCACTCCAAATTAATATCACATGTTTAAAACAACATTCCGCATAGAAATACGTAGCCGATTTTCAATAAGTAAATATCCCGATTTTTTAGCTACAAATAAGTGCCGGTTTTTTTGAAGGAAAGTGCACTTTTTTTTTCAAATGCTCGCCAATTTTACAAAAATAAATATTTTCAAAATCCCCTACGTATTTCTCTAGCTATACTAATGTTCTTTAAGAAAAATTTTTTTATTTTGTTCCAGATTAATTTTTGGTGCACTTCTACTGCGTGCCGCGGAGCCCCTAAAAAAAACCGTTCCGCAGAAACGGCTGTTGGGCAGCCATTTTGTAATATTTTTTAATTATTTGTTGGGCAGCCATTTTGTAATATTTTTAGCCATTTTGTAATATTTTTTATTAAAAACTTCAAAACATGCTTAACCAATATCCTTAAAGAGAATTACTTTTTTACTTTTCCTTCCACTTAAAAAAAAATCGCAGAAAAACGTTAAATTTTCGCTCTCTACTGTGGTGTAACCCCTTAATGCTGCTCGTCTGACAAAATTCTTAGAATGCAGAAAAAGTCGTTGTTCTCGGTTTTGTTCATACATTATATGTATATGTCTAATTTTTAATACTTTTTTTCTGATTCTGCGACTTTTTTGAACAAAATCTGCTACACATTTATTCGTCTCAATGCCCATCGCTGCTTATGGGTAGGTGAAGACGATGTGGGGCACTGCTCTATTAGGGATTCGATGCGTGAGATCTCCCCGATTATCACTATGTCTTCGGACGCTCGAGTGCCCTTCCTCGACTTGGGGAGAGGGTACGAAGTAATCCTTTTGAGCAGAAGTGACTGTGACGATCCAGATTTCTGTACGACGAGATATTCCGAGATCTTCTTCACGGACGGCTCGAGGAGAAATGGTAGATCTGGAGCTGGTGTCTATCTGCATTCATCGAATGACAGGTGGGCTTCTTCTCTTGGAGAGCACGTTTCGGTTTTTCAAGCAGAAATTTTTGCTATCCTGAGAGCTGCCTGTTGGGCAATTGAAGAAAGATGGTGGAGAAACGACATTGCTACTCGTATTTACAGTGACAGTCAAGCTGCACTGATGGCGCTGCGTAGACCCCTGACTATTTCGAAAATGGTCCAAGAGTGCAAAGCATGATTGAACTCTGTCGCCAGATTCAATATGGTGCATCTGCTCTGGGTACCGGGCCACTGTGGTGTTGAGGGAAATGAAATTGCTAACGCCATTGCGAAGCAATGTTCGGGACTTCCACTACGGGGCCCGCAATCCACCTTGGGTGTGCCGACCGCATCTGCAAGTGCCATTCTTCGGAAGCGGGTAGATGATGCTCACAAACACAGATGGACGACTGCTGATGTGGCCAGGCATACGAAGGTCTTACTTTCAGAGCCCAGTCACGTGACTACAGAATTCTTACTCAATAAGAGCAGGAAAGTTTGCAGAGCCATGATAGGCATTCTGACTGGACACAACTGCCTAGGAGGACATATGTACCGAATAGGTGTTGTACAGGATGACCTCTGTTCATCCTGCCTAGAAGGGGCTGACTCTGCGGAGCATTTGCTCTGTGAATGCCCAGCGTTTGCGCGTCTCAGATATCAATGCTTTGGCTGAGATGTTGCACGCATGCAGAGGATAGCATCTTTTCCCCTATCAGTGATCCTAGACTTTATCAAGAAGTCTGGGAAACTATTGTAGGCAGGGGAAAATGAGTACAATGGGTCCTTTGGCCTGAGTGCTTAGAGGTGCCAATGAGCTTCTCCCCCAACCCACACACACACAAACGCTGTCACAGCTTCCAATGTACTAGCCTGTACATAGTGACTTTTTTGAACGACTGAGCAACTCTGATGATTATATGAGCCCTTGGTACCCAAAAACCAGTTAATTATGCTTGAAAGAAAGGGTTTTTGCTAAAGCCAATACAGTTTAAAAATGCCATGACTTAAAGTATTTTTTCCAACACTCAATTTTAAGTTAGCACCAAATGAGCAAATTCAAATGCGGTATATCAGCGTGACTACAAAGTTTTATCCGTGAATATGACTAAAAAAAAATATATGTCAATAACTTGTAACACAAACACTGAATCTACTGATGATTTCTCACTTTTAACTTTTTTTTATGTAAGCTGCAGTCAAAAATGATTTTTACTCACTTTCGACTGAACTCTCGACATACAACGAAGTAATACAATTTAGGATAACTTTTTATCCTACAAAACTGAATTCAAAAGCGATCTTTTAAAAATAGTCAGATGAAAAAATAAAATAAATTTACTCGATTCGGAACTTTTTCATTCTTAACAAAACGAACCGTTATGACGATGTATCTTCCATGTGAGGTGTGAAATCGTTGTGTCAGTGCATCTATATTTCCAGGTATTTATACCTGGCTAGATAAATAGCATCATCGATCTGTTATTCCCGGAAGTTTGTTTTCTCCTGTTGGCACGATTTCGACAAGTTTGTCCAATTTCTTTCTTTATTCGGACATCTATGCTACTTATATCTGCTGAAAGTAAGAATCTGCCATTGCGTCGACACCACTCAAAAGAGAAAGTTTTTCAGGACTTCTCGAACTTATTCGCCTTCATATATTGGACATACAACCATACATTTGTTATTGGATGAATGAAGAAAGCAGCGGAATCAACGATAACAAAAATCCATCGAGAAGTTTTTGAACGGAACTTTCTACCTAAATTGTAACTTGCTTTTGTTGGCTCGAGACTGAATATTCTATATGTTTCCTTCGCTTGAGTTATATAAGTTCGACAGCGTGAGACACAGTATAATAGTTCGTAATAGATACGTGTTTTTTTTTACAGGTGTGAGATAACGGTTAAATTTTTAAAACTCTGATAAGTTTGCATGAATTTATATAATGCGATTTCATCTACCAGCTCCAGAGCCCTTATTGTTTCATTTTATTGTTTTATTTACCATAAAGTTCGAAAAATCACTGTTTTGAAACAATACTTATTTTTGTTTTAAATTCTCACACATTTCACACTGAATATCATGCATGCCCCAATTCTATAAGGACCCAGATTTGGTTGATATGACCACAACCAATTCATTACTCTCTAAGCTTAATCCATCCTGATTGCAAGCGCACCCTGATTAGTTATTCAGAACTAGCTATGGTTACCCAAAGCACTACATCGTATGTGTACATACACACCAATTACAACCGACTGATATCATCAAACGTTATACCGAAACAGCTCATATGTTTGCTAAGTAGCCCCCAGAGATTGTATGTAAGGAAACAGGATTAAACGAATGAAATCGTTATCTGTCGACAACGACAGCCCAGACTGCCGAAAAGATTAGGCAGACACAGATCAAACCTGCACGCTGACTTGCCATCAACGAAGATTAGAAGAGTATTTCATATCGGGATCCTGGCAGCTGGATAAGATATAATTTCAGAGACGGTCCTGAAGTGAACGGGCAAATAAATGAATGACGGACCGAGCTTCGGACATAAGGACTAACTCAATGTGAAATCGATTGAGCCCGCTTTCTAGGCTACGAAAACTGTTCTGTACATCCGTATAATGGACAAACTTCAGAATGTGATGGAACTAAATGATGTGGCGATAAGTCTAAATCGATTTCGAAGAACTCGGATGCGAGGGAAATTAACCTTTTGGAGAAATTATGATGGGAAAGTATGGCCTAGTATAAAATGAAAATATTAGAATGCTAGTGAAATTGGATTACGGATACGGAGAGCGAACATTTCATGAATCACTAAATTATTTAAGTGTGATGTGAATCGTATAATATGATGGCATCATATTTTAATAGAAGGTCGTCCTGCCAGATATGAAATATATAATGGTCGTGATGACCCTTACCAAGTACATAATCGTAAAGTAAGACATTTCGATATCTTCGAGTCTATTTCATTTTTTTTTGGAGCTAGAGCTTAGGTTTTATTTCGTTTGTTTCGATCACTTTGGTGAGCTTTAAACTTCGTTGCAGAGTTTCACAAATTCACATCTCAAATCTATTCCAACATTATTTAAAATTTTAAGAACACTTTAGAATAGTGCTAGCAGCTAGTGAAAAATACTGAAATGCCCTGAATAAAATGCAGGAGAAAAGAGGAAAATGTCATAGTCGTCCATGTTATAGGGTGTCGGAAAACTTGTCTAGACCATCACCCTTTGCGCGATGAATTCACTTTGGCCATCAGTTTTGCCAATAAAACCGCTCCACATAGTTCCAGGCGTGGTGTTGACACTGGCCGTATAGGAGCGCTGTTTGTTTTAGCTGTAATGAAGTGGAAATAAATTCTTTCCTCGTTTCTAATAACTAGATGATTTTACACTAATGTTCGAAGAACAGTAGAGAATTTGTGCAGATTTTGAGTGTGTATTGTACCATTAGCTACTTAAGACCACTACCACTAGCTACTTCTTCTACTTAAAAACCAATACACACTAAGTAATATTAAACCCTAAGCCAATTTAATTTCGATGGCTTAATCGAAAGTTACAGCGATAGAAAGATGTTTGGGCATGCCATCCGAAAAATGTCCAGACCTCAGAAAATTTAAACATTGTTGACTTATTTTCATTGCAAATGTACGCGATGTGATTAAGTAAGCATTTATTGGTACGAAAATAACAAAAATTCCTAGTTCTGACAACCCTTTGCTGGCACCGAAGTAACAAATATATCACATCTGCCTCACGTTCAAGGTAACCTACTCTGCGAATTTTTTATTGATTTGGTGACTGCATTGGAAGTTATAGGAACACAAAAAATTTAGGGTTACCACCCGCAATAGTTTTAAAATTTTCTAGATCGTAATATTTGTTATTTATTTTCACTATAAGATCAAAATCATTTGAAAATTTTATGTTAAAATCGCTTACTATAGACAAGCAAAAAAAACCATCCATAGCTGGCAGCCCTATCATTGTTTTCCTAACTAGATTTACCTACAATAAGTTTGATTCGCCATATGAATTTCGTTGTGATTGCATTACTGCACTGGAATCTATAGGGCAAACAGCTTTATTGTCCTCAGCGAATTTTCAAAATTCAAGACACAAAAATTACCATAGCTGGCAAGTTCCAACCTAATTGTTCAACTTAATTTCTATCAAACGTGGCTTAGAGTAAGATTCAGCTACTGTGTGAAATTGGTCAAAATCTGGTGACTGAATCAGAATTTATAAGGCCAAAAGCAGTTACTTTTCTTAGTCACTTTTCAAGAAAAGCACCATTGGCACAGAATTGCCCAAATTTCAAAATCGCTTCTATCAGACCTGGTCCTACTTAAGACCAATACATTCTGTAATTGTAAATAGGACCAGGTCTGGGTAAGGTCAGCATAAGTTTTTGATGCTTAAAATATAGGTCAATTGTGGAAGGGTCACCGTTCTTGTCCGACATGGAATTTCCAAAATTTTACTTTTACTGTGCAGACAAAGCATAAAACTTGCACATGAGTTGCTTTTTGTGTTAAGGGATCATTCCTCTATACAACTTTCGAAAAATTGAATTTATTTTTTCTGCTTTTTTCGAAAGTACTGTGTCTCAAAAGTATCGTGTAAAAATTTGGCGAAGATTGGAGCTGTCCTTTTCTAGATATAAACGATTTTCGTGAGTCATCGCTCGAGCGCGTAAAGTAGCTCTAGGTTGCATGTAAGACGCTAAGCTCATTGCGGGCTCGTTCAGGTATATTCATGTGAACAGCTGCTCGTATTAAATTATCCCCTTCTTAATGAAAGAAAACTGCAGGAAAAAAACAGTTCATTTTCCCCTTCTTATAAAAAGAGGAAAAAAACAGCTCCAAAAAAACTATCGGGCCCTAGAACTCAAGCTTTGACAATTAAAGCTATGAAAAATTTCTCGTTATACTACAGATTAGCAATCCAAAGAAATGTGAGCTCGATAGAGGGTATGCGTAAAGAAATTTTAGAAACACTGTATCACAAAAGTTCAACTGACGAGAAACTGCAACATATGTACTGCCCTAAAGGTTCAGATTCGTGGTGCGAGTATCAAAAGCGTAAACCGAGTAAAAAATTTTCTGGATATAAGAAATGTACTATATTTTCAAACCAATATATGAGGATTTAACATGAGAAGATTTATTGAAAAGGTGTCTTGGCGGAAATACCCAAAACAAAAACGAGAGCTTCAATAGATCCGTTTAGAGTATGGCACCAAAGCATTTGTTTAATGGCTCACTGGTTGTGGATATTGCAGCCAAAACTTCGGCGTGTGTTTACGATGAAGGGCTGAAACCTGTTTGAAAAATTATGGGGGTGATGGGAATTAAAGTCGGCTCCATGGCTATAAAATTCGTCAATACTCGCGACGATAGACGCATTCGCGCAAGTGAACGTCGAAGCCTTAATTCATCTAAAGAGGCCAGAATTGAACGGAGAAAGGCTAGATATATGATACTTTTGAAGAAGAAGGAACCACACTTTATGGTGCAGGCATTGCCGATTGATCGTGAGTTACAAAAATGGATAACTTTTGGTAAAAAAAAAACTTTAAACGCATTTTTCGCACAACAACATTTTTGCATGCTCCGTGGTAAATTTTTCGGAAATGAATCAACCGATCTTCTTGAGATTTTAATCACGTATTTAAAACATATGTGACCATCGCCCGAACTAGAATCAAAATTAAATAATAATTTTTAACATTTTTATGTAGCAAATTGCCTAAAAAATAAACCGTCATTTCACAAAACATAGTTTTCAAACGTCCGCCATTTTGCTTTTTTCGGTCCAAAATTAATTATTCTAGTTCGAACCATAGCCACATTTCTACTTAACTTATATCTTTTTCAATTTTTTGTTTCAGATGATTCAGGCTCGAGATTTCGACAACGCAAGCAACTTGTCTCTTTTTATACTTAGTTTGTTTTTATTATTATTATTTTTTTTAAATAGCAATGGAAAATCAATCAAAAACAATTTTTTCTTACACTTTAAGAATGGATTTATATGATCTAAAAATAATTACATTTTTATTTATTATAGTTTTTCTAAAACAAAATCCCAAAAAGGCCTTATTTTTGAGATGATAGTGTGGAATGACCTCTTAAAAAAATCGATAAAGAGAATCGATGGTTTGAAGGTTTTCACTTTCAGCACCTGTCGTAGCTACAGTTTTGCCAGCACGTTCATACAAAACTATACATGTTTAAAACTAAGTAACATTAAAACGTTCTGTAAGTTTTGTAATGAAAAGTTATCGCAATTCAAAAAATTTCAAATTTTCTCGATCTCATTTTAGGCACCTAGCGCACACACAGGGTTAAAAATGTCCAAATCCTCATCAAATTTTTTTTTAAAAATACGTTCGAAATTCATTTTGCAAACTTAGTTATTTTGAAAACTATTTTTTTATAGAATAAATAGGCATATCTAAAATATCACTAAAATGACCGCCGGCGCCAAAGGGTTAAAGATAATTAAAATTTAGTGAGAACTGGCCCTATTCTGCATATACAGAAAGGTACCAGGAAAGTTTCAGCTTAATCAGATGGCACGTTTCCTTCAAATAGTGACTGAATTTTTTATATATAGGGTGATTTATTATGAGGTTTGGTTTTTAATCTCAAATAAAAGGTATAAATTTGAATTCTATAGTAAACATTTTATTGTGAGTCAAAAGAACAATCTTTGACATTTACTTTTTACAGATTATCTCATTTAAATTTTGACCGCGACTACGCCGTAAATGCTCCATCCTGAGGGTTCAATTTTGGACGACGCGTTCCAGTTCCAGCATAGCGACTGGTATCTCGCGAATGACACGAGTAATTTTGGCTTCCAAAACGTCGATTGAAGCTGGCTTATCCCTGAAGATCAAAGACTTCGTGTAACCCCAAAGAAAATAATCTAAAGGCGTGATATCACACGACCTAGGCGGCCAATTTACTGGACCAAAATGTGAAATCGGGTTCTCACCAAAATGATTTCTCAATAAGTCCATTGTTTCTCTCGCTGTATGCGAAGGAGCGCCGTCTTGTTGAAACCGAAGTTTACCGATACCACGGGCTTCAATTTCAGGTAGCAAAAAATCCGTTATCATGGTGCGAAAGCGGTCGCCATTGACGGTTACGTTCTGACCGGGCTCATTTTGAAAGAAATATGGACCGATTATTCTACCGGCCCATAAACCACACCAAACTGTGCATTTCTGTGGCTTTAGTGGTAACTGTTGAAGCTCTTTAGGTTGCTCATTAGCCCAAATACGGCAATTCTGCTTATTGACGTATCCATTGAGCCAAAAATGCGGCTCATCACTGAACAAAATTTCGCGATAAAACAGCGGATTTTCATTGAGCTGATTCAGAGCCCATTCACCAAAAATTGTTGCGCAATCTTCCGGTGTAAATCTTTCCATGATGATTTGTCAAACAATATTGAATAAATATATATATATTTATATATATATATATATATATATATATATATATATATATATATATATATATATATATATATATATATATATATATATATATATATATATATATATATATATATATATATATATGTATATACATATATACATATATACATATGTATGGACATATGAATTTTTGGCTAAATCGATGCCTGCAAGGTGTGTGTGAAAAATAATTATTCCTGTGATATCTGCGTGTGATATCTGCGCGGACGCCCAAAACCAGATCGAGCTAGTTGAATGGGTAAAGACACAATTATTGTGCTGCACTGACCACGGCTCGGCAGAGCTGAGTCGTCGATGTAACAAGCGTAATCTCAATAGTTTTTCTGAGGCTCTGTTAAGGACATGCTCTTTGAATGACCAGGTGGCATGGATTGAAGGATGGGAGCACAAGCGTTTAGGAAACTTATATACCACTGTTCTGATGGCGATGGAAGATATTTGAGAATTGTCTACCCCATAATGTTCGAGGTGGGGTGGAAATCACGGCAAGAAAAACCTCAGAGTTTGGGTCGTCTTCGTCAATATTGCGAGTCCTAGAGGTCCTAAAAAGTATTTCTTTGTCAAAATAAAGCAAATAAATATATATTTATTTACAAATAAATATGTATATTTGTTTGTTATGTTGCACTGAAGGTGGCTCGATCAAATCAGGTTTCGTAACAATACATTTGCATCATTAAAGAATTATTTAGTATATTTTTCTTCAGAAATTTGAATTCAATTAGTATTTTCATCAAATATAATCATTATTTCCAAACATTTGTTTAATACGGATTTTGGGAAACATCCAATGCGACTGAACCTTGCCTTTGGGCAAAATCGATAATATTCCCATATTGTATAAAAGTGTTCATTTAAATAGACCTGCCTTTATTGGAAATTGATTTTTTAGTTTTTTTTTAAACTCAACATTTAACATGATTTATTTATTTATTCAAACAATCCATTTACAGGCAAAAAGCCCAATTACAAATAGAATAGCTTACAAATAGAGACAGAAACTAACAAATGAAAAATTTAAACAGTAATATAAGATTGAGAAAATTTAAGATATGAAAATAAAGCCACGAATGACAAAAATGATACATAAAATCAATCATCAGCAAATATTGTGTTGCAAATACTACTTTTAAAGGTGGCATTTTGCCATTATGGGTACGGAAGAGGACCAAGTTGGAGGCCATTATGGGTACGTAATAGGCGCAAAACAGGAGAATGAAAGAAATGGTACATCAAATAAAACGGAGGACCTAATTTGCCTCTCACACTGCCGTTCATTAATCAAGGATGCAATAGATGAATTCAGATGGCCACGGCTAAATTTTGAAAAGAAAGCATTCATCAAGGTAAACGCTGCGCTTTGCTAGGAGGAGGAGATTAAGAGCGTTCATCATAAGGCATGTAGGGAAGATTATATTTAAAGAATAGGGTGTGAGTGAACCTCCGTTAAACAGATTCAACGGCATCGGAAAGATATGCAAAACGAGGAGACCAAACTTGAGTACAGTATTCAAGTTTGGAACGAACAAGGGTAACAAATATCTGAACATATGCCAAAATGCTAAAAGAATTGCGACATGGATATCAAATTTAAGTTTACGATGAAAGGTTACTCCCAGATCAGTAAAATAATCCACAGAGACAAGGACGGATTCACATAGTAAGTAAGGAAAGGCATTAGTTTGGGACTTCAGAGAATAAGACATGGCAAAACACTTTGAAACATTTAACGGTAGGCAGTTAGAGTTACACCAATCAACAAGATGACGATAGAACATTAGGAAGATCGTTGATGAAGAGGTTGAATAATAGCGGTCCTAATATAGAACCTTGAGGTACACCAGAAGAGGGCGAAAATGGTAAGGACGAAACGCCAGAGAGGGAGACAAAACAAGTGCGGCTGGTCAAAAACGAATATATCCAAGAAAGTAAAGGCTCACAGATGCCATAGTGGTTTAATTTGAGTAGCAGTATGCCATAGTGGTTTAATTTGAGACAGAGTCAAATGCCTTAAAAAAATCTATATATAGCATCAACTTGAGAGTACCGATCTAACATGACAAACATATTTTTAATAAACCAATATCTATTGAGTACTCTACAAATGCTGTCAACGATCTCATTAGTTCTGTAAGTGCTGACGGAATAAACTTTCCCCTGTTTCGCTGATAAGCAAATTATGTATCTCACAATTTTTAACGCTTACAGACTATAGAAAAGAGCTTTCAAATCAAATATTTTCCACTTACCTTTTTGTTTCATTAACGCATGAATTTAATCTCAGTTCGGTTGCAAAGCCTTGGTAAACTTATTAGCACTGTCCGATTACTACATCATCGAACTGAATAGTAGAGAACAACTGTACGTCCTAAGAAAGAAGAAGACAATTTTGTTAGAAAAATTTAAAAATTGAATAAATTATATTTATAAGTTTAATTATGTTTGTTTCATTAGTTTCTTAAACTTATTATATCCAATGTTTCGATTAATTCTAAATAATTTGAATAGCGATGTTTATTAAGGAAATTTGCAGAACTAAGTTACATAGTTACTATTAGTATGGTTCTCGTATATAAGTTACAAATAAATCCGAGGAAAAGTACTTAAAATCATTAATAATCAAATCAAAAACGTCTCTGTTGACTTCTAGTGTGCACCTTTTTACTCCTTTTACTGTTGAAGCTGTGAAGTTTGATTTCCAGATTTTTAGAAAAAAAACTAGACATAATAAAAAAAATCGACATTTATTGTTTATTATTTTCAGTGCACACATCTTGTTTAGCTCTAATTTAACTTATTTCGGTTTTGATTAGTAATATATTATTCGAATATTCTTAATTTTGTTGAATTAAATCGTGTCCTGTTTTTTTTCAGGCTTTATCAATCAAGAGACTGCCTTACTATAGCTGTTGCGCTAGATCCTATAGGTCTAGTTAAACCCTCCATTCAAACATGTTAGCCAATAAGCATTGGTTTGAATAGCCAAAGAAACTAGGCTAGAGTTATCCTCAGGTAGTCAGAAAAGATGACAAATTATCCAGCCATCATTTTAAGTAAATCTCAAAATCACCAAAGCTAATGCAGAATGCCAAATAAAGAGTTTTAAATATAATTGATTTGACTCAAACAACAACTCACAGGAAGATCAGTTTACAGCCCAGTGAGTGCTCGTAGTTGGATTTGAGCTCATAGATATTGAGATAAAACGATAGAGATAATAATTCTAAAACATTAACATTTTACCGCTATGTCAATTTGCTATACCCTCCTGTATTCCACAAGTGTAAAGAAAAATTACAGATATTAATTAAGTATCCAGTCTAGATACTTGTAATGTGCGAAATGAAAATACTATTGTAAAAAAAAACATCTGCTCTCAGAGCACAATCGACAAGATATTCCCCACATTGGGCGCTTTTTTGCTTTAGCCATAGCTTGAGCACAAATTACAGATGTACATATCTACGCACCTTGCTTTTATTTCTTCACCTTCGACATACTGAATGAGAAAAGGGTTTTATTCCGCTGAAACTCATTAGATCTCCCGGAAAAAAGAACAGACTCCTGCTGCGTAATTTTGTTTGCTCGTAAAATAACATTCCAATTACTATTATTCTACATAATTACACATAATTCAAGCATAACATGTTGCTGTTGCCTGCATTCGTCAGACAAGCAAACATACTACAAAAGATCAACCGACTCGGATGGGACTTGAGCTTCGAAACTCGATTAGCTGTCGGCGTACACGATCGATGCGAGTAATCATTGAATCGATCGAAAGATCGAAAAAAAAGATCATTATCTGCTCGGTCCAGACTGGATTTCTTTGAATCGAATCCCGGTCAGGAACGGAAGACGGTTTTTGAGTGAAATCCTTGATTCTTGTTTTGTTTATTCACGATGCTAGTTTTTATGGGTTTTTTTACTGTTGAGTGCGATCGTTCGAGCGCAAAGGAAAGACGCTTTATGCTTGAGAAACGTTCTAACAGCAAAACGGCATTGAGTGAGGTTACTACACGAGATTGTGCATATTCAGTCCTTTTCACAGTTTCAAACGTGAACATTACCAAATGCCATGAAAAACATTCAATACATACAATCTTTAGGTATTTGTATTCGATTCGAATGTAATTTTCACATAAGAGATGATTCGAAAAATTTACGATCGTTTCTAGATATCGTCACGATTTCTTTGACAGAGGGTTACCATTCTGTGCTGCAGTCATTTGAAAAAAAATGTTCGATCCATATTTCATGTAAATTGTATTCCATTTCGGTAAGTATTCAGGGTTTTTCGTTTTTCACGAAAATTTTTTGCAAAGCCGAGGTATTTACTGCGGGGAAAAAATAAGAATGTAGTCATACTGGTAAAGATAAAATAAAGATAAAATCAATCTTTCAGAATATAATTATAGCTGTGTAAAAAAAAGCAAAGAAAAAAAGGAATAAATGGATAGCAAGCAAAGTTGTCCCGCTATATCCTATTTGTGGCCTTAGGGAGTGGAGGTAGTAGAAACTCAATTTTCATATTTATCTATTGATTGTTGTTCAAGCGTTGTACTACTTGCAGGCTTAAAAGATATCTTTCTACCTTGTTATAGAATAATCGAAGTGACATCTATTGCATCGAAGATTATGGAGGTGTCCTGAAGTTTGTAGTTTGAAAATTTATGGGCTCTAATTTACAAAGTGTTTTTTTATTAATACTGCCTTTTAATGCCATTTGATATATGAAATCGCTGGACAAATAAACGACCTATTCTGATTTAAGCTGCATACCTTCAAATAAAAAGATAGTTCCATAAGAGGCATAAACGCCCCCATTATTACTATCACAAGCAGCAACATGATTATCTTTTTAATTTCAGCATGGTCTGGGGCACCCAGCCTTTCATTTTCCTATACATGATAAATTACGTTAAATAAATGTGCCTTCAATTTAGAAAGCGACAAGTTACTCAAGTTTTTCATTAGCTTCCGCTTGCCGGACCACAAAAGTGAGTTTCCACTGTAAGTTTTCACGTTTCTAGATTCTCTCTTATGTAATTAAATATGCGGTCAATCATTTTCACGTTGGAATTTATACCTCCTCAAAGCTGGTCCTCAAATGCCGCTCTAATCTTAACGAGATATCGAGACATTCCATAATGGAACTATTTGAAGTGTCAGGACATAGGAATATTTAGGGAAACTATGAAGCGGACAAACTTGCAAAATATGACATGCTTTTAACGGAAGCAACCTACAGTTTTTTTTATTTGCACTACAATGGCTTCTGGTAAACTGACCACCAAACAAAAAGATGGAAAATAACATGGACGTAAAGACGATCTCTTAGTTTATATGCGGTATAAAAACCTAGGGCGGCCTATTACATATTCACATGTGTAGTCAGGCCGATTTTGGTGTATGGAGCGGTCGTGTGGTGGAAAGCAGCGGAGAGTAAAACTAATATCAAGGAGCTAACAACACTGCAAAGATTAGTTTGCATATGTGTTACGGGCGCTTTAAGAACAGCCCCAACGGCTGGGTTGGAAATGATTTTGGGACTCATGCCCCTAGATCGATTCATCTTTAGAAGCGCAAGCTTAGCGGCGATACGCGCCAAAAGTTCTGGCATGTGGAACGATTCATATCAGTGGGGCCACAGCGGTATTCTTATAGAATGCCGCAAAAGATTTGAACTCGTTGCAGAAGACACGGACCACTTGAGCAAAATAATACATCTTGGCAGGAATTTCCAGGTCAAGATACCCACAAGAACAGACTGGAAGAAAAAGGAAGCTACCACCGATAGGGGCGCCTGGATTTACACGGACGGGTCAAAGACGGACACAGGAGTTGGCTCGGGCGTATTTTCTACGGATTTGAGCCTTAACCTGTGGTGTAGACTGTCGGACCATGCTACCGTCTTTCAGTCTGCATTACATGCTATACGCATGGCAGTTGAGTCCATTAGTGGAATATCAACCAGACCAATGACCATTTGTGTCGACAGTAGGGCGGCCATTCTCGCTCTTGCGTCTTACAGATGTTCTTCAAAAACTGTTAACGCTTGCAGAGTGGCTCTCAATGAAAAGGCAAGGCATATTCCTATCCGGATTATGTGGGTGCCAGGGCATAGTGGGGTCATAGTCAACGAAAAAGCTGATGAATTGGCGAGGAAAGGTTCAGGAGCTAGCAACTGCCCCTGCATCACTGTACCTCGGTCAATCGCGGACGCCACAAACAAACTTGATGCCGCCATATGGGCCAAACTAAAGTCCGAATGGGAAAACAGGCTGGACTGCAGGGTGGCCAGGACATTATGGCCATCACCTGACCCAAGCAAAAGCAGGAAACTGCTCAAGCTCAGCAGGAACTGCTTGAGAACCACGGTCGGCTTGCTCACAGGGCATTGCCTTACCGCATCTCATGCGAAGAAAATGGGACTGACATCCAGCAGTTTATGCAAGAGGTGCGAGATGGAAGAGGACACCATCGAGCATACTCTCTGCGATTGTCCGGCCCTAAATAATAAACGCCTCAAAATTTTTGGTGCATACCACTTTCAAGGGTTAGCAGAGGTGGCCGGTACCGTCACGCGCTGAGTCAGCTGATCCAGTTTGGCGAAGCGGTCACTTGGCAGCTCTAAAAAGCCAGCGGAGGGTGGCAAATGGGCCCAAACTGGTGGCCTAATGCAAGCCGCGTTTCCCGGCAGCCCTCTTTACTAACCTAACCTAACCTTATATGCGGTATCACAATGTACGTAAGTGTACCTTCTTTAGAGCATTTTTAAAGGTGGCGGCCGTGGAATCTCAAATCTCCTGCAATGTATCTTTTAGAGCTTAATGCAACCCAAAGCCTCTTAATGAATCAAGAGCTATTTGAATAAATTTTGGTAGCTGTCCGAGCGGTTATTTCCTAAAAGACTTCCAAACAGATTTTTCTAGATATTTTAACTTTTCATCCCTTGTTTGCTATTTTATTTGAGGGCCTAAAATACGCTTTCTTTAATTTTAGTGCCAGTGATTTTTGGAAATTTTTCTTTTAAATATAAAATTCAAGCACCATTTCGCTTCATTGCCTTCACAAAAAATGTCATAAGTCCAAGTGTAAAAAGTAAGACTACATCATAACATTTCACTTAGGATGTAGAATAATTATTATTCTAAGAAGAACAAAAGAACAACAAAAATAGTAGCATATCAGCTATAGCCCTAAGAACTACTTAAAACGTTGACAGATTTTCCATTCACAAGTGTGATATGAAAAATTTCCAAAATGTAGTGTTTTTGTACGGCTTTTATGTTGACAGTATGAGCTAATAGCCTGTTCACACTGGAGCTAAATCAGGCCATTTCGATCAGCTGATCGCTTTACAGCTAAATCGACCACAAATCTACTTGATTAACCATACATTTGCCTCGGTTTCTGACAGTCGAAGGCTATCTGATTTCGAGTTAATCAAGTACATATCAGGTACTATTGTGAAATTGGTACCGGCTGAATTGTTCTCAGAGCGTGCTGAATTCCATCCGTGAAAGCGAGAATGGATTTCAATGAAATATCTTTCGAATTTCGTTCTAAAATAGCGAAAATTGAATAAAAACGGATAATGTAAGCTGTACAAAATGAATAGAAAATGTTTTTGCATGTTCCTGCAAATATATATATATATATATATATATATATATATATATATATATATATATATATATATATATATATATATATATATATATATATATATATATATATATATAAATATATATATATATATATATATATATATATATATATATATATATATATATATATATATATATATATCATCAAAAAAATCCAGTGACTATTTCTCGGGAACGCACCATTCGATTGAGCTGAAATTTTTAGGATACATTGGTGTATATGCAGAATAGGTCCAGGTCTCACCAAATGTTAATTATCATTAACCCTTTGGCGCCGGCGGCCATTTTAGTGTTATTTTTAATCTACCTATTATTCCGTCCACCAATATTTTTTGCAAAAATGAAGTTAGCGAAATTAATTTTGAACGTGTTCTAAATGTGAATCGGATAGTCTTTTGGAATTTTTTAACCCCATGTGTGCGTTAGCTGCCTAAAAAGAGATCGGGTAAATTTGAAATTTTTTAAATTGACCTAACTTTTGACAGAGCTATCAAATTTTTATGAAACTTTCAGGACATATTGGTACTATTAAGTTGTAAGTTTGTGTTGCTTTTGATGAGCGGGTTGGCGACCCTGTAGCTAGGGCAGGTGCGGAAAGTGAGAACCTTTAAATCATCGACTCTCCTGAAAAATGGTAGCTTTTTGGAAAAAAAACAGCTCATATATATGGAAAATTTAAAAGATATTATCGTGTTTTTGACTAAAAATAACTACTGCAAGTATGCTCATCTTTCTCCGATTCATAAATCCAATGACATAAGTTGCATATCCAATTAAGTAGGATGTATGTATAAAAAACAGATCTTCCACTACTAACTTCTTAGTCTTCACTAACTTGATCGGTTCTACCTTAGACAAACAGAAGGAAGTTCATGAGGTATACACAGATTTTGCAAAGAAAACAAGCTTCTTCTTGTAAAGCATCGAAGGCTATGGGACATCAGATATGGTCGTAGCTGTGTACATATTTACCATACCGCTCTTTTTCTGGAGTTCCTCAAGGTTCGATGCTAGGTTTTTTAATATTCCTCGCGTTCATCAATGACTTTCCTTCTTTTGCCTTTCCACTTTATCTTATATTCGCGGACGACTTAAAGGTGTATGTAGAAATTGAATCGCTTGATGATTGTCACCAGTTACACTGTGATCTTTGTGCTCTTATTTAGTGGTGCTCAGTGAACTTTCTTACCCTCAATGTATATAAATGTCATCAAATGTCTTATACTTGTAAAATATCTCATCTAATGTTATTCTATTCCTAATCCGGATTATATCTTACTGCTGTCGACAAATTTAAAGACCTTTTTGTGCCTTTCAACTCAAAACTTACATTTCATAAACGCATTGTACACATAACTGACAAGACATTTCGTTTTTCTAATTTCATCCTTAGGTCTTCCTCTCGTTTTACTAACATCACTACTTCCTTTTAATTGTTCTTTTGACTTGCCCGTAGCATCCTTGAATACTATTGTTAAGTCTGGACTCTCCACCCTAACTATTCAAATCATGCTGTAGAGTGCGTTCTGTCTGTCTATGAATAATATCTTGTCGTCAATTCCAGAGCCCGTTCCTTAAGCAGATCAGGTCCTGCCTTCTGATATAGGATGGAAATCCTCGACCACCTTTTAGTTATTGGATTGCAAAACCTGTCCATGCAGAAGCGCAGAATTCTCCGTTCAAACATCACTGCTTCTGTAGATTTGGGACAGGTAATCTAGGGTGAGGCCAAATGAGTGTCTTATAGCAAATGATTTAGCTTTGTCGTCATGCCTATCTTTTTGGCGAAAAGATGTCTGAATGCCTGAAACGCGAACTTGGTTACTTTGATTTTACATCCTACAAAGGGATTAAATTTCAATAATACATGCGTGTTTACTCCAAGGAACGCAATGTAGAACTAAAAGTAACTCTAGAAGTTCCAAACAAGACAGCGACTTTTTGGTTCTGTTGCGGATGGTTTGAGGTCTCCGATACTTGGAAGGGCTCCTGAACACGTCATCTGCATATTGTAGAACTTGAACTCACTGTAAAGGGGTGGTCAGCAGTGAAAATGTTGTATAAAATAGGACCAATGACAGAACCTTATGGCACTCCTGATGCCCTTAGGAAATAAATACGACCCGGCAAGTAGGCAAAATAAATATAGGATCAACAACAAATCATAGTATTTAAAAATCAAAATAATTAATGAATGAGAGATGAAAAACTTTGGGTCATTGCGGAAATTCTGCTAAATATGGGACACTTTATACATGCTTTGATTATTAGTCAAATAGAAGTTAATGGGAGTACCTTGAGACCACAGGTACAAAAATATTCATAAAGAAATATAACGAAAGTAGAACTGAAAAAAAAAATAGTTTCTTTGGAAATGACATACTTTGGATGCGTCATATCCATGTCTGCAGAAATAACATAAAATAAATTGAATACAATCATTTTCTAAAGCCTGAAAAATACAATTTTCATCGTAGCAAGCAAAAATTTTCTTTATGTGAAATATTTATCTTGAGAAAATCATATACGAGTTATTTCTAATTTTCCCATGCAAGTCCAATGTCGGGTAACATTGGCCTCCACTTTTTTCCTAATCCTTCCAATAAAGATTGTTGAAATGCCTGGGTTACGGAGATAACATCACTTTTCAATGCGGGCCGAATAACTACCCATACTTTCTGAAGTGTTTCCTCATGAATGCCAGTTACGGACTTATGGCTGCCAACGACCACCGATTCTCCAAATCGAGTTTTGCTCTGTCAACACTGGATTCCCGATCTGATCATTTAACGATCTCAAGTGATCTTGATCCGATGCTCTAGGTAGTGTGTTGGCTAACCTACTGGTTAATAGCCGTATCATCGTCCGCTCAACTTGCCTACGATTTCAAGATGTTGCCCAGTGCACTTGAAACGCAGCGCAGGCAAAACGGCGGTAACTTGAAGAAGAGACTTTGAGAAAAGAACCAGTTTCTTTGTGCTTGACGTAGGATTTGTGGTAGGATAGGCAGACACTGGCCAGTATTGATCTTGAGTTATTTCTAATTTTGCCGAGGAGATTCCATCGATTCGATTCGATACAATGTTGTGTGTGCACGTAATTTGAATAACATGAGAAGGTGATATTTGTTAACGATTATTGTTCTTTCGGGTTCTTGAAGGAATGCCATCGAGAATAAATGCATGGTCATGAATTGTTGAAAGTGGTTACATTTTTAGCTATGTCAGTTATATGTGTATTGATGAAATGCATTCCTATAAAGATTGGTACTCATGAAACAAACAAAATTTAGTTACGTAAAACAGATGGCGCTGTTTGAGGAAAATTATGAATTGAATTGAATTGAAAAATATTTTTATTATGAATTATTTGTACAATCTTAACCTAACTTACAGTTTAATTAACAAAAAAAAAACTTTAAATCTAGCGGCTATACTATTTTGGCCTGCTGGCTCTTATCGTTTTTTTTTTGGGTTATTTTTTTGGTACAAATTTTGTTTCTTACACACTATATTACCCAGTCTGTACAACAGCTGGGATTGCACTGATTATAGTTTCCTTAAACATTACCTTACATTTAAATTACGATCTAACCTAAGTCTAATTATAGTTACTTAGCCTAATTACATCTAATTTTAACCTAGGTCTTAAATCTAACCCCTTCTGTTTGACGGGTGGCCTGTGTAGTCGAATACCGCATCCATAAGCTGCCGTTGCAATGCTATCATTGCGGGGCGCATAAATGGCTCATTAGAGCCACTTGTACGCCCTAGTGTCCGAAATCAGTCCATTCTCATGTCCGTCTATCTGTCCGTAAAATCTTGTCGTTAATTCCACAACTCGGTCCCTAAGTGGCTTCAGTCCCGACTCCTGATACAGGAGAAAGTTCTTCGGCCACTTTTCAGTTACCGGGTTGTAGAACCTGCCAGTGCTGAGGCGCAGGATTCTTCTTTCGAATACCTCCGCTTCTGCCATGACAGTTTTTGAGCAGGTAATCCAGGATGGGGATGCATAGGTCAGGATTGGACGGATCAGGGTCTGATAGCAGGTGGATTTAGCTTTGGTGGTCATGCCCATTTTTTTGGCAAAAAGAGGTTGGATACGTTGAAATGCAGTTTTGGCAGCTTTGACTTTCTGCCGCACAAAGGGATTAAATTTTAAAAATTCCTGGAAATCGATTCCGAGGTACTTTAGAGATGGGCCAGGAGTAATCTTAGATGTTCCGAACGAGACAGCGAGTTTTTTGGTCTTATTGCGAATAGTTTGAGATCCCCGATACTTGGAAGGATTGCGAAATACGCAAAGCTGAGTATTACTGCTGTTTGGATTGATGCCCTATTCGTCAAAGTAAAGATTTAGTTCTACAAAGTAGTATTTCAGGCTCTTCGCTGCTTTGAGCGGGTCTTGGCTCGACGCGAATAAGAGCGTGTCATCGGCATATTGGAGGATTTGGACTAGGGGTTGGCCCACTGGAATTGGAAGGTCAGCGGTGAATATGGTATAAAGAATTGGTCCAGTGACAGAATCTTGGGGCACTCCTGATGTCACAGGTTTAATGATAGAATCTGCTCCATTAACGCTGACGTAATAAAGTCTGTTGGTAACAAAGCTTGCGGCGAGTCTTATTACCTTTTTCGGGAATTCAAACTTGATCAACTTAAACAGAAGGCCTTGGTGCCAGACGGAATCAAAAGTGAGGAAAATTATTGAATTTTTAACTACGATGACGAGGATTTGCAAATATGTATGAAAATGCTTCAATAAAATCTACCGTCAAACTTCGATAAGTCGAACTTCGATAAATCGAATTTTTGATAAGTCGAACCAAGTTGGTTGGCAATAGCGTAAAAGCAGGGAATGTGTGTTAATTTGTCTTGATTACTCGAACTTCGATTACTTGAATAGCGTGATAACTCGAATGAAATATTTGGCTCCAACTTCGATAAGTTGAATATTATGGGTGAATCCCCTAATTACAGTCGATTTTAACCTGTCTTTTTTATGTATGCGGGCAGTTCAGTCAAAGTGTATAGAATGATAAGTGGGTGAACTCCTTCCCTTTTCCAGAAAAAACACTTTGACCTTGAAATTGGGCCTCTATTTACGCAATGCATTATCTGTCAAAGCAACCTGAGAATGTGCTGGTATTTTTTGCGAGAGTGAGCCGTATGTGAGCAACGAAAAATCTAGCCTGACTATGTAGTTGTCAAATCTTACCTTGCACCTCTTTCTGTTCCATGCGATTTCTTCCAATTTTCCAGGCTGATCAACAATACAATCTCAGGCCAGTACACTGGATTTTTAGTCCGTATACATATACGGAGTCCACACGCTGGTTAGGAACTAACTTCTTACGCTCTGGTTCAGTTTCTGCGCTTGCTAAGTTCACTTGCCTGACGTACTAGTTAGTTACTAATAAGTAAAAAATACTGTGCCTATTTCATTTATTATATTGAAGACATTTTTACGTGTGTTAATATGTCATCAAAACGTACTTTAAAAATTTTGTTGATAAAAAATTTAAGCTTTTAAAGGAAGTGGAAAGTGGCTCAAAAAATAAAGATGTAGCTGTGAAGTACGGTATGCCGGCCAGTACAGTGTCTACTATTTTGAAAAATAAGCAGTAAATTATCACCGCACTGGAAAGTAGTGTAAGTGGTATGTATGTATGAAAATGTAGACAAAGCAGTTTTTGAGTGGCTTAAATCGGCAAGAAGGCAAAACTTACCTATATCCGGGGGGTTCATTAAAGAAAATGCATTGGAGTTTAGTGAAAAACTAGAACAACCAAGCTTTAAGGCAAGCATCGGTTGGCTCGATAATTGGAAACGCAGGTATGGTACTTATAGAAATTATACACTAATTAGGTTTTAAAGCTCGTTTTTTTAATGTTAGATCTGGCGTATGTCATAAAATGGCTCGTGGAGAAAGCGGTGACGTAAGTGACGAAGATTGTACTAAATGGAGAAGTGATGTTTTACCTCATTTATTAGAAGGTTATCAAGCAAGGGACGGGTTTAATGCAGATGAGACAGGACTATTTTTTAGATGTCTTCCAGATAACACCTAAACTTTTAAAAAAGAAGTTCCATAGCGGTAAGCATAGTAAAGAGAGTTAATTGATACTTCCTGAAAACATGGATGAATCAGAAAAAGCAAAATTGCTTTCAATAGGTAAAAGTAATCAACCTCGCTGCTTTCGAAGTGTTAAGTGGTTGCCCCTCTACTATAAAGCAAATTCAAAGGCTTGAATGACAGGCGCACTTTGCGAAGAATGGCTATTAAAATTAGATAGCCAGTTTAAAAACCAGGAAAATTATTCTTTTTATTGACAACTGTCCGGCTCATACTAAAAACATCCAGGAAAAATTAAAACTTATTTATTTATTTAAATCTCATTTAACAGAAAATCCAATTTTAAAATGAGATACAAAAAATAAGAAAATCATTAATATAAAGCAAAACAAAGGAATAAAAATAATACGAAATAGAAGAAAAAGTATAGAGAAAAATGCACAATAAAAATAACTAAGAGGCTACGTTAGCATATCAATAACATGTTTTTTAAAAGATTGAAAAGACATGGACAAAGAACCAAACTGATGCTCATCATGGCTTCTAAGTATCCTAGGTATTGGTGAGTTAAAATACACAAGAGCACGCGCAAAGGGAGTGAGGAAAAGCGATTGAGTTCTAGCCGGGCGACCAGACACACGTAAGAAATGACACACGCGAATGTTAGAAGAGAGGAAGCCATGATAAACCTTATAAAGAAGACATTCATCCGGGAATATTCTGCGAGTACTCAGCAAATGGAGATTTAAGGAAAGCAGACGGTCATCATAAGGACGATAAGCAAAATTAAACTTGTACAAAAGGCACCAAGTAAGCTTACGCTGAACGGATTCAACAGCATTAGACAGGTACATGAAACGAGGAGACCACACTTGGGAGCAATATTCAACAATGCTACGAACAAGAGAAATAAAAAGACGAACACATGTGTTGATATTGGTTGCAAAGCGAGAGCAGCGCAGAATGAAACCAGCTACTTTTGAAGACTTAGCAACAACAAAAGAAGCATGCAGATCAAATTTTAACTTCGGATCAAAGATGATGCCCAGGTCTTTATGCTGATATACATGCTTCAAAAGACTATCAATCAAAAAATATTCAAAGGAAATGGGATTAGGCTTATTGAAAAAAGACATCACGAAACACTTGGAAACATTAATAGGACAAGAGTTCGCAGAGCACCAATAAATTGAAACAAAAAGAGCCGATTGTAGCTTGCAACAATCATTTTGGGAAGCGGCAGCACGGAAAATTTTAAGGTCATCAGCATACAACAGAGAGTCAGACTGGAAGTTACAAGGAAGGTCATTGATAAACAATGTGAAAAGGACGGGACAAGGGATGCAGCCTTGGGGAGCACAAGAAGTAGGAAAGAGAGGGGAGGAATAACAACCATTAAACACAACACGGCAGATGTGATCATGGATGTAGGAAGAAAGCCAGGATGTAAGCGAACTTGAAACACCAAAATTACAGATCTTATCCAATAGCACTGAGTGGTTTACCCTGCAAACCAAAATGCATTAAACTTGCTTTTTTCCCACCAAATATGACATCTAAGCTACAACCACTTGATCAGGGAATCATACAATGTTTAAAATGCCATTATCGCCGAAGAATTTCGAAAAAAAAACTATCAAACGTTTTGAAGCGAACGAAAACAATAACATTACGTTAATGGATTGTGTTGACGATTTAACTAACGCATGGAATATCAACATCAAACCTGAAACAATGTCGAACTGTTTTAAAAAAGCCTGTTTTGGTCAGTATTCCGAATGGGAAGAAGAGTATGAAATTCCCTTCATTTTCATAAGTGAAAAGACTGAAGACGAAATTCAACTCCAATTTGAATACGAAGCTTGGACAAATATTAAAGTATAGAAGAAGGCAGCACGATTTCGGAGTTTCCCACCGATGAAGATATTATTGACTCCTGCAGATCCGAACCGGTACAGTTGGACAACGGAGATGACTGCCAAAGTGACACAACGGAGGAGGAATCGAAAGACGATTTCCAGCAACCACCTTCAAACAGAATGGTTGAAAATTCGTTGAGTGTCTTGCGTTTCTATTTAAAAGCCAGTGAATATACAGCCGATTCCCTGTACAGTAGTTCAAATAACATTGAAGCTTTTTTTGAAAACCAAAATAAAAAATCCGGTCGTCAGTCACAAATAGTTATATATATATATATATATATACATATAGGTACATTATGTATATATGTAGATATATGTACATATATGTTGAATGTACTGTTTCATATTTGTTATTTTTTTTAAACTTAGATATCAAGGCACTCATGTAACATATATTTACTGAAATAAATACATAAATGTTCCTTCACAAAAAAGTAGACGCATATGTACAGTTATTATTGATAAGTCGAAGTCTTGATAATTCGAAGTCTTGATAGCTCGAAATTTCTATGCGTCGCATCGCAGTTCGAGTTATCGAAGTTCGACTGTAATTTCATATTTTTTTTCCAAAATATAATTCAAAATTCAGTAAAAATAGTATTGCAATAAAATATGGTCTCCTAGTGTAAAGACCTCCGATTGATAAAGCTCTTTATTGCTCACAGAACATTATAACAGCGAGGGCCTCAAAATATCTAAAGTCCGTTTCAGAAGTAAAATGACGTCAGTGTGAACGTGGTGAATGCAAAGTTCACCGCGAATTGCATCTATTGACTCAATATCATTTTATACCTCATGTTTTCCATAAGTCACTCATCGAAATTCCATCACTCGTATGCATACTGCGAAACCACAACTTAAGTTCTTTAACCAAACAAGTTGTTGTATTTTACAGAAACACCCACTACACCGGTTTGCTGGAAAAAACTACATATAGTAAAGAACCATTAAATAACTTACATCCTAGTTTCGATTGATTGTTTTCGTTGCATATTCACACGCCCGCCGCGTCACGTTACTGCTCGTTGGATAAACAAGGTCTGCGTCGTCGTTGCCGCTCCGGTTTCATGTCAACTTCTACATGAGCCTTCAGGTCATAATTCACCCGGTCAACGTTTCGTTGTCTATTCTTCTGGGCGATTCGACGTTCTTGTGGTCAGAAACTTAAAACTGCAAATCATAGTCCCATAAATACATTCGTTCGACTTTCGTCGCTAAATGGCTAAGAAATTCAGATACAAGAAAGAGCGAATAAGACCAAAAGTGTTGTCGAATTGGATTTTACTGAATATATTTAATAATATATTTATATTTAATAATATATTTGTTTCGAGATGATATTTTCTTTTTTAATTTAAAATTTCCCAGGAGTTGTCAGTACATTTCTATTTTATTCATCAAACCGCATAGAAAAAGCCGGTTTTATGTTTCGACATACTTATATAAAATTAAATACTTTTCAAGCTCTTACATTTGTTTTAAGTATCTTGACTTTGTCGCTCGTAATGTCGTCAAATTGTTTTGCTTAGCCAGAAATCAGACGTAATAATAATATTTTAGTATAAATCATGATGATTTTGTGGACCATTGCACGAAATTTTACTGTAAAGTGAAATGGCCAACACATTCCTCTCCCACGGAAATACCACTGTACACACTTGGTTCAAGAACAATACCAAAGAATAAAAACCATTCTAGCATTCTCGAGCACAATTTCACTGCTATAAGTTTGATGTGAAAAAACCAGATCGGATAAATCCCAGGATTATCTCCAATGCCATCACTTTGCAGACAAAAGGAATAAATCAGGCGACAGATTTATCACGACCACGCTACGCTCTCTCTCTACTACACATCATGCCACGAAGCTGTACTATCTATTATCAGATCAAATAATACTGATTCTAGAATACTTTATATGGAGTGGTTTGTGGCATCATGATGACGCAGCAAAATAAAAGTATCTTTTTTAGATATGTGATGGAAGAGAAGCAGTGGACATCGATTTCGATACTAGAAAAAAACTATTATCTTATCGGACTTTTGCTTAAATTCAAACGAAATAATACTACCCAGTCCTGTGAAATAGAATTGCACATTACGAATTGCTGATTTAGTAGTAGATTCATACTAGCATCGACTTCCGAATAAATCATTTGCATGTTAAGACCGGAAGCTTCGTAGTTCGAGGTTAGTGACAGAAAAGTGAACTATTCTAGGTTGACGAGCAAAGAATGATATGGTGTCACTAAGCAACACTAATCTCAGTCTTCTTTGTTAATCTGGGGTGTGTTCAATGTGCATGCTATAGCTGCTTCAAAAGCATAGCATAGCATCACTTTAGCAAGTGTCAAAATTTGAAGTAGCTAGGTGAAGCAGCTATGGGTATTGGACAGCCAAGAGCTGCTAGGAAGGTCATCAAATTCAAAATTACTTTTTCAAAATTTTATTTTTTAATTTTAATATTTGTGTTTTCGTGGATTAGTTCAATACTTCCATTGCACTTTGGAAATTGTATAAAATTTAGGAGTTTTCTACATACAGCTGCAGAAACCATTAAAATTTTCCTAACATATTTAAAACGTATCACTTATTTCCGGCTTTTGACGCCATGTATGTGAAAAAGAGCAAAAAATAATCGTTGAAAATTAGATGGCACATGAATCAATCAGTGCACCCGGCCTTTTGCGCTTCATGCTCGCCTGCTAAAAACTCAAGATGAGCTGCACTGTGTGAAAGACGACTTAACTCGAGTTGAGTTGAAGTGTTTAAAAGCCCATATTTAATTTATGCTGTCACTATTGTCAAATTCATTCCTCATTTCCTGTGTCACAAAAGCGCAAAAACTTATTTTCAATTTCCAATTGAAAATGACGTTTGGACTGCATGTCAGCTGTGTACGCACGGCCATTTTGCCTTAGCTACTTTCTTGCTATCCTCCAGACTGCGAGCAGCAAATAGCTGCTACCTTAGCAGCTATGCCGGAATCTTGGACAGCCCGACTGTCAAATAGCAAGCATCAGAAAGTAGCTATTTCGTGACATTAGACAGCCAGAGCTGCTAAAATAGCAGCTAATAGCTGCTATAGCATGCACATTGAACACACCCCTGGTTTTTGTTAATTTGTGTTTTTGTTTAATATTTTGTAACCATAAGTTTTATAGAATCTCCTAGAGATTCTTAACAAATTTTTTTTTTGTTTATGAGTGCATCGAAAAAGCGATTTAGTCCATTCGTAGAATCAGTTTCCAGCACTTGTCGGAAGCTATTGAATCTTTTCAACGTAAATTTACTCGTTGACTGAACGTTTAAATTTGCATCCGTAGATTGTACTTTGATGAATGTTTTTATTAAAATTGTCTAATGGGCTCTTTTCTGTCAGTTTTTACATAATTAGAAATTAATTAATTTTATGGTTATAATATACAGCTAACTTTTATTCAAGCATTTGTTGTTTCTTTTTTCGTTAAGTTAATTTGTACATTCTACATCAGCTGTATTATCATCTCATTGAATAATAGGAAAAAATATGAATTACCTTATCACTGAGTTGTAATTAATCTTCAAACCGACTATAATAAATCAGGGCAACTTAAAGACAATTGAAGCATCTGGAATATCCTTAGTATTGATGTGACTTAACGTCAAAAAGGAAGGAGTTGACATGTTCATCAAAAAAAGATTTACAAAAGTCTTTGCAAAGTCATTCGCTTGAATATTTCGTTTTGCTTTTCTTTGCTCACTAGGAATATTCAACAATGCATTCAATGCCAACAGCAGCACCCTCGATCTTGTCCTAACTGATTTTCCGTCTTCTGTCTTTGTGCTTAAGTATTTCCCTTTCTCCATATGTGCCCACTGGTCGTCATCACCTTCATCTCTTCATTGAATCTACTTTTACTATGGGTGTCAATTCTAAAAAGGCTAATTGCTCCGCTCTGATCAACGAAATAAATATGGTGTAAATATGGTATTATATTTTCAGAGGACTATGGTTAGCCCTCTTCTTTTCCTTCTTATCCGATTCGATATCTTGTTACATTCCTTTCTATCATAGTAACAGACTAATCTTCCGTGTTTCATCCTCTATGCGGCGATTTTTCTCAGAGCCAATGGTGCAGGGCGTAGGAAATACAACAGATCTGGCTCGATTTTAAAAGCTACGTGTTTTTTTTTTTTCTGAAAGAGTTTTGAAAGCCTTCAAAAAGTTTACTTGGAACGATACAAGGTAATATGAGATTCTTACTCACTAAATGGAAATCCGAATCAGAATATCATTCGCGTTAGTTTTCCTCGTCCATACTACTAGTACCCGCTCTTTTATAGTCTGTCAGACTTCCAGGAGTCTATGAGGTATTCTTCCTCTTTTTTCAAGCTTAATACCAGCTCCACATATGCTGATACAGCTGACCAGGCGTCACATGGCTGTAACATCATCCATCATCTCCACGGTCTACCCGTCATGATTATAATCATAAGTATCCTATACTATCCTGAATCTCAGTTTTTGTGATCATCAATTCTATCCAGCCCATGATTGAGTTTGCGCTGGGCGAGATGAGGATTTCTAGATGTGATAAAAGCAGCTACATTGTCGGCATAGCCCTCCTAGAGCACATCATCTGGCATTTCGAGGTGCAAGAAACCACCATAAGTAATATTCCACAGGTCTGGCCCAAGAATGGACCCTTGTGCTGCTCAGTTGCAATAGTTTTGCATACAGTTTACTGATTTGTTTCATATATTAAATGGAAATTTTTCAAGTATTCTCGTATGATAGCTAGCAAGTAGTCCTCTACCTAAAAAAGTTGCTTAAGAGAGTCCAATATGGCTATCCATTTCGCCGAGTTAAAAGCGTTACCAAAAACCCTATAAGTCTAGTCCAATGACACGTGGCCTCTGCGTGCTCTGCTGCGATAATAACGGGAATAATACTTATTGTTGAGTGATCGCTGTGGAAGAAGTGTTGGTTTTCCGAGAGGTCGCCAGCTCTTCGTATCGCCACCTTGAGACGAGGTTTCAGCAACCTTTCTAGAAGTTTCCCCGCAGCATAAAGCATACAGAGAGGTATATAACATTCATTGTACATCCGTAGTCATGCTGACGGGTGTCTCTCCACCACTGCTTTCAGAACTTGTGTCGGCGTGTTGCCCGGGTCTGGGGCTTTTCCGTTCTTCATTCTGGCAACAGCTTTGCATAGCACTCCTTCAGTGAACAAAGGGACATACTCCTGCCGGACTAAGTAATCATTTACAATATGCCTTTTTTTGCTCTTTTGTCGTTCGCGGCAAGTCGCAACGCTTCTGATCGTTCCATAGACCATTGTGCCCTACTCATGCACGCTAGAGCTCTCCGTCTTAGTTTGGATATCTTCTCAGTCCACCAATTAGCCCCTAAGTCTCCCCGGTTTTGAGTTTCGAAGTGGCATCGACGGGTCGCACGCTCGTCGAATTTCATTCATGGTGAAATTTACCAACGTACCTATTCCACCGGGGGAGTACCCCCATTTTGGCCTGCGCTGACCTCGAAAGCAATGCTGGTCTCAAGTTACTCCAACAGCTACATCCTATCTAATTTCAAAATACTCCAGTCAAGTATTTTCCGGATAGAATCTTGAGGGGCCGGGCTTTGCATGACAGCTAGTAGATTATATAGTTATGGCCACTTCTAGTGTACCCCGTATAAAAAGTAACGCAGCGCTCGGATCGGACTTTTGACATTTTGTTCAACACGCCAGTATCAAGGTTCACACCAAAATTCAGCTTTCCCCTAATTTTTCCGTAGCACCATGTTAAGTTTCCCCGGACAGAAGCTGCGTGGACAAGTAATCCGCAGTGCGGAACCTTGCCTTGGAGAAGCTTCATATACGCAGCAGCTTCTTCTGCTCAAAGCTTTGCATGCTCCTGACCGCAGAACGTGCTTGGCGTCTCATGTTTTCTGCTTGCACTGCAAGCAGAATGGGTCAATCAAGCAATCCTTTATAAGGTGTCCGACCATTTTTTACAGCTAGCAGTTATTGCTACGGTTTGGTCCTTTCCAGTCCTTTTTTGTGCGAGTGTACCCCATGAAATGCAAAACAAATAAAAGTTGAAAAAACTGTTAAGAAGTTTCTAATAGAGTATCGTTGATCCTGAGATATACTAATTTTCTTATCATCAGTCGGCTGAAATACTTGTTATGGTCGAGTCTAACTCGATTGTACATTGTTTTCCGGAAATTTTTCTTTTTCGACATCTGTTGATTCGTTATTATCATTCGAAAGTTATCAGAACACTGTTGAAAGCCAAGTTAAGAGCGATTCTTGAGCTATCAATGTTTATGCTCACCGATCCGTTAACTAGACTAGCACTATACTCTTAGTCCAGGGTTTTCAGATTTTTTTTTGTTCCTCAAGGCCATCAAAATAGGTGTTTGTTTCAGTGGTGACCTCATCGTTCGACCCAAATTTCTCACCGCCCAGCCATTTTTTCTTTGCCAAATGCAGTCGTTTCTGGTTCAAATCAATATCGAAAATACCCAAGAGCTCTGAATAATATTCGCCGGTGATCGTTTTACCCTTTTTAAGGTAATCAATGGGAATGATAACCGCGTACATCCCATAAAATTGGAGCCAGGACCTTTTTGGCAGACCGACTCACCTTGATTTTCTTTGGGGCACGTTCACTCGCAGAAACCCACTGTTTGATTGTTTCTTGGTCTCTGGTGTCGTAGATTCATGTTTCATCTACGGTCACCGAACGGCGCAAAAGCACGTTCTGATTGCGGCTGAACATTGTCAAACACTCCTTTGAAGTGGTCACACAGTTCCGCATATAGTCAAGTATGAGCGAACGCGGCACTTATAGCGTCGATAGCTTCTTCAGGTTCAAGTATTCATGTAAAAGGTGGTGTACCCGCTCATTTGAGATGCCTATGGCCTCAGCTTTCTCACACACTTTCACTATCCGATCGTCCAATATCATTCCCTGGATTTTATCGACGATTTCTGACGTGACGACCTCTTTTGGGCGACCTAAAAGTTCGGCGTGACTTGTACTGGTACGACTACAACGAGACTCAGTAAACTGCTTCAAAGCCATTGAAATTAAAGGTGCAGAGTCTCCAAAGCATTTATCAGGCCTTTTTTTGGTTTCGGTGATGATTTTTTACCCAAAAAAAAGTAATGCTTAATCAGCACACGAAATTCAGTTTTTACCATTTTCGTTATAGTTTACGAGGATGTCTGCTTTCAATGGCTGTCAAACTAAATGGTGCAGCTTGCTGAAAATTTTGCAGTTATCTATTAATAGATGACAGTTAACGGGAGCAATGTCGCATTTAAAGTTACTGCGCGGGAAATCCAAAAAGTCACTGACTTATCAAACTACCCTCGTACTATTTATAGAATCAAACAGCGAAAAATGTCTTTGAAGTCTGTATTATCAAAATAAAGCCAGTCAATGCGTTCACATATTATAATTGTTCTTTTAAAGGCACTTTATCAAAATCCAAAGTAATCTACGCAATCTTTTGTGCAAGCTGAACCATCCAAAACAAACGAAACTTGATTTTATTTCCGGTTAAAAAATGAATTAACTGCATTGGAAACTCACAGAAATATTCCATTAGGAAACTTCTAGCAAGCTAAATTACGGCGATGTGGGTAGCGATATGCGTTTTTCGTTTCAATTTATAAAATGGCATACGAAATAGATGGCTTCAATAAGTTCGTTTGTCTTTCATGATACGGCGGGTTTTCCATCACATCATACTATCTACGTTGACGCATACGAATGCAAATCCATTAATAAAAAGTTCCTTAGCTCGTTCACCTGTTCATAAACGTGGAGTGAGTACCCAATGCTATCTACGACTTCACATGGAGCCCATAGAGTAGCCAACAGCTAGCCTACACTGCGTAAAACCAAATATCTTTCTTCAGTAGAAAGTTTATTTCTTGCAGCAAAAAAGGCTTTGAATCCTCCAGCAGGTATACAAAGAGTGAAATTCACGTGGAATTGTAATTGCGGAACACACTGTTTGCTTTTATCTTCCTACTTTCGACTTTTTGTTCAGTTTCTGAGCACGGCCAGCCGAGTAATGAGCAAAGAATTAACCGAAAAGTAGTTGTAACTGCTGAAAAACTAGAAATAATATCGAATTAGGTTTCCTCTTGTCGATGTTAATTGCAGGTTATTGTGAAGGCACAAGTTGGTTGGGAAGTTGGGTCATCGCAATAGTCTTTCTTAGTCGCAAACTCTTCGACAAAGCCAACAATCTAAGACAAATGATTGTGGGCTCTCCTTCGTTCTTTGTCCAAGTCGTGGAATTGATGTTGGGACGAGTACGATAGATTTGAACTTGACGAGCTGGTCCGGTAATGAGTGTCGGGATTCCAACCAGTCATTGGCGGACACAAAGTATCATTAACTACCACTCGATGAAAATACTATTTATTCAACGAACTCACCGGATCGTTAATGAGCTGTTTTATGGACAAGACTTGGTCTATTGTGAAATGAGCTTGGATATTGACCTGAAGATGTTGAGAGTTGTTGAAGAATGTTCGGATAAATGGACACGTGAAACCAAGTTAAGCGAAGTTTTACCCTACATCCACTTAGAATCTCGAAGATCTTTGTTGGTCAAAACTTAATTAATGCAAAGCTGAGCGAAATGCTAAAGAGCATGACCCATTTGATTGGCTGGCCTACAAGTTAAATTAGATTAGATAGATAGAAATATAAATACATACCGCTAAATGCTTTCAAGTGAACTTTAAATTACAAGAATTAATATGATGTTTTTATTGTTTTTCGCATGTTTCTGTAAACAAGCCTGGCACGAAAAAATGAAAATGAAGGGTATTCAAGGGTATTATGAAAAAGAAAACAGATTCCAATTATTTAAAAAAAAGTCTAGCGCACCAGAACCGCTAGAAAACTAATTTTCGAAGAAGCTATCTTTGAGGGATTTAAAAATGTGTGAACACGTTATACACTTCTTTGTAGTATCATATCAACCATTTCTTACTCAAAGGAACCAATATCATTTTCTGACAGCATTTTCTATAACACAAATGATGAAAATGTTCAGTGCTGGCTACATTTGTCCAACACAGCAGCAATAAATCTACCATAACAATCAACCTATCCTGTGAATTTCATTTTCATCCGAGGATTTCATCGAAAGTTTCAGCGATTAAACTATGTCTGGGGTTGCCATCCGAAAAATTTCCAAAACTCGGAACATTTAAATATCGGTTGCTTATTTTATTGTAAATGCTTTGCTTATGAATACAAAATGGAAGCATCTGTTGGTGCAATATTTACGAATTGTCCGGTGCTGGCAATCATGTGCTAGCACCATAGCTGCTTCACGTTGTGTTAAACCCACCCTATGAATTTCGTTTCGATTGAATGGCTGCGCTGTAAGTTATAGGAGTGAATTTAATTTTAGGGTTACCATCGTCTAAACTTTTTAAATTTTTCGATTCACGATTTTTCAACGAAATTCCTACAGAATAAGAAACGCAACAAGATATACTTGTCACATTAATTTCGTTTTGATTTCGTCACTGCATCGGAAGTTATAGGGAAAAAAATCTTTATTTTCCTGAGCAAATTTACAATATTTAAGAGATAAAAATTGCCGTAGCTGGCGTCCCTATATTAATTTTTCAACCAAATTTCTATGCGATCTATCTTAAAGTACCTATCTTAAACTACTGTTCAAAATCTGGTGGCTAAATCGGAAGCTATAGACTAAAAACCAATTTTTTTTCTCAGCGATTTTTCCAAATGGCACCACTGCCACAGTGATGCCCGTATTTCAAAATCACTTCTATCAGACCTGGTCCTAGCTAATTTCAACATGTCCGGTAAATTTCATATTGATCGCATTATCCGATCGTCAGTTCTCGTGAACAGAAGTTTTGAGTGCTCAAAATAGAGGTAATTTGATCACGGGCTGCCGTTCTTGTTTACCGCGGGATTGTCAAATATTTTATTTGACTTGGTGGAGAAAAGTCAAAATATATCAATAATTTGAATTCATTTTCGAAAATCAAAAATATTTTTAAGGAGGTCGATGATTTGAAGGATTTTTGTTCAGGAGCCTGCTGTAGCTACAGAGTTGCCCGCACAGTCTTGCAAGTCCATGTATGTTAAATTTTAGGCAACATCAATACGCTCTGAAACGTTTACGAAAATCCATTGTTTTTCTTAGAAGTTATGACAAATCGAAATTTGAAAAAAAGCCTTGCCTACTTTTAGGCACTCAGCGCCTACACAAGGTTCAAAATTTCCACTTCTTTATCATAAGCAAACTAAAAACATCATAAGTTTTCATTGCTAGTACTTTTTTTTAACAAAAATTTACACTGCTTGGAAATATAGGAGTACCTGAAAATTCACTAAAATGCCCGCCGCCGCCAAAAGTTTTAAGATATCTGAATTCTAGCAAGTCATGGACCTACCTGTTATATACATCTATGTTTTCGTAAAATTTCAGCCCATTCAGATCGGCCACTCCAGAGATTATCTCCCTTAACCATTTTGCTGATATACATATATATATATATATATATATATATATATATATATATATATATATATATATATATATATATATATATATATATATATATATATATATATATATATATATATATATATATATATATATATATGACGAATTTTCGGCGAAGCAAGTTTAATACTAATTTTCTTCGAAAATTAGTAAAAAATGTCTCATCCCTTGCATCTTATTTGACTCGTGTAAAAGCAAAGAAATCCCACGACAACCCTCGTACGGGTCTAGGGGTTGAAGCTGGTGGAGAGCTTCATTACAATTTTTTTAATCATTGTGGATACGAGTGTAGAGTGATTAGTTCCGCGACACACTTTACCCTTGATTTAAATCAGGTACCTAATCAGAGCTAGGTGAACTCAACGCTTGGTGTGGGGACCCTCGTCCGAACCTGAATTCGAACCAGGGACTCCACACGCAAGAAGCCAGTACTCTACCCACTAGGCTACTCAAGCTCGTGTACCATCCAAAAAATAGGAGAGCTCAAAGGTTGAACTCAAACTCAAACGAATTCGACATATTTTTATCAGAAATTTATTAAAGGCAGCATTGGAAGGTTCGAATTAGCTAACATCGAATGGTAGAATAATTTACAAAGGCAAATAAATTTATTCAAATGATTATTTAAATGAGCCATAGTTTGTAAGACTCAAAACATCGTTCCTAAGCATTACGCAAACTACCCGAACATAACCCATCTGATAGTATGCAATAAAAACACCTGTTCGGTTAATATTAGCAAGCACTCACGCGTTTCCAGCGCCTAATCATAGAATAAATTCAAAGGGTTTAACGACTACCTTCTGCTTCTACATCAACGATAGTTTCGAATTAACATGTTGATGGTCATTCTAAAATCATCAATAAGTAGCTCCAATTTCCGCCATTATCCCGTTTTATGTCTATATCTGCTTCAAATATTCCCAACGAGACCGCACCGATACGATGTTAATGCTCCGAGTCGTTAAACCCACATCTGAAATAGAAGAAGTCGACTCCAATCAACCACTCTGAATTACGCTAGTAAACCTCCGAAGGTTAGTAAGAGAGCGCCGGGGTATCCACTTTGCAGCGGCCGAATACTTCTCAAGGCGAATAAACCGGGAATCATATTAACGTGACAAAACTGGGCAATCACACGCACTTGTGAAAGAAACCGAACCCATCCAAGAATCAACGTTTTATGGCGCAGAGACCGCTATAAAAGTAACAAGCAAAGCAACAAAGTCAAATCGTAATCGCACTACTTAACATTTTTTACCCTTTTTCGAACCCGGGCGGGTGAATACAATGCCTCCGCGACTTGCGTGAAGACGATCGCTGGCGTAGATACATACATACATACGAGGCATAATTTAATTGAAGAAGCTCGAGTAAGAAACCCGGCAGAAGTTTGATATTCGAATGCAATTTCTTAGAATGGGCATTTAAATGCGAGCGGTCACGGACAAGTTTTCTAACGTATGCTCGGAATAATGGGTAGTATGTTTTATGTGCATGGCTATCAATTACCGACAATGACCGGTGGAGAAGACTCATGTTTGCCAATGCATGCGACGATGCGGCATTTATTGGTGTGATTCGACTTCTTGTTGGTTCAGTTACATCATTGTGTACTTTCCTAATGACGTAAGTGTTTTATGATTCAATTGCTTTAATGGCTATCATAACCAGACTTAATGGTGATCTGGAAATGGTGAGTAATCATACAGAGGTTTGTTTTGCGGAAGCGGGAAACCGAGATCTTGTGATTGGGGAGCTTTCGTGCTCGGGATAAAGCACTCGAGATTGAATCGTCAATGGAGACTCACCTTTGGAGTGCGGAGGGACTGAGGTCAGTTCTGAACTTCAGATGCTGCATCATCCTTTACGATGTACAAATTTTAGCGATTATCTTTTTTTTATAAAGTATACACTAATTATCTTACATTTTAATTCATGCAATAGACCAGAAAAGTGTTTGTTTGGTACGATTTGTAAGTTAAACTTCACGAAGGGTCGATATGGGTCTCCGGGTTTAGGCAGCATCCTGAGTCACTCAATACTAAATGTGGAAAAATGACTCTGTCAGCGTAATATACTAAGTTCGATTCAAGGAGTCTTTTACGGGATCACCACATGTGACATCTTAGTAGAAATTAAAAAGAACGTACGCAAAAATCTGGTATGTTGAGACCACATTCTTCAGGTTGAGAGTAAGGCCACATCACATAACTAAGGGAAAGAATGCGAATGGCAATCAAATAGGACTACCCATTGACAAGTGCCTGCAAGGAAGGTGCGCTCTTAGCATAGATCGATTGCTGCAAATCAGATAGTTGATGTTCCTTGCAAATATCGGACTAACGAAACAACTCGACAAGAAATAATGTGGAAGAGAACTGGCATATTAGTATTATTCTACTGCAGAGTTGCCTATCAGACCACAACGAGGCAGTGGCGGCTCGACACAAAAACACTATTATAGGGTATACGCGGATACCAACAAGAAATATGTACTTTACTTTAACTCAGTGGCGGCTCGTCATTTGCAAGAAATGACGATTATTCTGACGAGCCGCCACTGCAACGAAGTTCATATAGTTATCGTATTCAGCAAGATATGAAACCTTTGACTACACTATGCAACAAATTATATCCTTTTTTTCACTGGGCTTACAGTATGTAATTATGACTAATCACCTTAAAGCTATTTGAAGTATATAAATAAAATTGTTACATCACGTCAGATTTAGTAGTGAAAGGCATTTATTGATTTTCTTCAAATTCGTAAGAAAGAGTGAAGAAAATTCTTTGTCACATCGACACAAGCCAACCATGCATTTTTTCCAAATCAGGATCATTGATTAATTTTTTTAAACCAGGTCATATAAAAATTCCTTCTTGGTTTTGAGAAAGGAAAATCCAGGTCCGTTTTGGGGAAGCGCTTTCACAAAATTCTTTATCAAACTTACATTTAAAGCCACTACCTTTAAATCTGCATATATTTGCCATTTGTGTTCTACATGATTGACTTTTTCCAGAATTTGTTTTAGTGAGCGCCGTATGCTACAGGCAAAGATCGAAATATGTCACCGTTATGGAGTAAAACTGCCTTTAAACTCTCTTGTGACATATGTATGTCTGTGACCTAATGCTGACATTAATTTATTAATATTATTACAGGATACTAATCCATCTTTTTTTGAACAAAAGATAGCTAAAGAAATGTGACGTTTTCGATAAGTTGAAATTTTAACTTCAGTTTGCAATAGATTCCATTGCTTTAATCTCGAGCCTAATATTTCTGATTTTACTTTGGCCAAATCTAAAAGCCTAGACAGACAGGCACTTAAATTACTAATTTACTAATGATCATTTATACCCAAATTAGAGCCTAGTCAGACAGCGCAGCCTATATGATGAGTACTGTCGTAAATGATCATTTAAGTGCCGTGTTTCATATGCTAATTTGGACTAATAACCACTAAATTACCAAATTATCAATCATTAAGCGAATCGAGTAATTTAAAAGGTGCTGACACACAGCCCTTTTGTTAGCTGTGTTTAATGAGCTGCTCTAGGTTGAGCTAGGTTGAGATATCTCAACAAAATGTGTTTAATAAGCAATACGGCTGCTCTAACCTGCCCGAAGTTGCTCTGATTTGTGTTTCATGAGTCTGCTCTAAGTTGAACTAGAGTAATTTAGAGCACGATTTTTACTCTACTTTTTTTGGTAGAGCAGGTTCGGGCAAGCAACCAGCTGTTTTCCAACTGTCACGGAACCGACTTTAGTTAGTGAATTGACAGGTTGGCCTTGTGACAAGTAATGAATTTTAAGAATGGCCTCTCAGCTGCTCTCACTTGCTTGACTTGCTCAATTACTCTGGTTTGTTCGACTATTTTTGACAGCCGCACTACTATAACGCTCCTTGAGATGCTCCCCTATTTTCGTGCTCATTAAACACAGCTGTTAACGATGAATACTGTCAGTGAGTGTTTATCACTCAAAGCTATTAGTTTTTGAAAAATTGAGAAATTGAAAGTTTTTTAAGCGTTTATTGTTTTATGTTCTAATTAATGAAGTTGGAGTACAAACCGCGCATTCTTCATATATTTCGAAATTAAATTTTGTATCTCAAAAAAGTTGTCTTCTTCTTCCTTCCAATGCGAAAAGTGACTCTTTACAAGGGGATTTTATATTATACAACATGTATGTAAAAATAAGGATGATTGCGATGATCTGATAACGAATCCCGTTAATTTACAGGCATATTTGACCATATCAGAGGCATAGGAGTCAAGCTGAAATTTGTTGTCCTTGATACAGGTATTTAGAGAAAATTGATTGGTACCCAACGATTAACCAAATATGGTAGAATTAGAGTTGCGGGATCATAGTAAGGAATTACATTTTTTCTTGCCGAGAATAATCTGTGCGATCTTCAAGGAAACCAGTTTTTATAAATAGTTGAAAATCGTCAGTCAAATAAAGCCAAAGAAAGCTAAATATAGACATTCACATGGGGTTGAGAATAGAAAGGTGATAAATATAGAGCAGGAATAGTAAAGAAACTAGCATTGAGCCTTGAGGGACAAGAGTTTTGAGTAGATATACAATAACTTTAGCGTACGTGCCAGGCACAATTGTACAGATTAGATTCAAGTCATTTGATAATACTCAAAAACCAGAGCGACTCCGTTGATAAAGAAAGAGGCTGTGAACCAAGTAATTAAAGGTCTTCATGATTCTAGCATTTGCCTAACAAAATTTGTGGTAGGATGTCATGATGGTATCATACAGGTATGTCTCAAGTACAACGAAGAAAGATCGAAGAAATGAAATAGGTTGAAAAACTCCTACAGATGATGCATCACTTTACTGAAGAAATCCACATAGCGCTTTATATATGGACTCATAAGCTATGTAGATAGTACTCTGAGCTACGCAATATAGCTTCAAGTGTCATATCGTGGCGTAGGCTTACAATCAAAACACAATGTATAGTGTGACGTATTATACATGCGCACGTGACGAAAGGAGGTATATTTTTCACTGCATAAAATACATAGCAGTATGTGCTATGTATTATAGGCATGTGTTATAGCCCTCTACGATATGAATTATTGCCCCAATGACAAATATGAAAGACCTTTAGGTCATGTATTGCAGAAAGAATTTATAGACATTGAGTGCTATAATAAATGGCGTAGAGAGCCATAATACATGGCGTTCACGGCTATCATACATAGCGTCTACATTTATGTATTTTTCCCTATGTACTATGGCGTCTGACGCTATATTTTTTAACATTGCTGAAATTAGCTATGTAAATAGTACCAGAAGTTTTAACTTATGGAATCTGGCGCTATGTATATTTCAGTGTGGTTTGAGTCTCATTCGAAATATAGAGGACAACGTTTTTTGCTCTAACTAATCGACAAGGGAGTACTTAAAGAACGATTTCCCATTTTTAGAAACATAGATGTTTTTGTAGAGCTTTTGTTTCAGATAAAATTGACCCTTTTTATTAGAGCTTTCTATTATGGTTGATATAATTATTATGAATTTGTTTCCAAAAAAAACTGTGAGCTTGGCTCAAAAATATGAATCTGACTCGAAAGCTTATGAATTGGTATTGAGAACCTATGAATTTTATTTGAAAAATTATAAATCAAACCTAAAAATATTATGAATTTTTAACAAAACTCTATGAATTTGACTCAGAAATCGTATATACATATATACGATTGTATTACTGAGTCTATATTGATGCTGTATGATGAACAACGTGGGCGAATTTTAGCCGAGCTAAGTAAAACTGCATATTTGAAATATTGCTGTTTTTTACGGTTTATTCAATTAGTATCGAACATAACTCCAAAATGTTGCACCGTGATTGTCTTTCTTGGTTTAGTTGGGTCTTAAGATTTAAATGTCAATTTTTACTCTCTCATTCATAAACAACAACTGGAAGTTATTTCAAAGATACTAATTCAAAAAAATGAGACCCTCCGAGAAAGTTTCGTATTCAGGTAATTCTTCAAAATTAGCATATTTACAAAAATCTAAATCGCGGCAATTGCATTAACTTAAAAATAAACACTAGGCAAAACGAGGAGTATATCAAATTTTCATGATCTACTTGACCATTCCCATTTAATATTCTTTAATTCGATCACGTTCGTCCCACTGTTTGCGTTCGGTTCTGCAAAGGAACATGGAATATTTATAAGTTGAACAGATACAGTACTCTCTGAGATCAGATTTAAAAAAATTGGGACATGCAAATTACGTTTTCGAGTCTATATCATCAAGAACATCAGTCTGTTTGCGGAAATCAGCTCATTATTGAATATGCTGTGCACGAGCAGCATCTCTTTGATGCGATGTGCAGATAACGTTCAAGACTGACTCCATTTCGTTAAATGCAGCAAACGATTACTAATGTTAATCTGCTGCTAAAATTGCCATATCCGTTGAATGATTTCATCGTGATGGATAACGTGCGTGCCGGTAACATGTGAACTTCAATGATTGGATATGCTAGTAATGGTGTTAAAAGTTTAATTGCATTTCGAAAATCGAAATGAGGAAGACTAGATGAAAGCTGCTTCTGAGAATAAGGTCGAAATAGTTTTGCCTGATAAGATAGTTTGAAATTAACCGTTTTAAGGCTAATGACTTGAGCTTAGTACTTCATTAATAACATTTATATACATATATCTTCTGACAGCTATTTCTATCGTTGGGAAAAAAAGCTTGAAAACCTTCAAAAATAAAACCTACAAATTCGTTAAGTCCAGATCCGTATTAACCATAAATATAAAATTATTTTATGCACTAAAATAAAAGGTTGACCAAACTGAAAACGTATTTGAATCAGTTCATAGTCAATTCACTAAGAACAACTGAAAATTTCGATTACACACTCTCTACGAAATCCCTTTCAAACAATATCCTTTAAACTTTCGAAAAGTCTGCCAAGAGCACATTCGACCCAATAACAATATCTTTGTCAAATTTTATCTTATTGTCCGACGGATCCGTTTGAAATTTCAAATCCAATCTTCAGTTCCACAATCGCTTGACACTGGTCCATTGCGCAAGTAAACGGGGCGTCGTTGTCATTGTTCTTGTTGTAGTTCTAGGAACTAAAGCTTCTGCAGCAATTTGTTGTGAAATGATTCTTCACAACAAATATGGATACGACCTAGAAAAGATACAATCCTTTCACCCCTATATTGTCCATTGCGATTGTAATCTATTTGGTGCCGCATACGGTTCATGTATAAGATGATTTTTCAATAGTGTCGAATAGATTTAAGTACAGTCATAGTAGTTGGTTTGAAGTCAGCTATTTTAATCTAAGTTTTCTGAATTTTTACGTCAATATTGATAGCTTCTGTGGGCTTTGGGTAGCATCTACCGTGAGTTTACTAAAGAATGTGTTGTCGCGGTTTAATTTTTGTGTTGAAGATCTCGAATTTAAAATAATGATCATCGGAATAGGAGGATAATAATTGTGCTAAAATAGTGAATAAAGAAAACTTGAGTTATACGCACCGGCTACAAGAGAAGCCTCAACTCAGAATCAAGTTACCTCCAAATATGTAGCTAAATCAAAGCAGGGGACATTTAGGTATGGAATATACGACTTCACACTCAGATAAATTGATTTCGAACCAAGCTGTTACCAATTTTAACCCCTGGATCTAATAAGATAGAAACTGAAGAAGAGGTCAGATTACTCTTGAAATATCCATATCTGTCAAGAAATTAAAAAAATATCGGGCTTCTAAAGGAAAAATTGGTCTTTATATTAAAACACTAAATCCGTTTTTTATTTCTGCTATCGATATTTTAAACAAATCCTGCACACCAAATAAAATCAGCTGCATACATCATCTTTCAAATACATCATTTGAAACCTAGGAGCAAAAATATAAATTATAATTATTGATTTTTAAGACGAATTTTGTTGACAACTTTTTTCGCGCATATTTGAAGTTTTGGACGTTTTTCCCTACAACTATGTATGAAATTTTCTTTGGACTTATATCTGAAATGGTCAGCATAAGATATGGGGAAGCATCTACATAAAAAGCAGAGGAAGGGTACTTACTACAATTTTTAATTTCAACCAACTGTTCTTAATACAGTTTGTCTTGTTCCTGGTAATAATTGTATACCAGAAACAGGACTGTGGTAATTGATACTGCGCTGGGTAATCCAGGTATATTGAGAAGCTTCATTAGCAAGTCGCATGATGAAAAATTTACTCAAGGAAAACAAAGGGACACCTCAGGGAATTAAACGAACCAGCTCTTAGGGACCAAAGGCAAACTAATCAGCCCAGGTTAAATTAACGAGCAAGTGAACCGTTTAACAGAAATTTTGGTGTCAGAAGTCGAAATTGTGTACCCCGAGAAAATCGTAAAGAAAATCACTATTCTGTGGAGGTAAATAGCCGCTCACGAAGTGCGTTTAGTTACGACTCAGGAATCATTGAAGTTCACATGTGCCTGGAACCATTACTAGCATTAGTTGTCACTCTTCAAAAAGAAAATATGACAAATCAAGCATAATTTATAGAAATAAGTAAGTGAGAGCATCGAGGGAAGTACAAAAGTCTTCAGAATGAGGAAGATCTTGAATCTGAATACTGGCATACCTACTTTTCTAAGTAGTGAAAGCGGGGCTTGAAATTGCTACTGGAAACTCACTTCGCAGAGTCCGCTAACAACAGCCGTTCAAGCAGCTGATTAATGAAATATCCGATGAGGTCAAAATTAAGTAAGCAAGAATCATATTTAGACCGTGCAAAGCCGCAACACTTAATGAGATAGAGTCTACTATGAACAAAAGAGCAAACATGACTAGCATCTCCATACTACAGCGTATTTTTACTGCATAGCTCAGCCTTGGAGTAGCACCCGAGCTATGGCCAAAAGTTAGAGTAGTCTTTATTCCGAAACCCAGCAGATTGAATCAACATATTGTGAGGGACTTTAGACAAATAAACTCAACAAGAGCTCGATGGATTGAGCACGCGTATCTGATGGGCAGACCATTACGTAAAATAGAAAAATCCTTATCGCAAAGGCAATTTAATTCAGCAGTGTTCGAAGGTATCAAAGGGGCCTTCAATAAAGACACTTTTACGAGTATCATTGACGTCTTAGTTCGATAAGGAATGTCTCAAAAACAGGTAAATCTAGAACACCTTTTCGAGGGCCATCAACATCATCAACGTGGCACAACAGCCCGACGTCGGGCCTTCGAGGGCCAAGGCGGGGAAAATAGGTGACATGAGAAAACTACGATAAGAGATTTTATCGCCCTTTTTCCGGATCCTAAAAGTCAATCATATATTATAAGGGCCAGTGGTTTTGAAACGGTTTCAACAAACTTTGTCCAGACCGTGTGAAATCGGCGCCAGACTAGATCTAAAACTGGGCCAGAGAAGGGTCTCCAAAAGAAAACACAAGGTACGGCAATTGACCCTCAACGGAGTATTATTAAACTTCGGCGTTAAATATGTGGGCCGTATAATAGACAGGAAACTGAACTGGGGGCTAATAGGAAGTACTGAAATCGTAAGGCTCGCATAGCACTTCTTACGTGCCTATTTTCCTACTCCAGTTTCTAGGGCCTTAAACCTTGGGCTTACTACTATTTATTCACTTGTGAAGTTGGGCCAATTTCGGTGTATGACGTGATTGTGTGGTGGAGGGCAGAAGAGAGCAAGAATAATATCAAGGAAATAATGAGACTCCATACACTAGTTTGAATAAACACCATAAGTGCGTCAAGAACTAACCCAATGGCCGCTTTGGGCATTATTCTGGAACTTTTGTATCTGGATCGATTTATCCTCAGAAGAGCATTCTTAGTGGTAACAGACGCTAAGACTTTAGGCATGTGATTCGGTTTGAAGCAGTGGGGCCAAATCGGCATTCTTACAGAATGCCGAAGACGGCATGAATTTGTCGCTGCAGGCACGAACTACATAATCAAAATGACGGTGACGTCTAGATTTGGACAGACGGATCAAAGTTGGACACAGGCGTTGATCCCGACGTTTTTCAACGAATCAAAATCTTTGCCAGTTGTATAGACTTTCAGTCCATTCTTCTCTTTTTGAGGCTGAAATATATGCCATATGCATGGCAATTGAGCCCATTAACGGAACATTAACCAAACTAATGACGATTCTACAAACACTAAAGTCTGTAATGTTGGTGTCGACGAAAAGGAAAAAACATAGTTAAATCCGAAAAATATTATAGTGCTAGTGCATCGAGGTGTAGAGCCTAGTGCATCGAGGTGTACAGCCAAGTCTGATGAGCTGTTTCAAGAGCTAGGAATATTGCTCCTGTATAAATATGCCATGGTCACTTGCTGACACCATAAACAACATAGGTGCGCTCATATGATCTAAATAAAAGAGCAAATGGGAATTTATGACGGATTTTAGCCAAGATATTATGGCTCTCAGTCGGTTCAAGAAAGTGAGGGGATTGCTCAAACTCAACAGAAACTGCTTGAGAGCAACTGTTGACCTGCTCACAGGAATTGCCTTACTGCTTCGCATGCGATTAGAATAGGACTGACATCCAGACATTTATGCAGAAGATGCAAGATGGAAGAGAACACAATCGAGCATAAACATTTTGAGTGTCTGGTCCTTAAGTACAAAAGCCACCAATTTTTTAGGCTGCTACTACTTTCAATCATTAACAAATGTGGCTAGTATCGCTATGTTCAGTCAACTGACTCAATTTAGCGGAGTGAGCACTTGGAAACTCGAACTAGCTAGCAAAGGGTTATTGTTTAAGATTTATATAGTTTTATCCTAGCTATAATTACTATGGGTTCTAGCAACAAAGTAGCGTATTAGCGGTGACCGTAGATGGATTATACATTATCAATTCCACACTAGATAAAGGAAATCATGCTGCGGCTATTTTCGTTGACTTGTTTTTGACACCATCGACCATGGAGTTTTAATTGAATGATTAGGAGGATATAAATTTAATGATAAAATAGTGAGAAATTAGCTACTAAATTGCCGAATAGTAACGAAAACCTCTAGATACGACAGCCAAGAATGCGAAATAAATATTGGTGTCCCACAAGAATCTATTCTTGATCCACTTCTTTTTCTGATATATCTAAATAGCACACAGGGCGTTCAACTACCTTATAAAATTGTGATATTTGCGGACGATACCCTTCTTCTCTATTCCAGGAATGATGAGTTAGCACTCCAGAACACCATAAATGCAGATTTAGTCCAGTGAGCGAGCCTCCGTAACCAAAAATAACGGAGTATAGCTTGAAAATGTAAATTCAATTAAATATCTTGGATTAGTGATATATGATGAAAAGACATGGACGAACCACATCAACATCAGATGCAAATTATCACCTATGATAGAAGTAATAAAAAGATTTAAACTAATTTCTTTGAAAAACAACCTTAGGATCTACTATGCGTATAATATATCATTAATCGCATACGGAGTATTGTTCTGAGGCTAGACTTCCAAACAAAACATCGAGCTTATTAGAAGACTTATGGCCAGAGCCATCAAAATAGTTCAAAAAAATGCCCACACTTACCCAAACTTAAGTGGTATATGCTAGAACTTAGTCTCCCCGAAATCCAAAAACTTGGACTACTGGAACGAGGTAAATTGATTTACAAGATTTTTGCTGTTGGGGAGTCTAATAAAATTCTAGCAATACAAATCCCAGGACTAAAAGAATGAAAACAGACTTTGTGCAGGAAGCAATACATTTTTTCAAAACCCTGCCTGATTCGGTTAAATATTCGGAAATTGAAGTAAAGTTCAAAGAAAGCCTAAAGCTTAACTGTGATAGAACTCACTGCTATTTAATGAAATCTAGAGTTTTTTGTAAATTTTTTAGTAACATAACATACTAACTATAAAGAGCACGATCGAATGAAGGAGAGAATGGAGTGAAGGAGGTATAAAAAAATAAAGCCAAACTGACAATCCTTTTCTATTACTTAGCCTAACGTATATCTGAAGCATACAACAAGATACAACTTACTTATGGCAACAGACAAGTCGCTTTTAGCCATTGGATGATTTTATGATAACCTCAACTTAACCTAACAGTTGAGATAATTATAAAATCATTCAACACCTAACAACGGTTTGTCTGTCACTATAGTCATTCTTTTACGTACTTTACAACCGGCAGTCTGTTTAAATTCTAGAATTTCGTTTAAAACGGAATTTCGAAAAATAGAAATTCAAAAAAAAAACATAAGTGCTTTTAAAAAATCCTCTTACGACTGTAAAATCCTGCTTGGAGCTCGTTAGGAGCTCAAGTTGTTTGAAAGCTTGACAAGAAAATCACCACCGTAGCTTGAAAAGGGATAGAACAATGCGGTAGAAATGAATGTCACACAGTTCAGTGAGTCGTTTGCTTCGTCCGCTCTATTTCTAGACGAAAATGAAATCCGGTCACAGGACAAGAGAACCATTCTTGACGTGGCTGCTGCTGCTGCTGGCCGCTGAAGTGTTGATGTCGTTACCATTTGGATCAAATCGAGAGTCGGTCGGTCAGTAATGATGGCCACAGTAGTACTGACCATGACGATACCGATGGTCACATTCAGATTGCCGGAATGTTGCCAGGATCGTAGTGACTCGTTTGTCGAAACAAATTGTCAAGTCATTTCTGTTTCTTCATTTTATAGTGCTACGACCAGTCGAAAGTGTCTGCACGCTGCAGGGACTCCGACCAATGGACTTTGATTTCAGGGGCAGTTTCGGTTGATGCGAAACGTTTTCCGTGCAATTTGCAGCAGGAATGCTGTTATGCAAATTCCATTTATTTGCATCTCATGGATTTTATGGATACGGTTTCCTTTGAGCTGTCGTGGCTGATTTTAGAGATGGTAACGACGCAGCGAGTGATTCAGCAGAAAATGCATGTAGAATCTAAATAAGCTGTAATGATGAGTGTGCTGCTGTTTGACTTGTTTCATGCATTTGATTGCAGTGATGCATCTAATTGCCAAGTATTAAATATTAACATTTCACGCACTGACGATCAATTGACTCAACTAATTTCGATGATATGAGTTCAATTATAGCGCGACGGACATTTAATTTGCATGTTAAACATGGATACCGTTGATCGAATCGAGACGAAAAAATTAATTAAGTTTCTGCTGCTGTATCCGCGCTACCAATACAAATCGCCGTAGCAGCCTGGAACCAGGCGAAATTAATTCATGGACGAGTATCGAAGCATCTTCTCATCCGCTAATTGCTTCTATTTATGCTTCCCTGTCATATTTTTCCGCTTTTTATCTTGTGAAACGACTTTTCGGACCGGATCAGACAGTTCTCGAACTGGTCGTTCGGGAACCTTATTCATCGAAATGAAAAAAAAGATTTGAAAATGAGCTGGCCAAATCGATTCCAGAGCATAAATAATCAAGAAACATATGAATGCGAGATAGCATGTCGTGAAATTGCCGTACATCTTAGCGGTGTGATGCAACAATGTAAAGAGAGAAAGGACGCAGAATGCCATTTTTCAGAGAAGAGGAAAAGAAGAATTCCTTAAAACGTTCTGATAATTTATTTTGTCAAAAGTGAAATATTGGCTGTTTCTTGTGTTTGTCACCGTAACAAAAACGACTGAGAATAGCATTTTTCTGGTTAGCCACTATTGGGTTCTTATTATGCCGTTGAAGTGTTACCGCCCTATTGCGAGTAGTATTTTTGTGTTGAATTTTATGCTTAATAAAATATAATAGTTACCAATTTGTGATGCACAATAATAACACAAACTTTTTGAACTAACACTTTTAAAGCAGCAATGCTTTTGGTATCGATGAGTATTTAATTTTGAAATTTGTAACTTTTTAAGCATAAATGTATAAACAAATAAAGAACAAATAAAGTTATACCAGCATCTTGGAAATGTTTGGGAGATATTTTCATCTAAACTTGCAAAACAACTTTAGGTACAGTAAAAAGAAGAATTCGCAACGACATCAAAAACTCCAAAACTGCATCACCCACCTTCGAAACGCCTTTCGTTAACTATATTGAATTCCAGCCCGCACCAGCAACACATAATACTTTGTTGTGTGATCCTTCCTTCCGATGTTGTTTCTATTTATACAGGGTGGCGCAAAAGCTTTTGCCCTTCGACATGAAAAATCACCCCAACGAATTTAACAGGAATAAACTATCTTTAAAAATATTCACACCCCTCTTAATTCTTCTCAAATCTACATAGCTTTAATTAACTCCTGTATAGAGACAGAGTAGTAATTTTAGTTATGATATCCAAATTATGATTTTTATTTTAGAGTCGACAAAAACAGGTACACAAACTCGAAGATGGTTTAGTACGTATGTCTAGTCTCAAGCAAAATATGCAAACTCACTATTACTTGGGTATTTTTTTCTTAGCTTCAGGTGTTATCTGTGGTATAATATAAGAACGATTGAAAACATAAATTTATTTATTCAGTTTTTTTAGCTTAAGTGAAAGCACAAACTTTATCCAAGAACCTTGTTTTGAACGACCTTTTGCCAAAACCTGAAAAACTTTGGAAATCTTCAACGGATCGAACTAAAATTTTTTTCCGATAATAACGGTTTATAATTCAAAAGCGAAATGAAGTTCATCGCATGCGACCATTGGGCAACAGCCGCAGCGACAAAAGTAAAACATTGAGGACCCATAAGAACACTGTGAAAAGAAGTGGTTGACCGTCAGTTCTTTCTACAGAAACAAAAAGAAAGATTCGTACATTGGCTGAAAACAAAGCAGGAGTAGGAACGCAATCAGTGACGAAACGGATTCAATAAGAACGTTCGAGGCCGGCTGTACTCCTGTCAAAAGCTGAAAAATCTTGGAATTATTGATGACAATGACCGTGGTCGAGCCCGGCGTGCAAACATCCCTTTTACGGACGAGTAGTGGATTCAATTGTATCCAATACCTGATCGACAGAATAGGTCAGAGAGAACCAGCGATCCTGCAAAGATTCCCGTAATACAGACCCCGACATTCGACTTGAAGGTCATGATAGCTGGCGGAGTGAGCAGTCGCGGAAATATTCAACTTCAGCTGGTTTAGCTTTTACCTCCATAAACGAACTCGATTTGTAAAGTTTGAAGGATTTTTTTTGCCTCTTGTGTGTCACAAAGTAGCCATTTCGGCCCAAAAAAATTAATCAGCTGTGCCCCCTATACCTGGCTGACATGTGCTGGCAAGTTGGAGGTGTTAATCGTGGTATTGGGCTTGAATTTTTTATTTCGCCAGTGTCAAAGCCAAGAACATATCACATCTGCTTCACGTTGTTATATTACATTCGAAGTTATAGGAGTATAAAGAAATTGAGGGTTACCAGCAAAGAGTTTTTTCAAATAATCGAAAACTTAATATTTGCTGTTTATTGCCAATACAATATCATTACCATTTGAAAATTCTACGATAAAACCGCTTAATAAAGATATTGCAATTACACACAAAACCAACAATAGCTGGCAACCCTATCGTGGCTTTTCAACCAAATTTGGCCTGAATAATGTTTATAATAGGTTCCATTAATTGTAATAAATTCGTATTGATTTCATGACTGCACTGGAAGTTATAGGGCAAACAGTTTTATTTTCCTGAGCGAATTTTCAAAACCAAAGACACAAAAATTACCATAGCTGGCAGCACCAATCAAATTTTTCAACCAAATTTCCACCAAACAGAGATTAGAGTAAAGTTCAGCTACTGTGTCAATTTCATGAAAATCTGGTAACTAATTCACATTTCATACGGCAAAAAGCAGTTTTTTGTTGTTGTAATTTTTCAAGATGGCACCACTGGCACAGAGTTGCCTACAATTCCAAATCGCTTCTATCAGACCTGGTCCTACTTAAGTCCAATGCATTCTGTATATTTCAGTTGCATCTGATTGTTGGTTCGTGAGTTCCCGTGAACATAAGTTTTTGATGCTAAAAATATAGGTTAACTGGGAAAGGGTTACCGTTCTTTTCCGACATGAAATTGCCAAAGTTTTACTTTGAACGTGTAGATAAAGCATAAGATTTGTATACAGATTGGTTTTATTGTAACAAACGGACATTTTTTAGGATATTCGATGGTTGAATGTTTTCACTTCCAAATTTTTATTTTTTCAAATTTAAGACACCAAAATTATCATAGCTGGCAGTTCCAACCGAATTTTTCAACCAAATTTCTACCAAACGTGGTTTAAAATAAGGTCCAACTATTGGGTGAATTTTGTTAAAATCGAACGATTCAATCAGAATTTATCGGGCTAAAAGCAGTTACCATTTTTAGTGATTTTTCAAGATGGCACCACTGGCACAGAATCACCCGCATTTCAAAATCACTTCTATCAGACCTGGTCCTATTTAAGACCAATACATTCTGTAAATTTCAATTAATTCTGCTCATTGGATCGTGAGTTTCCGTGAACAGAGGTTTTTGATGCTAAAAATATAGGTAAATTGGGCAAGGGTTACCAGGCGTGCCCGTTATACCATATCAAATTTTTTTTATTCCCTAATTAAACAAAGCACAAAATTTACATATGAGTGGCTTTTTTTGGAAGAAGCGGCATTTTTTCAAGAGAGACGATGATTTGGAGGTTTTCACTTTCAGTGCCTGCCCCAGCTACAGGGTTACCAGCACGCTCATCAAAAGCTACATAAATCTACAACTAAATAATACCAATATGTGCTGAAAATTTCGTAATGATTGAATAGCTTTGTCAAAAGTTATCGCAAGTTAAAAATTTTCAAATGTTCCTGTTCTCTTTTTAGGCACCCAGCGAACACATGGGGTTAAAAAATTCCAAAACATCATCCGATTCACATGTAAAACACGTTCGAAATTTATTTTTTTAACTTTATTTTTGCAAAAATTATTTGTGTACGGAATAATAGGTATATTAGCGAGATTATCTCACTGAAATTTTTTGATGATATATATATATATATATATATATATATATATATATATATATATATATATATATATATATATATATATATATATATATATATATATATATATATATATATGTATACCTATATATATATATATGTATATATATATATAATACATATTATTACACATTATTATATATATATAAACTCACTAACATGCCAAGACGTAATCAAAATCGGATAATATCAACATGCCGATGAGAAAGAGGATGCTGTTAGTAACAAATGTTTAGATCAATATATCTCAAAAACGGTTATGGTTACAGGAAAAAGCTATATAATCTTTTTTGTTGGAAATTTTCTAAGCTACAAATTCGTCATACATTGTTTTTCTAAAGACGTAACCGTTACTGAGATATTTAGGAAAGGTCACTTTTGGTGACCTTTGACCCCGTATAAAAAGCGACGCAGCACTCGGATCGATGGGGACTTTTGACATTTTGTTCAACACGCCAGTACCAAGGTTCACACCAAAATTCAGCTTTCCCCTAATTTTTCCGAAGTTTCGCCTTTTTTATGTCGGATTTCACTGGGCTACATGTCAAAGCAGCGATCAAAGCAGAAATGTGATAGTAGCGACGAGCTCGATTTAGACCGATTTCTTTGCTCGACGCTCTCTTCGCTCCGTCTTGTCCGCACCCTTATAGAGAACATTGAGATTGAGTTTGTCGAAAGCTTTCGAGAAGTCTGTGTATATGGACTGGACTTGCGATGCATTCATAAAAGATTTGTAAATATAATTATGGTACGATATAAGATTAGTAGAGGTTGACTTACCAGTGCAAAAGCCATGCTGATTAGGTATACTAAGAGACCGAACAAGAGGGGAATCATAGAGAGGGATTCGAAAATTTTAGGTATAGTAGATCAAATACATATGGGACGATAGTTCGCAAAGTCAGCTCCATCTCCTCACTTGAAGACAGGGTTCACAAAGCTGGCTTTCCATTGAGTCGGAAAAATTCTAGATAACAGGGACCTATTAAATAAAATTAGAAGTGGTAGAGTTATGCTTTCGGCAAAAATTTTTAAGAACGCAGAAGGAATACCATCAGGTCCACAGCTTTTTTATACACTAAGGTAAAACACCATAATTTCGTCATGTTAAGAAAAATTTCGCTTAGCTCGAAGTGAAATGGTATTTCTTTTAAATAAATTCAAGTGGCGGATACATAAAGTAGTTGAACGAAGCGTTGTTTTTGCAAATCTCATATTTAAAGGACTCGATTTAGTCATTATCAAAGTTTTTTTTAAATTAGTTTCAAACTTATTTTTGTACCCAATTTCGTCAGGGCAATTATCCATATTTTTTAACTTCGTCATGTCATGTACCTAACTTCGGCCTCTAAGGGATAGCCATATTCAAATTCTATATGAGAGTAAGATTTGGATGATATGTTCGAATAAATAATTCAACAAATATAAAATCGATAAATATACTTGAATATATCTAATACAAAAACAAATATATTCTTATGAAAAAAAATACTGGAACATTTCACAAATAATTTACGGCAAAAAAATCACCTTTATTTACTTCGCATCCTTTTTTGTTTTCTTTACCCTTGCTTTTTCTTTCTCTGTGTCTACTTTAAGCTGATAATTTAAAAACTCTTCAGCAGTAGTAACGCTTGGTGTAATTTTACGTTTAACTCTTGTGGCTTCCTTGGTTTTTACTTCAGGCCAAAATAGAGCTTTTTTAAAAGAAGTGGGATAACACTGAGAATGGACGAAAACTGTGGATGTCTCTTTTATGTCTGTAGTTTCATTTTGGGATATTTTAGATTTTTGAGATATTTCAGACGTTTCTTCCATATTAAATTCTGGGGTTTTTTCTGTTTGGTCTGCTGATATTTTATCTGTTAAAATTTAGTTTTTAGGATGTACATTACCTTTTGGTGTGGACGCGATTAATGAACCATCGAGTTGTACGTAGAATTCCAAAATATTTGAATTGTTCCACACCGCTTCGTCTATATTTGCATCTAGGGTTTGTTCATGATGTGTTATGTTATCGAACACGTCTAAATGGATATCATTTTCACAGGAAATTTTTTCGTTGACAGATTTCCACAAATAGAAAAGACTTTCATCTTTTTCGCATACCATCCACGCATACTCTGAATTCGTTCTAAAAATTTCAACCTTCGCATCTCCTATTTCTTTTCCAAGGGTGGATAAAAATGAGTTGTAATCGACAACACGTCTATCATCAGCGAGATCGTCACATAATATCAAAATAATATCTTTATTCGCTTCAGGCAAAGCACTGATGTTCTTGTTCGCGAGGAGTTTGGTGCATGCAACAGCGTAAGGATTGAATTTCTTTGAATTTCCGTTGAATTTCCACATTTCTTGAAACCACTTTTAATTGTATCTGACTTTGCCGCTTCCTTTAGGTATGAGTCTGCCAGACGTCCTATTTTCATTATTACATTTTTAGGGATCCTTATATATGGCAATAGAGTAAGAGGAGACATAAGCTTTCCACTGACTGAGGCCCCTAGAAACACTGTAATGCATTCTTTTCCGTCGTATGCCGTGCAATTATAAATATGGACTCAACCTTTGCGAACTAGGACGCTCTTGTCTTTGGGACACAAAAAGAATGCTGTTTTATCGCAGGGAAGATTCGATTAGGTTCATTTAAAATTTCCTTTAGCAGGAAAACTCTCGAAATAGGTTGATATTTTGGTAAACCTATTTCTGATAGATTCTTCCGTAATCCTGGACCTCCCAGATGTCAAATTTTGAGACATTCTCAAGGAAATCTCCAGATTTCGTTTAAAAAATCTTTTATGCCAATTTATACCGAGGACACCGTTTTTGAATTTGTTTTCTCTATTTACTTCTTTTGCCAATTTTGACACACTTTAATTGCGTTTTTGTTATAGGAAAATCTAGATTCGCGACTTCAAGAATCCATTTGACAAGAGTCTGCTCTTCTGCTTGGGTAAGAGTTGTAGACGCTCCAAAATGTTTTGAATGTTTTTTTTAATTTCTTGTCTTGAAGCGTCGTTCTCGGAATACCAAATCTTTTGGCAACGTCTCTGGTAGACTGCCCATCTTCAATTGCCTTTAGGGCCATTGAAAGTTGCTCTTGTGTGTATTTCTTAGAAGTCATATCTATATATGTAACAGAAATATAATGCTCTTCTTAATTGGCAAATGCTCGATGAATCTGATACACTTAGAATAAGGTTAATTTTTGATCTCAAGTGATTTAAGTTCCTTTAACTTCGCACGTCGATTAAGTGACGAAATTAAGAAAAAATGCATTTGAGAGCATTCAAAATCGTCATGCAGGATAACGGAATTTTTCTCAACATATTTTTTTTTAGCATAATATCAAACTAAATCTTAATGGTTATAATACTTTGTTGCGCCAGAAAACACACGATTTAAAATAGATTTATTATCTAAAATCGCGACATTCTTCATCCTTACATCTTCCCAAAATGGGTAAAAATATTATGCAAATTTAACTAATATATAATAATGATTGACAGGACGAAATTATATCATAGGTTTAAATACTCTATTGACATTGATTATCCATTTTAATTTGGCAAAAATTGTTGATAAATTTAGCAAAATTCTGCTGACAAAACGACGTTCTAAGAACTAAATTTCGTCACTATGACGAAATTACTTACATTGCTGTTAACGCGCCATTGGTAAATTCGTCATGTCTTTTTCTTAGTAATTTATTGGTGAATTATAATTTTTTTTATTGATTTCGTGACTAACGATGCGCTAACTTTTATCCTTGTATGAAAAAAAACGTATAGCCTACCAACCTTGTTTCTGCCACCCTTAACAATGTTCACGTCCGCACTAAACAAAACACTAACACGCCATGAGCTAACTACGAGACGCAGCACTGACGCATGCTTCTAAGCGAACTTTTACATAATTTGGAGCCAATACGACATTCATATTAATTTACTGCAATTAAATATTAAACCTCTTTATGTCAAATGATAAAAAATTTGCATGAGCATTCGAATTTTCTTATTTTATTTGAAAATGTAAAATATGACGAAATTAAGTACCCTAACGAAATTATGGTGTTTTACCTTATATATATTCCCAACATGGCCAATGGCACAGTTACCCTGCATGTCGATGACGCATGTATGTACTACTAATCAGGACTCACTAGCAAAACAGAATTCCTACCACAGGGCCGACGGGTCTAGCAGAAGATGTATCGCAAGATATATTCTCTCAAACATTTGCCTTATAAATTATATAAATTATAATAAATTATATAAGTTATCAAGTGTGCCAGCTTCATTTCAATTTCAAACACGCATTGTAAACAGAATCAAAAAGAAGCGAAATATTTTTTAGAACGGCAGCCCAGTTCGAAGCTCGTTTCTAAATCTGACTTAATCCACATATAAATACTCGTATTGACTATTACGCGGACAAAGGCACAGCGGCAATGACCATGATCATGCGAATAATTTATGGTTACTATTAGATATCTTTGTGCAGAAAAAAATTAATTAAAATATCATCAAATCGATTTGTGTTGCGTGTAGACTTGTCCGTTTGTGAAATTTAAATAGAATAGAGTTTTTTGTTGTGAAATATCAGATTGAGCTAGAAATTTCAGTGTAAAAATAGGTCCCGTATGCCAGTGTAAAGATGGCTGGGTATTTGGAATGAAACTAGGTTTGTTTTAGCAATATACCGGCTCTCACGACCATTCACATAGTGCAAATTGTATACATGACAATTTTCATAATTTATGTATTAATTTTTTATTGAACCAGACAACCGGTAAGAGCGATCCTATTGTCACTGCGATGATTTAAAGCGGAATTCAAGGAGTGTGGAACACTCGAGACTGTCTTGTCGTATAATTTCTCATTGGATTTTTGTCGTTTCGAGCTAATGGAAAATTCTTGTAGATTCGAAATTTCCTGACCGATTTTTTGTCGATTCCGTCGCAAGACAATCCATTCAAATTTAAGGCGATCCGAAGAGACCGTACCATAGCCGTCGAACTTGTTGAGCAGCAGGTTTTGGCCTGTCCTCACTGTGAATCGAAGCAGACGAGCGAGTGCTAACCGAATCGGACTTTTATCTCGATACGAACATGGAAGACGTGTGAGATTGAGATTCAGGACCGGATACTGTATGCAACATCGTCGTCTTCATCACCGTCCCTGGCGGACTTGTGGACATCGACCACCAGCTTTTGTTTTGGTTCATTTACTTTTCTCGAGCGATATGTCCATAAAATATGAAAATGACAATTATTGATGACAGGCTAGCTGCTTTCAGCATTAATTCAATTCAAATTTGCCAATTTCGAGTCGATAGATGGGAGCGTAACTTTTAATTCAGTTCGGAGATGCCAGTTTGGAGCGGCTGGCCGACCTGACTACCCGCTGTGCCAATATCGTCAAAAGTATTTGATTACATTTTATGTCATCTGTGTCTGCACGCCATTTCTACCGCGTACCTATCTGATTGCTCATGATATAAATTTAGCACTTAATTAGCAACTGTTATATGAAGTGTAATTAATGGGTAATGAAGTCTCGTATTTCGCTAACACTTCACGAACTGTTGAGGAGGCTGGAATTTTAGCTAATGAGGTTTTTGGTCGGCACGAAATACAAATAGTATGGCCTGTTAATCATATTTTCCGAAATATTTAAGTAGTCTGTGGATTGTATTGAAAAGCAGTGTATTGATTTCTATCAATCATAGTTAATTTTTCGAAATATTTCTATTTGGAATGCATTGGTATGTTTGATTTATGACCGTGAGTAGGAACGATATCCGCTTAGATAGAACATAAATACACTCATTTTGTGACTTTTATTATTGTTGATTCTTCTAGTTTTGGTCGTAATCAGATCAGCTCCCAAATATATATTGTAACTACTGTAATTAAAGATGAAGAGATGAATAAACGAAGCAAGCTAGTCGTATGATGCAGTTTGCGTGGGTAAAATTCAAAATATGAGTAGAGTAAGCCAAAACAAAGCAAGGTGTGAAAATTTTCCACAACCTTTGTTTTGCAAAAGCAGGGTAAAGCCATAAGCGTGCACAGTAAAATAGAGGGGGCAAGCATCCAGAACCGGAACATACTTTCCTCAATTTTCATTGAAGTACTGAGAAGGCATACGAAAAATGTTGAACGGGATAAAGTTAAAACAAAAAAAAAACTAAGAACCATTATACAATAAAAGAATAGAGTATTTGGTAACCAAATAAAAAGATACAAATAAGTGGATTATCTTTTTCAGAATAATCATTCCACTTGTTTGTTTGACTTCGATTTTCAAGTATGTGTTTATTGGATTCAAGGTGCCCTATTTTTCATTTTAAGCACCGACTTCACTTCTACTAGGCTTTGCTGCGCCGCAGACGTAACAATATCAAAATTTGCAGTGCTTAGACGCATTAGCGGCTAGAAACTTAAATACATCTAGAACTAGGGCATGCAATCCCGAGATTTCGGGATCTCGGGATCCCGACCCATTTTGGACATTTTCGGGATCCCGAATTTTTTATCGGGATTCCCGAGATTTCGGGATTGATAAAATTCAACCCACTTTGAGAATTAGAAAAGTTTCATCATTACGAATTGAGCCAACAACCCAGAACTTAATGCCAAAAAATATAGTTTTATGAAAACGGAGGCGCTAAGGGCTGATTATTGCAACTGGCGTATGATTACATGCTTAATATCCCACTAAAAAGTGTAGAACCCGAAATATCTTTTTCAGCAGCTAGATATATGTGCAGCAAAATCAGTTTAGTTTAAATTTTTAAACTGTTGACGAATTATGTTTATTACGAGCATACTTTCAAAACGAATCAGCAGTTAGAACCGATCGATATTATTACTTATCACTTGTTTCATTGAAAAACAATATTATTTTGTAATTGTTATTTAACCCTAGAATGGTACCCATGAGTAATTTTTGTTCACATTCGGTATATATTTCGTCGCGTATCAGCCAGTTAGCCACTCTGACTGCCATGAGGCTAGAAGCTATATAATCCGTTTATGTTTAATGATAAAATAAAAAATGTACATAATACTATTGTTGCCTTCCTATTAGTAAAAACATGCACCTAAAATCATCCAAAAATTTACCGTACCATTCTAGGGTTAAATGGTATGGAAATATGCTGATTAAATTTTAATTCGTTTTTAACTAATTTTATGATTAGCCATCAGACCAAATAAGGAGAAATTATTGGACAAGAAGATAAGAAGAAATCAGATCATAAGATTAAATTAGATGCAATTATAGATTAAGGTTTTACTTGCTAGCACCCATGTACATACTGTGAGCGTCAAAAGTGAGTGCACACCTTTCAAATCTGATTTTGAGCTTCAATTAAAAAAAAATTACCGATTGAAAAATATTTCTGATTGAGTTATATCAAACCTTTATTTGTTAAAAACTTTATACAAAAATATCAATTCCATATATTATATAACACAAAATTTACAGAGGAACAAAAACAAAAAGTCAATAAAATATGAATCAAAAGTAAGTGCACACTTGTTAAAACGTTGCTAGATTCTAGCTGTAAACAAAGTCACGGATCTTTAACTATAACGGAATACAACTTCAATTTAATTTCTAGGAAACAGCAATCGCAAAAATTCTTGGTAAAGTCATTTTTGAAGGAGTTAGTTTGATTTAAAACGTACTAGAAAAAAGGTGTGAAAATGAGGAAAGAAATTGAGCTATAAACACGAAAAATTATAGTGAATTTGAATTGTGAAGGTTAAAGTTTACGGGAAATTTGAAACATGGTAAAAAGACCACACAGTGCAGTTAAAAAAATTATTGACAAAGACAATAAATTCAAAATATCGGACAATTTTAAAAGATTTCGACGGCCAGGGATAAATAAGTAATAGAAAAGAAATAAGGTATATAGTGAAAGAAGTTCACGGTGATCCACGTTCAAGTGCAGCAAAAATAGCTGAAAACTATTCCGCGACACATAATCAATCCGTTTCAGCCTCCACCGTTCGAAGAATATTGAATGAACATGGGGTATATGACAGAGCACGACGAAGGAATTTTTTATTTCTAAAGCGAATAAGAAAAAACGCAAAAATTATGCAAAAACATATAAAAAAGGTACTTATAATTTTTAGAAAAACGTTTTATTCTCTGATGAGAGTAAATTTTAAATATTTGGCGGGCATACAAATAAAAAACTTTGGCGAACTAAAAATATTGAGTTCCATGAAAAAAATGTTTCCGGCACAGTGAAGCATGGGGGAGGATCTGTTATTGTTTGGGGGTGTATGGCAGCATCGGGAGTTGGAAATCTTGAATTTATTGATAGTACAATAGATAAGCAAGGCTATCTCAATATTTTGCAGCGAAATATGGCTGACAGTGTTGCGAAATTGGACTTGCCTAGGACGTGGATCTTCCAACAAGATAACGATCTTAAGCACACTTCCTATTTAGTAAGGTTGTGGTTGCTTTATAGAACTCCCAAGGTATTGGATCATCCCCCCAATCCCCAGACCTCAGCCCCATTGAGCATTTGTGGGATTATTTCGACAGGAAAATTCGGCAAAGTCTAATCACAAGCAAGGAAAGTTTGAAAAAAGCTTGTAAGGAAGAATGGGATAATATACCATCAAAATTTAACAGAAAATTAGTAGAATCCATGCCTAGAAGACTGAAAGCTGTTTTAAAGGCAAAGGATAGTCAAACCAAATACTAATTTTTCTTAAAATCGTTATATGAATTTTTATTATAAGAAGTGTGCACTTACTTTTGACTCGTATTTCATAGACTTTTTGTTTTTGTTGCTCTGTAAATTTTTTGTTAGTGAATATATGGAACTGATTTTTTAGTATATTGTTTTAAACGAATAATGGTTTAATATTCCTCAATAAGAAATATTTTTCAATCGGTATTTTATTTTTTATTGAAGCTCAAAAACAAATTTGGAAGGTGTGCACTCACTTTTGATGCTCATAGTATGTGCATAAATTTAACATTATAATGAACTTAACTTACGGTTTTAGGCTTATATATTTGAAACAAAGTTTTAATTGAGTACAAATAAGCCAATATATCTGTTTAAATTCCCAAAATATAGTTCTTTTGTAAAATCCCGAAATCTCGGGACTATCTCGGGATCCCGGAAATTCTAATCCTGAATTTCGGGATCACCATTTCAATCTCGGGATTAATGCCCTATCTAGAACGTACTAAGAGTCAGCCCATGAGTCTCTTTCAACCGAGGAAGAACATAACTAAAGTAATGAAAATTTTTTATCTCGAGACTTTCATAGAAAACTCGACCTGGAGACCGTTTAAACTATATCACGGAAAAGCTAAGAAAAATTCCGAGCCAACTTATTTGCGTCGAACTAACCGAAGGTGGAGGTCAAATGGAAGTCAATAGTGCAGATGATGAGCGCTTTGTAATTTACGTTTCCTTCTTTCTTCTTTCTCTATTATCGCTCCGCAATCCATCTGGGCTTATTGTACAGCAGTTTTAGAGACACCGAAACCATACTCAACGTCGTCAGTGAAAAATAAAGCTGTTTGGTTTTCAACACGCGGGAAAAAATAAATTTGTATTCCGGAGATAAAAAAATCTTATGCGCTGCCTATGTCCATAAAACTAATCCAATCATTTTTGATTATTTTTTGAGTATCGAACAACATTTTTCTTCCAGCTATATTAAGAATTTGTAGAAAACACCAATTTGACTTTCTTATCTCCAATATTGTCAACCGTACCTCAAAATTATGTGGATTGGTTCTCATTCTATACAATCAATTCAGATTAAACTCTACGAGATAAGAGATTTCAAAACTTTTGAGATTACCGACATGAAAAATGCATTTCCACTAAAGAAGTGGGGGTAAGTAATTCAGTCACTAGCTCATTCATTCAGTCATATAATAAAACATGCAGAAGACCTAGTATAGCTTCTTGTGGAACTCCAGTTTCGTCGTTGGGAATATATGTACGTTTAGCAAGTGTAGGGGAAAAATAGGTTCCCAAACGCTGTAGAGTAAGTTAATACGATACATTACAGGATAACTAAGACGGGAAAAAATTCAAAGAGAAATTCAAACCGACATAGTCGCCAATAAAAAAAACTATTGGTTGAGACTTTAAGTTTAAGAGAAGAATTTGAATCGAAACATCTAAAGGAGTATGTTGCAATTCAACTCCTACATACGGAAGAAAAAACTGATCAACGGGCATATTGTAGACGACGAGACCCAAGATTCAAATTGAATTGAAATAAGTGCACAGTTTATTTATTAGTTTTGTGACTATTCTTGCAGGTCAGAGAATAGTTACAAGAACAGATAGAAGGATAATACGCAAATCTAGAAAACAATGTCAATTCAAAAATAAAAATAATGATAATAATAATAATCGAAATATAATATAGGATTATCTATTTCGTGCTAGAGAAAGTAAAACCCTTCATACCGACATGTGTCAAAGATACTTTGCTGATTTTCGAAAAAAAAATTCTTCAGTGATGAGACTAATTTCTGGCTTGAGACTAATGAGACTAATTTCTGGATACGTTAATAAGCAGAACTGTATGGAGCTCCAAAAATCCACAAGTAATCGTAGAGAGGCCACTACATTCGGAAAAAGTCACTGTGTGGTGCGCATTATGGTTTGGTGACGTGATTGGGCCGTATTTTTTTGAGAACGATCAAAGATTACGGCGGCATGTTAACCGATTATTTTTGGTCGGAAATCGAAGATAATGGTCTTGACGATATATTGTTTCAGCAGCATGGGGTAAACAAGTCACATAATACAGGCAAATCGAGCTCTTTTGCAAGAGAAATTTCCAGGACGTCTAATTCGTGATTGGCCGATGTGAATTGGCCTGTGGATTCTTTTTTTGTAGGAGCACGCGAAAGATCGTGTTTATGCTGACTCCAATGATCATCATGAAGTTTGGGGTAGCTCCGAGACAAACAGTCTGGAGGAGACAGTTTTTGACTTTATCTTATCTCGTGATTGCTAAAATTGGCAATGAGCTGACCTTTTTCACGTCTGATCGTACTGGGTAGGTTGCCTTAGTCAGCGGGCGTAACACTCACCTCTTGGAGGGCTGGAGGGTCTTACACAATGGCTCGTTGTTTCATTAAAGTAGTTGACTTTTAAGGTGGGTAACCATAGCTCATCCGAGCAGGTAGCCTTTATTAATAGCGAAATAACGAATTGGACAAAGTTTAAATCTCTGGTTCAATCCTTCTCCTGGTGAAACTTATCCGGGTGACATTGATTATTATCACCTTAGCAACACAAAAAAATATAATGACGGGTCATGCTATAAAATGAAGCTCAAAGAATTTGAGTATTCCGTACGCAAAGCTAAGAGATCTTCGCGGAGATCATTGTGTGCGTAAGGTTTTATGTCTATGGAGCACATCCAGGACCCTAATGGCATCTGAACGAACTCATACACTGACAATTAAACTATTTCCATGGACTCACATTGATGGGGGAAGCATAATCCTGCAGTATACGTGGCGCAGCAAATACAAGTACCTTTAGCTTGACACCAACTCTTAAGATATTGAATTCACAATTGAGGTGGGCCATAAACTTCCTTGGGCCGTTCAAGTCTCCGGTTCTTAATGGCGTTTTTTTTTTGGACATCCAGCAGTCTACTAAATTAACGGTGGTTTGACTGAGAGACATATATAACAGATGCTTGAGCTTTTTGTATGTTCCAGTCAGCTGGCGGGAAACGACTAAAAGTAGAAAAAGTCTCGTATGCCAAACCAAAGGATTATCGACTGATTCATCTTAACTCTGTTCTGCTTAAAATTCTGGAGAGAATCATTGGCTATCATATTAAGAAGTCAATCGTTCGTGCGTCAATCTCGGAGTCATAGCATGCTTATATCAAAGGAAAGCCTGTTGAAAGTCTTCATATAATCATTGAGCAAATTGAGAGGTATTGCGCTCTTAAGGAGTATATTCGTAGACAAAGAAGGGTACTTCAAAAATATCAAGTCTGATTCGATTGTGAAGGCGCTTGCGGTGCTGAATGTTAATAAGTGGCTGATAGCCATCGTTGAGCAGCATCTCAGAAGTAAGGTTGTTTCTTCTTCCTTAGAGAGTGCTCATTTGCGACGAGGTTTAAGCCCTCAGGATGCTGTCTTTTCCACTTTGTTGTGGAATGCCACAGTGGATACTCTTCTGATGAAGCTGCACTGTGCCAGCTGCAAGGTGGTTGCCTATGTGAACCACATAGCTACAGTTGTATCAATAAAGTTCTACGCTTTCGAAGAGAGCATTGAATTACTCTATTGATATACTTTCACGTTAGAGCCGGGATTGCGACTTAATTTATTTAATTTATTTATTATTTATTAAAGTCCAAATCAACAGAACAAATCCAATTATAGATTAGACATAACAAAAATAGAGAAAAAAAAAAAAAAAAAAAAAAAAAATATATATATATATATATATATATATATATATATATATATATATATATATATATATATATATATATATATATATATATATATATATATAGGGGAGAGGCACGTAGGTTGATCATAGTTTCATTTTGGGGTTGCCATTTTCCACCCTGGTAAGTTAGAGCGTAAAGTTATATACCGTTGGAAAGCTAATATCATGGTCTATACATTAGTTTTTACAGAAATGGATTTCAATGAAAAATAAAAATTGTATAGGCAATTTTCGAAAAGTACAATATTTGGCACCAAAAAAAAATGGCACGTAGGTTGAGCCAGTCCAAACTCTTGTTTTAAAACCCAACCAAAGTTAATTAATCCACACAATTTTTATTGTTTCTTGCCTAAACATTTGTTGTAAAGGTATTTCTGAAAATAAATGATGAACATAAGTGAAAAAATTGGAAAAAAATAAATAAATAAATAACGAAATTGGGGTAAAGTTCGAAATATTTTAATTTATTCATTTTCGTCATCCGAGTTACAGTTCTTGCATGTATAATAACTGCAGGTCATATTAGCACACTAAGTGAAATGGTCGTTCGCACTTGTTGCATTGGATGGAGTTGTTCTTTGTCAACTTGGCTGGCAAATCCTTCATACAAATCATGCAGAAGTCCATATCTTCCTTGATTTTTCTTCTTTTTTTTTCTTTACTGCATCACTTTTCTGCTTCTTCTTCTTGAGATTAGCAACGAAATCTGGTGACGTTAGCACAGCACTTTTCAGCGGCTTACGGCCGCGGTTTGATTTCTTCTTCGGCGTAGCCTGTTGAAGTGGCCCAATATCACTGAGCAACGTAGACAAACTTTCAGCTCGGGAAATGATTGATGCTGCAGCCGATGTCGATGGCTCTGAAGAAGGTGCTTTTTCATGTACTGCCATATTATATTATTATATTATTTATTATTATATTATTTACACATCCAAAATATGCAGCGTCTAATAATTTCACAGTGGCTCAACCTACGTGCCTAAAAGTGGCGCAACCTACGTGCATCGATGCGATTTCGGCATTACGCTACTTTTTTTCACAATGAATCCGCATGTTCATAATTCAACCAGAATATTAAAGTAGAAGTAAAACTACAGTAAAAAAGTTATATTTACCTTCTTTCAACGCATAACACTTCTCGATATTCACGTCTGAACTTGACTGTGGCTTTACTTTTCTCGAGACATTCTTGGCTACGCGCTGAACAAAGCACAGGAAGGGAGAATAATCGCCCCTCTCTTTTATGAAAAGTTTTGACTAATGACATGACTATCTGGAAGCATGAGCATTTGAGTCCTGAATGTAATGGACTGAAAATATTCAGCTGGCTCAACCTACGTGCCGACTCAACTTACGTGCCTCTCCCCTATATATATATACATAAAGAAAAAAAGAAAAAAGGCACAATAATATGAGAGTTAAAAAGAGAAAAATTAAATAAAAAAAAAAAAAATTAATAATTAAAAAAAAGGAAAGAAAAGAAGGAAGATCGACCGAAAAAAAAGATACAACAAAAAACTAAATCATGACATATTTCATGTGCCTGAAAGAACGTTATTTTTTAGAATATTTTTAAACATAGCTAACGATCGAGGCAGAGGACCAAGGTTAAGATTATTATGCTGACGAGGCAAACGCAAAAGGGGAGAAAAGAAATAGGTGTCGGTAAGGGCAAATGGAACATTAAATTTGAAAACTGTTCTATTAAGACGGCCCGAATCTCTAACAGAAAGGTGAATGTTAAGGTCCACCAATACACAGCCGTTGAAAAGTTTAAAGAGGAGGCACTCGTCAAGGAACACTCTACGTGACTCAAGGGAAGGAATTTGAAGAATGGAGAGGCGCATACTGTAATCGCAATACGGAATATTGAACTTAAAGAACAATGAGCGGGTGAATCTGCGTTGCACGGATTCAACTGCAGCAATCAAGTATGCGTAATGTGGACACCAAATTTGGCTACAGTATTCAAGAACACTACGAACGAAGGAAAAAAACAGATATAGAGGAGTGGAAAGATTAACAAACCGTTTAGAGGATCTAATGATGAAGCCGGACAAACGAGAATCCTTGGCAGTGACGTGTAAAATATGTAAATCAAACTTCAGCTTGGAATCGAAAATCACGCCAAGGTCCTTGAAGCTAGTCACAACATCGAGGGGGGAGCCGAGGACAGAGTAGGAGAAGAGAAGTGGGGATGTTTTATGGGTGAAAGACATTTGATGACATTTCCAAACATTCAAAGTGAGAGAGTTCGCTGCGCACCAGGTAGCCAAAGTACCCAAATCTTTCTGTAATAACGAACAGTCACTAGCGGATTCTATCACTCTGAAAATTTTGAGATCATCAGCGTACAAAAGACAGGGTGAGCTAAAGAGGGAAGGAAGATCATTAACAAACATAAGGAACAATAAAGGACCAAGAATAGATCCTTGCGGAACCCCTGAGGTAGGAAAAAAGGGTGTTGAAGAGCAAGAGTTGACAATCACAACACAAGAGCGATCACAAATGTAGGAGGAGAACCAAGAAAAGAGGACACCAGAGAGACCAAACCCTGCTAACTTAGACCGAAGAATAGCATGGTTCACAGAATCGAAAGACTTGGCAAAGTCAGTATATAAAATATCTACTTGCTTTTGCTTGTCGATTGCGGAAGCAACGGTGTTTGTAAAAGACAATAAGTTTGTAACCGTTGACTTACCTTTAACGAATCCATGCTGTTCACTGGCCAGCAAGGGCTGAATAAAAGGGTACACTCTGTTGTAAACTACTCTTTCGAGGAGCTTACTAAAGCATGGCAAAAGGATATGGGACGGTAATTCGGGATGGAAGAAGAATCACCAGCTTTATGAATAGGAAATATGTTGGCAGATTTCCAAAGAGTAGGAAAGGTACCGGTTGAAATACTAATGTTGAAAATTATTGACAGAGGAACACACAAAGAGGAAGACAGTGATTTGGTGAAAAAATTCGGAATGCCGTCAGCACCGAGGCTTGTACTTCCATCGAGGGACAACATTAATGATTCGACTTTTAAAGGATTAGTTAAAGCAGTAGAAAGGGTTCGATCAGGTGTGGGAAAAACTGTTGAAGGTGAAGAACTATTGAGATGGGAGGTAAAAGAAGAAAAAAATTGAGCAAAGAGCTCGCAGGAATCTTGAGGTGAGGACGCAGACTTATCATGAAGATACATGACAGAAGGAATGCCAGAGGAAGTTTTAAGGGATTTGACATAAGACCAAAAAGGCTTAGAATTGTCGGAAGTAATGGAAGTTTCGATATGCTCCAGGTAGGCACGCAATGCGTCATTGGCTGCCTTTTTAGCAGCAGCCCGTGATCTTTTAAAATTCAAAAGGTCATTAAGAGAGCCAGACTTTTTGTATTTACTACGCGCCGCATCTTTGGCTCTAAGAGCAACCGCAACATCGACTGTGAACTAAATTGGGAAATAGAGCATAGGGACATAAAGGAAGAAATAGCGAGAGAAATATTGCTAGAAGGCAAAATATTTGAGAAAGTATCATCCCAAACAAGCGACGGCATATTAAAGTCACCACATAAAAGTAAGGAAGCAGAAGGGAAGCGGTTATTAAGGTAGGACGAGAGTTCCGCATAGAAACGTTCATATACCAGTACGGGGCTACTACAAGGGATGTAGATAGAGGAAACAAGCAACACAGCGGATGGTGAAGGAGAAATACGGACAATCACACATTCGACCGGGACGGAGGGAATGAATTCACTGCAGAGTGTTCCATTCAGAGATTTGTCAATAGCAATTAAAACACCACCTCCTAGAGAAATATTATACGCAGATCTATTTCGATCTCTACGAAAAACAATGTGAAGTGGAAAGATTTCATTGCTGTATATATCCCCAGACAACCAGGTCTCTGTAAGACAGACAATGTCATCAGTCGCAGTTACTGAGGAGATCTTTACACAATTAACCTTGGTCCTCAGACCACGAACGTTCTGGTAGTAAATTTTAAGAGGTCGGTTCAAGCTCTGCTTGTTGATGAGTCTAGTTTCGAAAGCTCCGCGATGAATTCGTGCGAAAGTTTTTCCGAGGTCTTGGAATGAACTCCTTAACTAAGGTACCAGGAGGCCAGAAATTGGTTTGGAGAGCCTTTTCCGAGCCATGAGGCAAAGTGACTCGAAACGAAGCGATGGTTTGGTTATCCAAATTGTCCTTTGTCAATTTCGCGCACGTAAGAAGCGAAGGAACGTGGCCCAGCCTTGCCAAAATATACGATTTGATATCTTCAGCCGTTGTAGAGTATGCGAGCCGCGATACAAATATTTGTAACGGTGGACACACAACTGTTAACCCTAGCAAAATGGAGCTTGTACTGTTTACAAGGAGGTATAAGGTTCCTCGATTTGACCAGCCAAAATAGAAAAGAGTTTCTTTTGAGCCAAATGGTCAAGTACCTGAGACTGCTTCCCTATTCGAAACTGCTCTGGAACGAAACTATAGCGAAAAGACCACAGAAAGCTTTCGGTGCGTATGTAAATAAACAATATCTACAGACGCATTCTGTTAATTTCATGTGAATACTTTATACGTTTGTAATAGAAGTGTGATCTTAAAACGTTTGCATAAGCTCGGATATTTTTTTATTATTTAGCTTCAATTTCAAATATGTCAATATGAAAATACTTTCTAATAATCCTATGTCCACGAAATGGATAAAATAGTAAACAAGAGCAAACCGAAATATGTATCTCATCTTAAGCGTACCCACCATACATTACACTCTTTAACACGACACAATGTAGAACGCCGTCAATTTTCATAAGAAAATCATTGTCCCCAATAACTTTCCACTTCAACCCCCACGCAAACTCACAGACTTTCATAAAAATTTCGAACTCCTTAAAAAGAGAAATAGAAAAGTTCATTAAAATTGATAGTCATTGCGTTGCAATAAACTGTCTTTCCATTTCATAAATTTTCTCGACGTCATGATACACTAAAAGAGCTCCGTCCAAGGCACCATCTTTTGTAGTGTTCCATTATTGCCGACGAAAATGTCTTTATCTTGACTGTTTCGAAGAAGCAGAAGAAGACTAGCTCGAGAAAATATCCTTTGGATTTAGCTTGCAGCCCGTACCTTTTCACATCATCGCATCATTAAATTTCATTAGGTCTCCTTTGAGCACACGACAGCTAAGAACGATGAATACCACATGATATGACATCACAAATGGAAACATGCACGCACCTTATCGTGGCATCAAGAAAGAAAGTTCCTTAGAATAGCACATAATTGACTAGTTGAGAACTGAACTAGCTTGTTTTATATGCATTCTTCGGGCATTCAAGTTTCATGTCTGCATGTCATTACCTCTATCGCCACAGCCGGCAGGGACACAACTAAGGAAAACAATTTGTCTTTTCACAAGGGCGGTTCTAATTACATGTTAATTATGATCTTATCGCGATGACTATCTTCATTGCGTTTTTCTACTCTTCCTGTCAATGACGAAAAACCGGCCGGTCCGCTAAATGGCCACTTAAATCGAAGAGACTCGTTCTCTGATAAGTTTTTCGGGGCACATTAATTGCAATGCGTCCAAATAATGAAATAACTCAATGGCACGGCAAAACAATTAGCCGGCATAAGCTACGAGAGCACTCGAACATGGCTGTATAACTGACTGGCCACCGAAAACACGGTCTTGAAACCTAAGGTCGTTTTGGCATCTTGACCGAGAACAAGAGGCCCGCAATCCAATTTATCAGATGGTAAGTGAAAAATGGCAAAAAGCGGAAACGCTTTCTTTGAGGGCAATTTTCAAGAACGACATTTACAAATGATTTAAAGATTTATTCTCGAATGGTGAATGGTGTTTTGTTTGAATGAATGTCGCAACGTATTGCAATGTGAATATGCATGGCAATTTGCAAAAGTGGGTTACAATAAATAAGACTTATAACGATTAGCGGAATGATTCGGAAATTAAATTATTTTGAAGACGAAGAACTATTTCTTTCAATTTAGATTTTCTCGCCGATTTGTAACCTGTTTCGAAGCCAACCGTTCCAAGACAATGCCCTCATCTCGTCAATTAGCTCGGCCAACAACGAGCAAGTCATTATTCAAAAACTGTCACGAGAACTAAAAATTATCTGATCGAAACAAAAGTGTGTGATTTGTTTATTTAATCACAACGAAATCTCGTACTGGAATTTTTCCCACTGTGTCGGTTAATCCAACGAATACAAAGAAACTGTAATTCAATCGACGGCGCCCCATCTGCCTGCCAAGCGAGCACCTTCATATCGAAGTCGGCGAATCAAAGTTTCAATCATTACCGCCTCCACGAACCATAGTAATGAGCAATGAACTAATGAGATTCAATCAGCGACTGATTAGATGAACGTCGTGAAAAGGCTACGCACCACGTTCGCATTTGGCTGTAGCTCAGAGATAAAATCGTGAAGGTGAGAAATATAAGGTGTCCATGCTGACTTCCGTTTAGCGCTTGACTTGTCCACCGATTCGCCGTAGAAATCGCTGTCAGCAAAGAATCTGAAATTAATGATATCTCGTTATATGACCGGAAACCTTTTCCGCGGCCCAGTCGAGAGTAATTTAGAAAAGCCGTTGTTAGCAGCGTAATGGATTAATCAGGCAGCGACTAATTTTCCATTTGGTCTTTTCAGAGTATCCGAGGAAGTTCGCTGTAAATTAACTGGTATGATACTTGATTTCTCTTGTTAAAAATTTCGCGTAAAGCGAACTGAAGAAGATGGTTGTAATTAGTGGGAAGCCTTGCAGCGGAACTGTAAGTAATGAGAATGATGAGGTATTGGGTTATAATTATACAGTTCTGAGGCTTCAGTCGAGCGTACTTTTACATAATTTGCTGTTCACAAATTCGTTAAGGAACCCAAAATGGAGTTCGAACAGTTTTAATGTTCATGGCAGAGGTTTCTCTTCGATATAATCAGTCAGATTTTAATTGGTTAACGTGACCATAGTATTCGTAAAAAAAAGTTTGTATGAACCAATAGATAACATAGGAGAGGAATCCTTAATATTCATGGATGGCACTAATAGCGTCCAATCCCCGGAAGGAGGAAAACCAGTTTACTGAATCTATCTCCGAAGATATACCCGGTAAATTTGCCTTAAGAAGGTTGAAACTGAGAGGACAGAACGTTTTCTTCGTGATGAGGATCAGGAGCCACATATAGTGAAGGTTCAGAGGTAACGGCTACAGCTGACGAAGAGATGTTTGAAAGAACAAAGTCATAAATTTTTTTATTTGTTTCGAGGACTGTGATATATTGGAAGAGGGTGCGTAAAGATAGAAATGAGAAAGTTACCAAAACCATTTTGTTCTTTCATAAAATAAACGAGGAAGGGGTTACCATTTTATATTAGGTAGTTTGGAATACCCACATCTCAACTTTTGACGTAATTGAGGGTTAGGTTAAGTTTTCCTGGCTGACAACAAGGTCACGCATAGACTTGTTGGTCTATAGAGATACTAGATCAGAAAACCTGGAGCTTAAAGGTTTAGTTCATGCGACCATCGAAGGCCGCATATCTTTTGCGAGTTGGAGTATACATTTTAACCTCTGCTCTGCCACGTGCGGCACGTCCACCAGACAGGGCTCACCGAAGCATCGATGTCTGGTTTTTCAGGGAGATGATGAATTTTCTCTGAAATTTCCGTCTCCTGACACTTCCTACAAATATCACTGGTTGAACATCAACAAAGGACCTGCCCCTGACCTAATACCTCCCAGCTTTGTGATACAGTGAATCAATCAAATGATAACCCATCTGTATATCATATTTAACAAGTAGCTGTCATTAGGCGTCTTTCCATCTTTTTGGAAATCTTCCCATCTTACGCCTATTTTCAAAAGCGGCGATAAACGATCTATTGACAACTATCGAGCCATCGATATTCTCTCAGTAATCCCCAAACTTTTCGAGAAGCTCGTTTGCAATCAACTGACTTCCATAATAAGCCCCTTTCTCAACTAACAACAACATGAGTTTCGAAAAGGCAGGTCAACTACCACGAATCTCATGATCCTGGTTTCGGACGTCCTCTGTGAGATGGAAAAGGGAAATCAGGCTGACGCGATTTATACTGATTTCAGTAAGGTCTTCAACAGAGTCGACCATCAAATTTTGACACAGAAATTACTTTATTTCGGTATATCTGGCTGCCTACTTAACTGGCTTAAATCTTATCTTTGTGACAAAACTCAGATTCTCAAATTACAAGGAAAATTTTCAATTTTGCCGCAAGGCAATCATTTGGGCCCTCTTCTCTTTCATATTTTCATTCCAGATCTATCTAGGATTTTATGTGATACCACATACCTCTTCTACGCTGATGACTTGAAATTGTACCACACTATCAAAACGCAGTCCGACATAACTTTTCTTCAATCAAAACTTATATATCTCGAACAGTGGTGCCACCTGAATAAACGAAATCTCAACGTCGACAAGTGTCGAGTGATAAGTTTCTCCCGAAAAAATAAATTCATAGCCAACTCATACTATCTCAATAACAACGAACTTATTAGCGTAGAGCATATCTTAGACCTAGGTGTAGCCCTAGATACCAAAATACGCTTTAACTTGCATATCGACAAACTCTTGTCGAAAGCGAGCTAACAATTAGTTTTCATTAAGAGGCGCACTAAAGAGTTCAAAAACATTTGGGTTACTAAGTCTTTATATACATCACTAGTGCGGCCTCTACTGCAATACGCCTGCATAGTCCGGGGCTCAGCTTTTCAACTACACAACGACAGGCTCGAATCGATTCAGAAACAATTTTTACTTTTCGCTTTGAGGCACCTCTATAATCTATACGACTTTAGTAATCTTCCCTCTTACGAATACAGACTTGGTCATTTAAACCAAATGACTATTTCATCAAGAAGAACCATGCTTAGCGCATGCCTAGCTTTTGACATCGTTAATGGAACAGTTAGTATAACAGCTCTCTCCAACAAAGTTACATTCAACAATCAAATAAGACGGACTAGGCATACAACCCTCCCTAAGGAATACCAGCACCTTACAGTTTATGGGTATAATGAATCCATCATTAATGAGTTGTAGAACATTCAACAGTGTAAGTCATCGCTACTCTTCAGGTATCACCAAATCTATTTAAAAAATAACTTGTCAAAGGTCCTATTAACTTCTTAACCTATTTATTTCACATCCTTGTTACGAAATGCTCCGATACCATCATGACCCGCTAACGCCAGACCAAAGATCGGTCTCATTCTAATGCCGCGTTTACATTCTCGCCGAGGAATGGCAAATGTTGACAAGGTGAGTGTGTAAACGGTCTCCTTGTCTATTCTCGGGTGTGTTTTTCATGGCAAGCACGCGTGTGTAAATGGCTTGCTCGTCGGCTCTTGTTTGATTTACGAAGGGATAGTGATCCTTTTATTGCTGTGCCTGAGTTTTTATGACCGTCTCGTCCTAGTTCGAAGCCGCTGGAAGCGAAGTCGGTTTTATGTACCGAGTCAAAGGGATTCGAGAGGGTAGCGAATACTCATTTACATTTTCGAATTTTTTACCGGGACTTTAAACATATCCTTGCGTGGCACAGATTGAAATAACTCAACGCACACCAGGCAGTTGCAATAGCCACAACCTGTATCCCTGTAGCCATCGTTCACTGAACTGCACAAAACAGCTCACAACTGTCGAAAGGTGCATGGTGCGTGTTGCATGGTGCAATATCCTAAGTAAACAATCCACCCTATGTCTTGCTGAGTCTTGTCCAATGTTTTGCCGAGTGCCCTCACGAAACGCTCGTCCCTATGTATAAACGCGGCATTACGTTGACGCCCGGTTAGTGCGCATGGAGGAAACCACGGTAAGATAACTTAGAATAAACTATAAATGTATACATAATTTTCTTTGTGGAAATAAACATCTTTCACAGTTATTTGCTGCTGTTCTATTTCGATCGTTGCGCACCAGTCAACGACAATCCTAATTCGCCTAAATACAAAGAAACATAAACTTGAAATACTTTCATATTCTATTTTATTGCTTGTATTATATAAATTGTATTATGCCTTGTTTGGCAAATAAATAAATAATAAATAAAGAAGATAGTAAATAAATAAAGAAGACTATTATGATGAATTATCTAATAATTTGAAAAAGGAGATCAAGGAAAAACAGTCTCATTTGGCAAAGAAAAAATTTGTTTTTCATCACGTTTTTCTTCAATGAAAGCAACGGTAAAACTGAATGATTCGCGCTACTGATTGATTCTTCACCCACCATTTTCTGCAGATTGATTCCCCAGCACCAATTGGCTGTTTCCAAACTTGAAGAGATGGCTCTAGCGCCGGATATTTTCGTCAGATGATGATTTAAAAAGGAAACTCAGGAGTATTTTGAACGACTTTCTTCAGAACATTATTCGAAAGGCATCAAAATTTTGGAAGATTATTGGAGTAATTGCGTTAATCTAGATGGAGAATATACCGGAAAACAAAGTCGATTTCGCACGGAAAATTTTTTTTCCATGGTTGGGTACCTTACGAGTACATACAAAATCTTGATGACATTGGCCAGTTTAAAATATGGTTTTGCTTTGGACTCCAGTCACCATCATGTGTTATGAATGTGTTAAATTAGAACTATAATTGCAAAAACCCTAATTGACTATCTTAGCTATGCCGAATTCTACCACGAGTGTCGTACGGAAATCATTAATCTCCTTCAATTTCAAAAAGTTTTATGTTTGCATAAGTTCACTAAAACTATTCTGGGCATCGAAACGCTCCTAATAAGCTATAGTATCTCGCCAAGGTGTATTTTGGGCGGAGCTCTTACCCTGAAAATACCAATAAAATTATATTGTATCTCCACTCTTCATTCGCTCAGTTTATTTTCTTGAAAGTTCTTTCATCCATTGCCCGATCAACAAGCCTCAAGTTTCTTCCCAGTTAATAGACTGTTTGCTCTGTTCTGGACGTTGCTGCTGTTTACATCTCGGCGTCTGATTGTATTATAGATTAATGGCCGGAGGGCCGCCGTTATTATCTTGTTTGGATGGTACTCAGCCACGTGTAGCAACTGACCACGGCTAGGGACCGCAATCTATCTTACTACCCGCTACTACAAGATCTTGTTTATTAAAAATTCAAAAGCCAAACATTTCCCTTTCTTCGATTATAATTAGCTAATTGCTAGTTTGTCGACAGTGTACGCTCATCACATTCCAATTAAGAAGATGCATATCGGATAATTACAGGGAGGAAGAATCTTCGCCAGTCGCAGCTGAGCACCTATTCCGTCTAAGTAACCGGCATCGTTTCTTTTCACTTAGCGAAATTGGAATGCGACGTAGCCAAGAAATTCACGGCTTTGTTGTACCTGCCTTCGCAACCTACCGTCGACACAGTAGTCATTTTCGCCTCGTTCAACCATAAAAGTGCCTTCGAGCTGCCGTCGATATATGACTTCCACCACTGCAAATTCAGTAGATACGCTAACAATTCGACTGCAATTCGACGGCCCAAAATATTTCTTTGTGCTATTTGAGTACCTACTTGCTATTTTTTGTGATGTTCCTTGCATGCATTCAATTTTTTCATATGTATATGTAAGTAATGCATCTTTTTCCAATTCAGACAACTCGAAGTATTATGGTTGAATGGTCAAAATTAGGACACGATAAATCGTTAATGACACTAGTGGTAATTGAAGTGTTTGCACATACATGATATCACTCGGCGTTAAATTGAATTTTCACATTTTAACACTTCTGCGGTTTATTGGCAGCTTTTAGCACGTTATTAATCAATTGAGCAGTTTGTTAGCGAGTAACCTGTGTGTGAGTCATTGATATGAATGATGTACAAACCTGAAGCATAGTTATTGTTATTTCCAGTGAAGTACCTATAATGGTTCCATGTACATACTCGTATTATAGAATAAATTGACTGCCAAATGCGAGTTTAAACACACTGAACTGTGGCTGACAGACTGTGGTTTTTTCTGTGACTGATTTTTTTTTCGATACTAAACTAGTTTCTACCATCATTCATGATAAATAATAATTTATAAAAAATGATATGTTTATACGCTTACAAAAAATGCATAAAGGGTGTTTTTTTAGAGCGTTCCGAGTTTAAACTTGAATAAAACAAAAAGAATCAGTCAAATTGTCTTTTTTATTGCAAAATGTATCTCTCTACAATTTACTTTCTGAAAAAAGTCTCGTTCGAATGACAGTCACGACTACCTCTTAAGAAGCCAGTTCTAGAGATTCAATTTTCATTCACTTCTTCGTCGACGTTTCTAAAGGGCAATTACATAAATGAAATACAGTATTGGACAAAACTAAAGCACCCCTTTGCGAAATATCAATTATCCTCTGATATTATTAGGAAAACTAGATGGAAAAAATTTGTCCTTAGTTTTTATTATTTATCTCTATGTGTATTACAAAAAACCAATAACAATGCCAATTCAATCTTTTCATTAACAAAAAATAAAAGCAAAATACGAGGGTTGATCAATAAGTAATGATAATGAATATAAACCAAGGTGATTAAACTTAATAGATGTATTTATTTTTCAACATAGTCTCCTAACGAGTTAATACATTTAGTCCATCTTTTTTCCAAACCCAGGATACCCTTAGAAAAAAATTCTTTAACTTGACTCTCCTAAAATACCTCAACAGCGGCCATCACTTCACTATCATCTTCAAATTTCTTACCCCGAAGGTGTTCTTGGAGCCGAGAAAAGATGTAAAAGTAACTGGATGATGTAAAAAAAAGTTTTCCGAGGAAAGATGTAAAAGTTCGAATCCTGTTTTTTAAATTGCAGCCTTCGAAACTGCAGCCGTGTGAGCCGGTGCGTTATCTTGATGAAACAGAACTCCGACTCGCAGTTTCCCGCGTCTTTTTTCCTTCATTGCCTTTCGCAATCTTCTTATTTGGTCTGTACATACTCGTAAGGGCCTGATATAGTGGCTTCTTTTTCCAAATATTCCACTATGATAATTCCTTCAGCGTCCCAAAGAACTCATGCATAACCTTCCTCGCCGAGCTCGACACTTTGAATTCCTTTGGCTTTGGTGAAGAGGGTTGCTTCCACGTCATCGATTCTGGATCAAAATGGTAGATTCAAATCTTATCTATGATCACAAAACGTGACAAAAAATTCTCCTGATCTGCCTGGAACTTTTCGAGATTCACTCTCGAAATGTTGACTCGTTTCTTCTTTTGCCAGTCGGCTAACATTCTCGACCCCAAACGCGCAGAGACCTCCTTCAAATGTTATTCGTGGGCAACGATTCTTTGAACACTGCCATTCGAGATCCCTGTGTCCTCAGCTACTTGCCTGATGGTCATTCTTCGATCCACCAACATGAAATCTTTGATTTTTTTGTTCACATTGTCTTCTGTGAGGGACGTGGTTGGACGTCCTTCGCGGTGTTCGCCTTCATTGGATGTTCTTCCCAGCTTAAAATCTTTGGCTCAGCGTGCAATGTTTCCATCATGTCGTCGTGTATGTCTATGTTTGACAATTTTTTCAAACAGAGGTACTTAATGACAGGTTTAATTTCGGTTTTCTCCATTTTGATATTCTCTCTTCGACTGTTCGTATTCAAATGAATGTACCACCCTGGAATCATGGCTTATTTTTATGATTTTTTTATGATGACTAAGTGAGTATATGTGGTAGAATCTCATGATTAAATTAAAAATTTTTTTTTTCTAATTTTATCCGAACTGGAAATAACCGATTATAATTACTCATTGATAAACCCTCGTATATCTCGGTATTCAAAATTTGCCTGGACAAAACTAAAGCACCCCCTAGCTTATGACCAGCATTTATACCAAATGTAGGATAGTTTTAGTAATACGTTCCAAATCCTTGATTTTTAATAACACCAACACATTTTTTTGGCATAAAAGATAAACGTAATAAATTGTGAATGAACTGTTCGGGAATATTTTCCCACGCTGTCTGAATAGAATCGAAAAGTAACGTTTTTGTCCTGCAGTTTTCCTTGTGTATCCTCTTGTTGGCAATTTCCTATAAGTTCTCAATGGGGTTGAGATCGGTAGATGGCGCAGGACAATCCAAAACTTTTATTTTATTTGCTTGCAGCCAAGTCTTGCACAGCTTAGAGGTATGCTTGGGTTCGTTGTCCTGTTGAAATATCCATTTTAGAGGCATCTCCTCTGCAGCGTACGGCAGCATTATGTTTTGTAATGTGTCAATTTATACGAAACGATCCATAATACCATTAATTCGATGAATTGGCCCAATACCTTGTCCTGAAAAGCAACCCCAGATCATGACATTACCTCCTCCATGTTTGGTTGTTGGGATGCAATACTTAGGGTTAAATCTTTGTCCTTTTGGTCGTCGTACATGTCGTATTCCGTCTGAATATTTTAAGGGGGTAGTACCGGTTAGAATGCTAAAAAAACAGCCTAATTTTCAATATATTTTTTTTCAGCTCCTTTATTATGCATACATTTTAAAATTTGCATGGCTAAAAAACACATTTTGGGGATTCCAAAAATAAATATATTTTTAAATTTTTTTCATTTTTTTGCTTGATGCCTCGAAAAATGCCTCGTCATACTGCGGACAGATAATCTCAGGAATGAAACATCTAAAACAAAAAAACCAAACCGCATTTTGAAAAGGAATGTTTCTTACGTGGTAATCTACTACAGTATTGTAATAAAATGACAAAACAAAAATTGCGGTTATTTAAAAAAAAAATTTTCGAAAATCTATTTTTTTCACATTTTTTCATTTTCCAAATTTTTTTGGGTGTTATTTTGGCCTATATTGTGGTGGATTACCACACAGAATACTTAAGTAAAGTAGCACACTAAATTTAATTGAAATCGGTTAGGCCAATCCGGTGAATAAGTGTCCGCAGTTTGAAAAAAACACCATTTCGAGAAAAACGCGTTTACAGTTTTTTTTCTATTTATCTATTGAATTATATTATTTAAAAAATGTATTTTTATCACTTACAATTGCTCAGTCTGCAACCCCTGGACCATACATAAGTGCTCCTGAGTCCTCATAAGCTAGTTGCTCTTGCAGTTGGGCAGTTTTTTTTTTGGCCAAACGCTGCCTTTGCCGCTTTTTCCACCTGACTTATGCGCTCTTCATCTTTTTTTCGCAGTAATTAAAAGCAGCGTTCTGATGTAACTTCTTTATTTTTTATATCTTAACAAAATTTTGAGACGTGATTTCTGAAGGTATAATAAATTGAAAAATGCAAAATAAAAAAAAAGATTTTTTTCCAAATTATAACCGGTGCTACCCCCTTAAATTAAATTACGATTCGTCAGAAAATAATACAGTTCTCCACTTTTGAATACTCCAGTCTAAATGGTCTTCGGCCACCTTTAACCTGGCCCTCCTGGTCTTCGCTGAGATGAAAGGCTTTTTTTGCAGGTCGGTAGACCGGCAAACCAGCTTCTTTAGCTCTTCTCCTAATGGTCCTTGCACATACTGATATTTTAAAATCATTTTGTAATTTGATTAGAAGAGACCGTAAGTTCAACTAATATCCTTTTTTTAATCAAAGATACATCTCTTCGTGATGTTTTCGAGGCCTTCCTCCAGAATACACAAGAGAGATGAAACCCGTCAGCTCAAACTATTTGTTTGGCCGCGATATAACTCTTTTACTAATTTTTATATTTTACTAATTTTATGTCGCGCTAAACCACTTCTATAATCAAATATAATTTTATTTTTAATTTAACTGCAATATGTATTTCTTGCCATTATTAGTCTCTTAACGTGTTAACACTAACAACAGAATGCGCACCTCTATTCAAGGCATCAAATTTGCGCAAATGCTGCATTAATGATGAAATTTCAATGAATCATATAAGGCAAACGCATTTCTGATGCAATAACTGTTTCCTGTTAACGGTCCGTCAGTAGCGGTACGAAAAAGTTACTATATATAAAGGGGTGCTTTAGTTTTGTCCAGGCAAATTTTGAGTGCTGGGAAATATTTTTTTTTTTGTTTTTTGCTGTTGAAAATGCTGAATTGTCATTGCTTTGTTTAATTATAAAACATAAGTAGAAAAATAATAAAAACTAAGAGCAAATTTTTTTCATCTAGTTTACCTGATAATATCAGAGGATAACTGATATTTCGCAAAGGGGTGCTTTAATTTTGTCAAATACTGTATATGCCGCTTATGCTGAAAAGCAATAAATTAATTCTGAACAAACTATATCTTTCTGACATCTTCAATCATAGTTTACATAATTTTGCGTAAAAAAAAGTTAAGATTCGATAAACTTGCATTTAAACTTATATGGAATGAGTGTTTATTTATTTCGTTGTATTTACATGTGTATTTAGCAACATTTTTCAAATTTAAAGATCTAGTCACGACAATGAATATATTTTGAAAGATATTTACAAGTCAGCGTCAGTAACCAAGTCATTATTAAATCTATTTAATTCTTTGGATTTTATCTATGAATGTTGTATCACTTAATTAATAATCATCAAGCATATCAGGTAAAAATGACAGAAATTCAAGCCTATCAAACCACTTGCAGAAACTCATGGTTCTTTGCAGCTACGAAAGTTGATCGGCATTAGAGTCTGAGAGCGAAGTTCGAAAAATATTTTTACAATACTATACTAAAAAGCTCTGGCAAGAAGTCGACAACTTCTAGTCGAATTCCTTATTCAGACCACGATATCGTTTTGGATGGCCCGCATCTACTTACACGATCGCTTGTACTATTTGCCCGCTAACATGGTCAATTTGTATCTTTTGGGGCCTTGAAATTTTTCGCACAACAGGCTATATATCCATTTCTGATCAAAGCCGTCATTCCTTTGATCGATAATAATTTATAAATGAATTTAGAAATTCGAGACTCGGATATATAGCTGAAATATCTCTTCGCAGAGTAGATAAATTGCAAAACAGATTACTCTGCTGGCGACCGTGAAACTGAATTCAAAAAGGTACATAGTTTAATTGTATTTGTTGCTATTACCAGAAACCCATCCAAATCATTCTAACGGTACGGCGTGCAAACAGAAGAGCTTGCTAAATGAATTTGATGTACGAAGTGTAAGAAATTGATGGCGAATCGATCAATTTGTGTATGTGAATGCAAAACTGTAACCTCGAATTTCTCGCAGCTTATATCAGATGAATTTTTTCATTGAATTCTATTGAAGTTGCCAGTAGTTGATGTTTTTAGGTTCCGACGGTTAACTGAAAATGTATGTTAAATTTGATCATATCTTTCTCCGTAAATTTTAATTCAATATTATATCAATTGTAAAGCTCAGCCAAGTCGACTGACCAATTAAATATTATAATTGAAATGAAACGGTTAATTTTAATTTACAAGATCATCTTTAGTTCAGGCATGAAAATTGATTCAATTTTTTTTTTCGGTTAAATTCAGTTATGTCTGCTTTAGAAAAGAGTTATGGATGTACTTATGATGTACTCGTACGGTAAAATCATGCATCAAGAAGTCATTTGGAATAAAAGGGAAATAATGGAGGAAAAAGTGTTTCTAATTTCACTAACATCAATCTGGAACCTTTTCAAATGTAATTTGTTTGGTAAATTACATGGTGCAGCATTCTTGACACTTACCAAAATTATAGTTATAAATTGATGGATAGAACAGTAACTAACCGTCAAGTATTACTAGCAAGTGAATTCAATTTTTAATTTTTGGTAGCAAGTTCGACCGGTACTCTCATCAAGTACCAGAACCTTGCGATTCATTAACCCGGATACTACACTCTTCACTTCCCTTAATACTTGCTGTCATTACAGTGCGCGATTTTCAAAAGGACCTTTCCTTCTATACAGGTGCACCAGTTTCATCCGGGAAAACATTTTGACAGATGGTCTCCAAGACCTCCGCGTTAGTCTTATCTAGTCTAGTCTCATATAGTTTCCCCCACGCTGCATCCGCCTGTTTTTCTCTTTCTTTTCCTTACTATTTCTCTACTCTTTCGCTCTCTCTCTCTGTAAAGTGTTACTTCTGGTGGTGTCATGACGTTCCTCTTTTTCTTTTTCTGAGTGACCGCCATCACACTTCCTGAGGCCTGAGGCTGGGACCTCCTTTCCGACCCGGACTTCCTGGATGTCATCAGGGCTAAATTTAGCCACCCACTTATTCTATCGTCAGCCGATTAGCTCCCGAGACCTCTGCAGAAGTGACTACCCTGGCGGTGTGTTCGTCTAACATCCGCTGATACTTCATCTCCGTTCTTTGCCAGTTTGTCCGGCAGGCGAAGATGACCTAAATGGACTTCACCAACTCCAGCTTGCCGTCCTTAACGTGGTTAGAAATATTATTTTGCACTTTGGCGACTTCATACATTTGGCGAAGGATTTGTTGACGCTTTCTGAGTACATCCTCTTCTGCCACTCCCCCACGGCCCGAGTTTAATGTATTCACACATGCACTAGTTGGAATTGTTGTGGTATTTTCTTCTTCGTCACTCCCGTTTCTGTGTGCTCACGAATTCCAATAATCAGTTAAGTTATAGAACACTGAAAAATGGCGCATTGTACTGGTTATTGTTGGGTCATTTGACGTTACCCGGGGTGGGCCTAAAGGTAAAGGTGCACCTAAAATTGCACCCAGATAATACCGTACTACGTACCAAGCTAACTGCTTCATTACCATGTTCCATGCTTAATTGATTAGTTAATTTTTTTTTTGATTAAATGATATAAATTTAGGTTTAATATTTAAATGCATTAAATTAATATGAATGTATATAGTGGCTCTAAATTTTGTAAAAGCTCGCTTATATGTATGCGTCAGTGCTACGTCTCGTAGTTAGGTCATTGCGTGTTAGTGCTTTGTGTAGTGCGGACGTGGACAGTGTTAAGGGTGCCAGAAACAAGATAAGTAAGCTATAGGTTTTCTTCATACATGGCAAAAAGTTAGTGCATTGTTAGTCACGAAATGAAAAAAATGTATAATTCACCAATAAATGACTAAGAAAAAGACACGACGAATTTACCAATGGCGCATTAACAGCAATGTAGGTAACTTCGTCATAGTGACGAAATTTAGTTCTTAGAACGTCGTTTTGTCAATAGAGTATCTAAACCTAAGACATAATTTCGTCTTGTCAATTATTATTATATATTTTCCTGGCGCAACAAACTATTATTACCATTAAGACTTAGTTTGATACTATATCAAAAAAAAATATGTTGAGAAAAATTCCGTTATCCTGCATGACGATTTTTAATTCTCTCAAATGCATTTTTTCTTCATTTCGTCACTTAATAGACGTGCAATGTTAAAGGAACTTAAACGACTTGAGATCAAAAATTAACCTTATTCCTTATCCCATCGAGCAATTTTGCCAATAAAGAAGAACATTATATTTCTGTTACAGATATTGATATGACTTCTAAGAAATCCACACAAGAGCAGATTTTAATGGCGCTAAAGGCAATTGAAGATAGGCAGTCTACCAGAGACGTTGCCGAAAGATTTGGTATTCCTAGAAAGGCTTGAAGCATCGAGCAAGAAATTAAAAAAAAAACATTCAAAACATGTTGGAGCGCCTGCAACTCTTGCCCAAGCAGAAGACAGACTCTTGTCAAATGGATTTTTGAAGTCCCGAATCTAGGTCTTCCTACAACAAAAAACTAAATTAATTCAAAGTGTGTCAGAATTGACGAAAGAAGTAAATAAAGAAAACAAATTCAAAAACGGTGTCCCCCATTTTAAATTGGTACAAAGGATTTTTACAACGAAATCCGGAGATTTCCTAGAGAATGTCTGAAAATTTGACAACTGAATTTATTAGAAATTGGTTTACCAAAATATCAACCTTTTACGAGAGTTTTCCGGAGCTAAAGGAAATTTTAAATCAACCTAATCGAATCTTCAACTGCGATGAAACAGCATTCGTTTTGTGTCCCAAAGACAAGAGAGTCCTAGTTTGCAAAGGTTCGATCCATACTTATAATCGCACGGCCAACGACGAAAAATAATGCATTACATTGGTGGTTGGGGCCTCAGCTTATGCCTCCTCTTACACTATTGCCATATATAGGGATCCCAAAAAATTTAATAATGAAAATGCCTGCTGATTGGGGAATAGGAAGATCTGATTCGGGCTGGATGACATGCGAGTCTTTTTTTTTTGAATGCATAACAAACTGTTTTTATCCGTACTTGCAGTAAAATAATATAGATCTACCCGTGGTCTTGTTTATTGATGGCCATTCTTCACACATTTCGTTGCCTTTAACAAACTTTTACAGGGAAAAGGATATCATTCTTATAGCACTCCTCCCAAATGCAACGCATCTCTCGCAACCAATGGACGTTGTAGTTTTTCATCCGGTTTGGAAGCAAAAGCTTAGTGATTGGCGACTGCAGAATAATGGCGAAAAGCTTAAACGTGAAGAATTTACATCTCTGTAGCGGATGGGCTACGATTATAGAATAAAGTAAACACTGAGACTAACACATTGATAAAAAAATGATTTATTAATAACAAACTAAATATGACAGAATAGAAAAACTGCGAGCACGCTCACGGCGCGACCGCGTCCGTCGGCTGCCGAAGATGAAGAGAGAGATTCTGAGTAACGAGACGATGACGACGCGGTGCGAGTAATGTTGGTACTACTGCGACACGGTGTCCAACCTTGTGGACCCTACATGTCTGGTAGACTCATGCCTAAAGAAAGCAGCAAAGTCAGACACAATTAAAATTGGTTTCAGGAAATGTGGCTTGTATCCATTCAATCCAAACGCTCTTGTATAGACAAGGTCCTCAGCAAACAAGAACATCAGTGTTTTGCCTGAAGCGATTAAAGAAATTATTTGTAACGAGGTTTTTGCTAACGACCTCGCTGATGATAGACGTGTTGTCGACTCATTTTTATCCGCCTTTGAAAAAGAAATAGGAGATGCAAAGGTTGCAATTTTTAGAGCGAATTCAGAAAAAGATGAAAGTCTTTTCTTTTTGTGGAAATCTGTCAACGAAAAAATTTCCTGTGAAAATGAAAGCCATTTAGACGTGTTCGATAACATAGCGCATCATGAAGAAACCCTAGATGCAAATATAGACGAAGCGCTGTTGAACAATTCAGATATTTTGAAATTCGACGTACAAATCGATGGTTCATTAATCGCGTCCACGCCAAAAGGTAGTGTCGAATTCAATATGGAAGAAACGTCTAAAATATCCCAAAAATCTAAAATATCTCAAAACGAAACTACAGACATAAAAGAGGCATCCACAGTTGTCGTCCATTCTGTGTTATCCCACTCCTTTTAAAAAATCTCTATTTTGGTCTGAAGTAAAAACAACGGAAGCCTCAAGAGTTAAACGTAAAATTACATCAAGCATTGCTACCGCGCAAGATTTTTAAATTATAAGCTTAAAGTCGACTGAGAGAAAAAAGAAAAGGACACCAAAAGACTAAGAAAAAGCAATGGTAAAGAGAACAAAAAAGGATGCGAAGTAAATTAAAGTGATTTTGTTGCCGTTATTTGTAATAAAAATAACTCGTATTACACGATAATACCAATGAAACTGGCGATGATCTGAATAAGATGACATCCTAGCGTATGAAGAAAAAGATGTGTTAAAAAAAATTAATGCTCCATTGCTTTTGAATAGTCGAGGAATCTACGTTACATCAGATTTATATTAATTTAAGGGGAGATATACACCTAGGAGCCGGATAAAACGGTCATTTTTGTGCATTTTTTTCAGGAAAACTATTTGAAATATCGGATTGGGAGTTTAATTATCTAAAAGTATACACATTCAAAAGTATGCTTAATTTTTTTTTATTTAAAAATATAAAAAATATACAAGGATATTGTATGATCCTTGTAGCGCTGTAAAAAAAACAGCGTTAACGGTACCCACTGGCATTTGTTCAAAAATTATCTGAAGAAAAAAATGGGAAAAAATTATTAAATTACATACTATAATCTAGTTCGTGTCATAGCCGATTTTGAAAATGTCGATTAATGACAAAATGGCGGACGTTTGAACATGAATAGTGATTTTTTGACCAAAAATTAGATATTATTTTGGCTATAAAACAAAAACTAAGTAACGAAAAAGAAAAATCCTATGACAAGTACTAGATAATGTTATATAAAATAATCACAAAAAGAATTCAGGTAATCAGTTAATTGGTTTCCGAGAAATTTTGGGTACCGATTTGAAAAACGTGTTTTTAAGAAAAACGCGTTTGAAAATTTAGGACTGAATAAATCATTAAATTTGTCAACTAACATGGAATCATCGATACCAGGCCCATAGTGTAAGTCTTTTACTGTTTACGGAATATTCATGGCTTCTACATTGTCTTGCCGACGCCGTATTCAACCTTCTTTCGTCTGTTCTTGCGCTTGCAGTTCGGCTTTCGCTATGCAAGTTTCGTCTTCTTGCGCTGCGTACAAGTGCGCTCCCAATCCGAACGATATTCTTAACACATTCATGACTTCCAGCGATGAGGTGAAACCATTGTTGAATGTACATGTTGCAAGATATACTGCAATGCTAACGATTTTGGCCCCACTGTTCATCGTTTTTGGGGCTATTGTCCAAATAAGTTGGTTGCAGTTTTGGGTATATCGACCAACACAGCGTTCCAACAATTTTTCATTGCTGAGGTCTTCGTTTGCTGGTTTGATGACATCTAACACCATTTTTTGCAATTTTCAATAATTGTGACGAACATTTTCCAGTTCTCCTTTAGCCTTAACTCGTTGCAACTGGCACCACGATTCGGGGCCTTCGGGACAGAAATGTTGTTGAGGCTTGCTGTCTGTTGAGCCGTAATGGTAAAATGTTGCCCGTATCGCTTTTTTCATTTCATCCTTGGAGGCACAGTTTCTGCAAATAGCTAAGCCATCGTAAATCTTCAGTATATCTATAAACTTTGCTCTCAATTTGTTTTTGCTGCTGATTCCAGGACTTTTTTCTTTCATTCGCGAAGAAGGGTTCACAATCGCTTTTGAACGTGAACCACTCATTCTTTTTTTGTAATTTCAATCTCGTTACCATACGGTTTCGCATTCACTAGTCCCGTGTTCGTCTTAGAGTCACCATCCCCAGCGTAATTAGTGTACATAACTCTATACTTTTCGGCAGATTGTGAAAACAATTCTTTCATGGCGTCTACTTCCATTTTACCTGCCGATCCATCATGATTGGCCTGGCAATTTCCATCGTGATTCGATTTCCATTCCTCACATTGCTCAGTATTTTCGAGTTTATTCCAATAGTTACATTTAGCACAATAAGAAGATTTTACAAGAATATCAAAAACTTTTCCTGTAAACTGTCCAATGAGAACCTCAACTCCCTACAATGAGGTAAAACCACGTTTTCGCCCCGTACTATCTCCAAAAACGGTTAGTTTGGTTATCCCAGCACTCGAATTTTGCTTTTATTTCCCGTTGTACTTCTTTTACAGCTTGTTTTAACACCAATTGAACAATACTTGAAGCAGCCTAATGAATGTTATTAACTATCGTATCATACTTCGTAAAACACGTTTGATTATATCGGCTGTAACTAGCTTATTTATAGAAATATTAACTTGGTGTTTTCACCAGATATTTTTGAGACCTGTATCTTCACGAAAATGCAATAAAAAATAAATCGATTTTGCCGACCATTCTAGGTGGATATCTCTCCTTAAGGAGGTTAGTCCACTGTTAAGCTGCTCAAAATGAATTTCTTTTTAAGCAGCTACCAAAAAAAAACTTCAAGATATCGATTTGAAATTGTATGTACATCTTTATTGAAGTTAAAAGTTAAGATTTTCATTGGAAATGATTATTAGAAAACAAAATGGCGACTGCCCCAGTAGATCGCCGCAGCATCGCCGAAAAAAAGCAAATTACGCCTCGTAAATTCCTGGACAAAATGAGCATCTGTGAACAAATTACCGAAAATATTTCATTAGTTTTGAGTATAAATGACTGCACGGGCCTAAATTTAGAACAACGATTCGCGAAACATTTTTTTGATTGAAAAAACGCGAAAAACTGGATAACCAATGTTCAAAAGTAATATACCAAATTTTTTTTAATCGCTTAAGGGCTCTAAATTTAGGCCCGTGCAGTCCTTTATACTCAATACTAATAAAATATATTTGATAATTTGTTCACTGATACTTATTTTGTCCAGGAATTTACGAGGCGCAATTTGCTCTTTTTTCGGTGATGCTGCTTCGATCTATTGGGGCAGTCGTCATTTTGTTTTCTAATAATCATTTCCAATGAAAATCTTAACTTTTAACTTCAATGAAGATGTACATAAAATTTCAAATCGATATCTTGAATAGGTTTTTTTGGTAGCTGTTTAAAAACAAAATTCATTTTGAGCAGTTTAACAGTGGACTAACCCCTTAAGAAAATGTAATTAGTGTTGTATGCTACCAAAAAAATTAGATCATTTAAGTATAGATACTTTATTTATTTATTTTATAAAGAACCTAATTTAATTTTGTTATTGGGATTTTGTTGCTTATTAACTAAGAATTTGGTTTAATATTTGTTTAAGTGTAGAACCTATTTTGCCCGCATAGCAGTTCCGAATTTGTGACATAAATTATTTGTGAATTCGAATTTTTCAGATTTTTGTATAAAGAATGTAGTATTTGTTTTTGTATTACATATATTCATGTATATTCATCGATTTTTTATTTGTTGAATCATGTATTCAAAAATATTATCCAAATCTTACTCTTATATAAAATTTGAATATCGCCATCACTTAGAGGCCGAAGTTAGGTACATGATATGACGAAGTTAAAAAATATAATTAATTGTCCTGGCGAAATTGTATACAAAAATAAGAAACTAATTTAAAAAATGTTTGATAATGACCAAATCGAGTGCTTTGAACATGAGATTTACAAAACCAAAGCTTCCTTCAACTACGCCACTTGAATTTATTAAAAACAAATCTCATTTCACTCTGAGCTAAGTGAAATTTTTCTTAACATGACGAAATTATGGTGTTTTACCTTATATTATAAAAATTAATGATTTCGTTTCATCTTCACAAGTGATTTCATTAAAACTTTGAATATTAGCCAAAATAAACTTTACATACCTGAAACCAACAGCACATTAAAGCCAATCCTAATATTCCAATAATTGAGCTACTACTCACTGTAATTGCCCAGCTGTAAATGAAATTCTTCTTGACATCGACTCCCAGCATTATTGAGATCCGCTAATTGCCCTGACAACCTACATCTCGCCAAAGCTTGAATGGCTCGGATCTACTGACTTGGCTAAGATACAAAGACCAGATTGGATTTTATATGATTTATTAGAAAGAAGCCCACACTAATCATTAGCTGTCGGCACATTCGATATGAAAGCTGATTAGGCTTTCGTCAATCGCGTAAGTCTTTTATTACAATGCGGATTGGCGTGTGTAAGCTCGAAATTGATCACTCCCATTAATAACAGAAGACTGGGCTTAAATGACTATGATCGCTTGTAAATCATTCGAATCGGTGTTTTGATGGATTCGACAGTAGCTTTGTTGTGGTTTAATTTTTTTCTTTTTTAAATGGAAAGTAGTGTTGTCGATGGTACGGCAAGTAGGTCACCTGAACAGTGAAACAAATGAACGAATATGTTTATGAATGGGAGAAATAATATTTTAAAGATTTCATTCGAAAATTTTAAGACCCACCGGAAACAGCTACAGTTTTAAAAGTAAAGTTTTACCTGGGTTTGGAAGAAAATTAGTATTTAAGTCATATCGCATATATATATATATATATATATATATATATATATATATATATATATATATATATATATATATATATATATACATACATATATATATATATATATATATATATATATATATATATATATATATATATATATATATATATATATATATATACTACTGTGGGCAAAAAATAGTAAGACTTTTTAATTTAAATTTCGCGCGGAAATCCATTCGTCGAAATTTTTTTTTTCCTACGTTGGTATGACTGTCAGTGACATCTATGCCAAATATCACATCAAAGTAATCATTAGTGTTTAGTATACACTTGTCTTTCTGAAGTACAAAAAGTACATTCGGCGATTTTTACAAAGAGTGAAATTATTCAACAAAGAAGTTCCATTAAATTTTGTGTGCGGAATGAAATTTCTAGTGCCAAAACGTTCAAAATGTTGCAAAAAGCCTTTGGCGATAATTGTATGTCGCGAGCAAGTGCTTTTGATTGGAGCAAATTATTCAAAGAGGGTCGAGAACGCGTTGACGACGAACCACGTCCAAGACGGCCATCAACATCAACTGATGATCAACACGTCAATAAAATCAAGGAATTTGTGCTCGAGAATCGACGATTAACTGTCAGAGACCTTACTGATATCGTTGAAATATCGGACGGATCAGTGAAAACCATTTTAAAAGATAATTTGAGCCTAAGAATAGTGAAAGCACGATTGGTTACAAAATCACTCAATTTTCTTGAAAAACAGCGTCGCGTTGACGTCTGTCAAACAATGCTTTCCAACTACCAGGATGTCACGAAACGTATTATAACTGGCGACGAGTCTTGGATCTACGCTTACGACCCGGAAACAGACGATCAATCGGTCGAATATCGTGCCAAAGGTGAGCCGAAGCCGAAAAGACCACGTAGAAGCAAGTCAAAAATCAAGGTCTTGTTGACAGTTTTCTTCGATCATCGAGATGTGGTGCACTCCGAATTTCTTCCGACCGGCCAAACTGTCAACAAGGAATACTATTTGAGTGTCATGAGTCATTTGCGCGAAGCGGCCGGAAAAAAAGAAGAAAATGAGGCCGGAATTATGGGCCAACAACTCTTGGTTTTTGCACCACGACAATGCACCGTCGCATACCGCATTGATTCTTCGTGAGTTTCTCGCCAAAAATTCAACCAATATCGTTCCACAACCACCGTATTCACCTGATTTAGCTCCGTGTGACTTCTGGCTGTTCAGCAAACTCAAGCGACCGCTCCGGGGAAACCGTTTTGAGTCAATTGAAGACATTAAACGTGAATCGCTACGCGCATTGAAGGCTTTTCCGGAAATTGAATTTAACAACTGTTACGAGGATTGGAAAAAACGTTGGCATAAGTGTATTGCGGCCGGGGGGATTACTTTGAGGGGGACGAAATCGATTTGGCAGAATAAATAAAGAATTTTAAAATTATGAACAAAGTCTTACTATTTTTTGCCCACAGTAGTATATATACACCCACCAACACAAAATATATCCACATTTTTCTCCGAATTGCGTCATCCACCCATGCTAAAATTTTGAAGAGTTTTTGTTCTATATATGAATTGTAAGACGTTTCTGATTTACAGTAAAATATAACTAACCCTCTTAACGTTTTTGTTTAAACGGTCGAAGAATTCAACACAATTGTCTGTTTTCAAGATAGCCCATGAATATTATTCCATGTGCATCCTAAAAAAAAACTACTGGCCAAGACCTTTCCCGCTAATTTTTGCGTCTTTGGGCCCTTTGGTCGGCTTTGACCTGCTTCTTATCATTCTGCAGATTATTTATTGGACTGTGGAGTGTAGTAGTGAGCCCATATTTCTCCCAACGTTATGAATTTACGAAAAAAATCCTTCCTGAGTAAACGCGGTACCAATCGTGCGTTTAGCTTTTTCATACCCAAATGCTTATGCAAGATTGTAAACACAGAGCCATCTAGTATGCTCACGGTCTTAGCTGTCTCACACTCTTTCACTTTACAGTCATCCAATATGACACGATGGATATTTTTTTTTGTTTTCTAGAATGACTGCCTCTTTTGGGAAACCTGGAGTTAATGCAGTACTCGTGCTGGTTCGACTACGTTTAAAATCAGCGAACCAATATTTGACCATTTTATCTGACGGAGCAGATGCTTCACAATATTTATCGAGCTTTTCCTTGGTTTCCTTCGCTGCTTTTTTTCTCAAATAGAAATTCGATTTTATCCATTTTATTAAAGCACTAAAAGCTGTCTACTTACAATGGCTGTCAAACAAAAACTAACTGACGCAGATATACGGAGCTTGACATTAGGTCGATAGTATCCACCTAATTTAAGCTTGGATGAAGTTATACCAAAATACCGATTTGACTTTTAGCGTAGGCATCGGACGCAGCATGTTATCTCATACCTACACAGTTAAGTTTCATTCTATTTACCTGAACGTGACACTCCTACAGCAGTTTCTGCCATGGGCTTCGAGAAAGCTTTCGATTCTGTATGGCACAAAGCCATAGCTGATCAAATTTTCGCTTCTTGAAGAAGTTCTATGACTCACTGTGAACTTAAATCAAAGCTCAACTAAAGGACGTTTGACATCAGGAGTGCTGCAAGGTTCCATCACCTGACCTGTTTTTCACACGATCTTGACCGCTAATCTCTCGATCTCAAAATATTAGGAACACGACCAAAAGTCTCTATCTCCCGTCCGAAAACCCTACGATTACTTGTAGTACTATATTGACGTACCTTTGAATTAACTTTCATGAATTCCTGAAGTTTTCGGTACATAATCAAAGTTCCTAAAATCGCCTTTTAGCGCATAAGAAATATTTTTCACAAAAGGATGGGGGTGAAAGCCAAAACGAAGAGTATCTGTTTCCAAACCCTTAAGCGGTCAATCTTCACATATGCATCCGCATCCCGGATTACCTGTTCCAAAACTGCCATGGCGGAAGGAGAGATAAGTAGTCGAGCGGAGGATACTGCGCTTCTTGATTGGCAGGTTTTACAGCCCGGTAACTAAAAAATGAATGCAGGAATACTGCAGAATTCGCCAATGATTCTTGGAATGTGGTCTAATGCTCACTAACGTAAAGCATTTCCACCAAAACGTCGATCGTCGCAGGGGTCCTAGTCCGCTCGCTCAAAAGCTTAATGGACATATTCTCCGTGATTAGGCATCGCACCTGAAGCAAGCCTTGCTGGAGCCTTCAACACACTGCTGAAAGTTGAATTTCTCTGGCTCGTTTATTTCTCGCTTATTTGTGAATTTCTCATCACAAAATAATTCCCAAAACGCGATAAGCATTGCGGAATAATTTTTGCGCACGATAGCTCAACACTTAGGAGACACATTCAATGATACTGTTGTTCGACGAGTTTTAGGTAGAGGAAGCGAAATTATTAAAGTAACTGAATTTCTTTCGCGGAAATTAACTTAGTGCACAAGGGAAGCTTTTGGACAAAAGCTCACAAAATGCGTGTATTACCTCGTAAGGATCAAGATCTCGAAGTATTAGAAGTGGTTCGCGCTATCTCGCTCGATATTTCACGGGACGAATATAACATAAAACTAACTAAAATTGCTGCATCTCAAACAAGCAAACTCTTAGAAATTCATTCTGTTAAAGCACTGGTCGTTGACCGAATTTTTTCTCAATCTTTCTCTTAGCTCAACGTCACTGCCATCATCTAATCGAAGTCTTTGCGCTTCTTCAACTACTGTGCTTACGCTTCCGGATAGAGAAGTTACAGCCCGTCCACTGAAAATTTTTGTTTTTCGGTTAGCGGATCGAACTTCAACCGAAACAGTGTAATAGTATGTAGCAACTAAACTTGGATACGCGTCTCCGCTTTTGCTTTTGCTCCAGAAAATCTTTAGGTTCAAACTAGAGCTTTTTTCTGCATCGGGCATTAATGACCGATTAAAGTGCGACTTCTGGCAACCCGGAGTTTTTGTAAAGGAGTTGATCACACTCCCGCATGAAAATTTTCAATCCAGAGCAACAAAGAAAATTCAAACATAAACCGTTGTTGTGTTACCAAAACGTCTGTGGCTTGAGGGCCAAATCTTTTTTATAAAGTAAGTTTTTTTTCTACTCTTTCATATGATGATATTATAGGTCTTATTGAAACCTAGTTGAACGAGGATATTTTCGAACATGAGATTTTACCACAGCACACTGTTTCCCACAAGAATTGTGACCCAATATCTGGTAAATCTGATAATGAAGGTGTTCTCATGGCCATTCACAAGCTTCTCACTAGTACTGTTTGCAATGAATTTGCTACTACTTCCTTCGTGGAACGTGTTTTAGTGCGTGTTTCTCTAGCTCCTGTCCTATTATTAATCATTGCTACAACGAACTTTTCTATTCAGAGATCCCATTCTATCTCCTGTGTCGTTTTCTCTTCGCTCGCTTGTGGTGGTTTTAATATGCCTCCAATCGAGTGGAATATTTTTTTGTCAAGCATCAGTTATATGTAGCAATAGTCTTTTCCTAACCTTGTTTTCCTTCCCTTCGTTATGCTCTCTTTTTCAATTAAACTGTGTAGGACCTAATACTAATGGCAAAATACTTGACCTTATTTTATCTAACCTTTCAGTGTCCGTCAGTTTATTTGGAATCCTCTGTATCGCCTTCTTTTCCTCTCGACCCTCATCAGGCTCCTATACTTTCAGAAGATTTTATCAGCCTTCTTTTTAGACCCAAAGTTTCTTCCAACTCCTATTTCAATTGCCATAAACGAAATCAATCATGTTAAGTGGCATTCATTTCTTCGCTGTTCGGACGTTAAATGGGTCAACCCAATGTCGTCCCAGAAAGTCTAATGATGCGATAAACGTTCTGCATTGCATGATGACGTTTATGAGTTTAAAAATAACTACGCTTTCGTGCAAAATGGGTCGCTTAAAAGGCCATGCGTGCATGCGTTGCCAGAGTTGAGGTTTTTATTAGTTCCAACAATACGCAATTTTTGTCTTTATTTATTCATTCCCTGAAAAAAATCGCCCGTCATCCCTCATAATATGTTTCTTCATTACATTTCTTTTACCCCAACTGAAGATACTTGTGAGCATTTTCTTCCCTATAAACTCTCTTTCTCCTCCACATGTTACTATCTCATCTCTTCCATCGATTCGTGCTAACCTGAGAGGACTCTCTTCGTTTCGTACGAACTCTTTCGAAGTTGTATATTCTTTCGAACTCTTTCGAAGTTGTCTCCATTCTAACTCTGGTTCTGGCGCTATTTCTAAGATAGTAGTAAAGTCACTATCTTCTTTACTCTGTGTACACCTGTCCATTATCTTTAACCTCATCGAATCAATTGGCATTTTCCCCTTTTTGAAACTCTGCCAATTTGATCCTTATACTTAAAGTGGGTGATCCTGCTTGCATCTCCCATTACCACCCAATCTCGATTCTACCTTGCTTCAGTAAGCTACTTGAGAAAGTTTGCTATAACAGAATATATCCTACAGGTATATTCAAGACTTTCCTCGCGAACGAGCAACATGGATATGTCGAACGCACTCTGTCACCAAAGCTGTTGCCACTACTATCGGTTAGCAAAGACAGGTGGATGCTATTGAGGCTGATTTCTCTAAGGCACTTGACTCTGTCAACCATGAGCTTCTTCTTTTCAAATTTGACAAATATGGTGTTTATGGTCCGCTGCTCTACTGCTGCTTTCTGCATTTACGAACGTACTTGTGTTGTAACTCTGAGCTATGCTTTTTTTTATTCTATCGTACCTCAGGTGTTCCACAAGGATCGATCTTTAGCCCCTTATTGTTCCTAATTTTCATTTATGATCTATCATGTCTTCCAACTTCATTTTCCTTTCTTGTGCGGACAATTTTCAAACATTCAGAGAAATCGATTCAACTGAAGACTGTTTACAGCTCCAGAATGACCTGCGCACTCTAGACAGCTGTTGTAATGCGAACTATCACAAAATGACGCCAAATGTCATTCACGCGTAGTATTTTTTTATCGCATGTCATTCATCAATTCCAATCAGATCTTGATTAAATAAGAATATTCAAGCATATCAACAGGCTATCAAATCCAATAACTTTCTCTTATCAAAATATACAATATGGACAAATATGATGAAACAATACTCCCAACTGTGACACAATAGTTACATTTCGTTGGCAATTTACCTCCGACCGGAAATCCATTGAAACAAAAATTTTTTTCGCCAAACTTTATGCTGTATGATTACTGCAATAATGCCTTAGCAAAACAATGTATATATAAATAATATTGGATTGGAAACATCAATTTTGTGATGCCTTAGCTACATCACTAATATTTCGCATCATGCTGTGCCTAATTTAGTAGCGCTTGGATAAACAAGTGCAAGCTTGCGAAAAGCATTCAATTTAGTTGTAAAATCAGCAGGTAATGCAATTTCGTTCGAATTCAAACAAAATTAAATGCGTTTGATTAAAATGGTTCAATATTTTAATTGCAGCGCGGTTGGATGTCAAAACGAAATTAGTTAGATACCCACCGCCAAGGGATTGTACAGTCAAGAACAGAGTTGCGAGTTGATCTCAATTTTTTAGCTTTTGAAATTTTGATCTTAATTTTTTGACACAATTTTTTTTTTATACACATTAGCAAGCTTTTCCAGATACTGTCCTTGACATTAAGTAATCTGAAACAGATTGGTGAAGTAAGAAAGGTATTTTTTTTTGTTTTGTGGAATTAAGCATCGTTTAATGAGGTGCCCAACTTTGTAACATATGTACACTTGCCAAAAAAAAGTTTTCGCACATCATGAACAGAAAACAACTTAAGGGGCTAGTCCACTGTTAAAAAAATGTTTTTCGATTTTTTTTATATAATTTGATAGGTTTAGAAGATGTGAAGAGTACATTTTCACATTCACTGATTAGGCGTTAGTTGAAAATTATTTGACTTATTAACAAAAATTCAGCTAAAAAAAACTTTAAAGGCATTTCACTAAAGACACACTTTTTTGGCGCGCGTCGTAAATTGTGCAGCTATTTAGTATACTCTAAATTTGATTGAAAAAACTCGAAAAACTGGATAACCAATGCTCAAAAGTATGCCAAATTTATTTAATCGCTTTATTACAAAATGTAGGTTCTTTGCGAATGCGCTCAAAATATTCACGACATTAATACGGAGCGCCGATTATTTTTAGGGAAATTCGCTTTTTTTAATTTCAAAAAAAAGTTATTCTTCAGCTTAAAAAAGAACCATATAGCTATCTTTATTATTTACATAGCTTGAAAATTTCAAATCTTCAGAGTCCATCACATATAAGATATATTTCGTAGTTCAGAGTGTAAAGTAGATTGAAGTTGGCAGTTATTACTGCTAGAGAGAGGAGATTTCGTTGGCACATGGCATCAAAATTAAAAAATTGAATTTATTTACAGGCTGAAAAAATGTATCATTTTGCCATGATTCAGTGAGTTGCTGTATCATTGTATCAAAAATATAAGTTTGAAATAAAAATGTATCAAAATGATACAAATGTATCAAAAATGGAAACTCTGCGTGCAACGAACCATTGGAGTAGCCAAAAATGTGGCCAATCGCCAAGGGATAAACTTCAACGCCAAATGAATGATTCGAGTAGCAAAAATGGCGATAAATCGCCAAATCTGGCAACGCTCCTTGGCACCAAACAAATCGCCAAGCATCAAACCAATGCCACAGCGTAATAACAACCAGCGTACCAACTTATTCCACTTTCCCAAAAAAACACTTTGACCTTGAATTTGCGCCTCCATTTACGCAATGCATTATCTGTCAAAGCAGCCTGAGATTATGTTGGTATATTTTGCGAGAGTGGGCCGTATGTGAGCAGCGAAAAATCTAGCTTGAGTATGTAGTTGCCGAATTGTATATTGCATCTCTTTCTGTTCCATGCGATTTCTTCCAACTTTCCAGGCTGACCAACAATACAATCTCAGGTTAGATCACTGGATTTTTGGGCCGTATACATATACGGAGTTGGTACGCTGGTTAGGAACTAACTTCTTACGCTGTGACAATGCCTCCTAGAAGTAGGGGCCGTCAAGCTATGTAATCGTTTTAGCTATGACTTCAATTTGGGCAGGCATTTTGACATTTCCATCTGGCAGTGCCGACATACACCGAGATTTTACGTGCGGATTTTCAGCTATAATATGAATCAAACGTTAGTTTTTTGTGCGTGGACGCGTTATAATAATAATATTTAGCCATAACTTGCATTTTATATCAATTAATTGTATCGACAGTAAATCGACACGAAACGTCACATAACCTAACACCAGCCGATAAACATTTCGTAGCGAATTTTCCCAATTTTACCGCACGCACCGCATTAATTTTTTCACTTTATTTTCATTTCACTCACTTTAACACAACCTGTACAATTAACATTTTCCCGCGGACGTCCCATAAGACTGCGTGTGTTTTTCGCGACACTTTGACAGTCTAGTGGGACGTCATTATTCTGCATTACGGCCCGTACTTCTAGGAGGCATTGATCAGACCCAAGAAGATTGGTCAGGTATACTCACAGATATGAAAGAAAATGGATACGAAATGACTATCCATGTACCCATACGTGAGTGTGCCTTTTTTAATACACGCACAACATTGCTCTCACACAAAAATGCCGCTCAGTACGCCCCTTTCTACCGCACTCACAGCCGAAAAGTCTTAATGCTGTGTCTTAATGCTGGGAACACCAGATCGGTGTAAAAGCGTGCAACGGGCAACACAGAAAGAAACGTCAATGTCAGTTTGATTTGTGTCGGGAACTGAAAACATTGACTTTCAGTCAAAATTTGTGAAACAAAAATTTGAACATTTTTCGGTGTGTTCGGCGGAAACGTGCATCTACGTTTGTGCACAATAATTTGTATCGGTTTCGCGAATAAATTAGCGGTCAAAAATTATAAAATAGTGCGATAATGAAGTGCCGCGTTCCAGGCTGCAAAAGTAGCTACCGAAGTGCTTCGCAGAAAATGTCGTATTTCGGTTAAGTAAAATTAACCTTTGTTTTTGTGTGAAATCATAATTAATTTCATTCACAAAAAGCATTTTAATCTCCACTCGCCGGTTGCGTGGAAAGAAATGTCAAACGACGTTCAAAATGGCGATCTCTCGTACTTTTTACATGAGCGTTACCATATGAACTGTGTAGGGCACACACCAATACCTCATTCTCACACCAGTAAGCAAAAAGTCGAAAATTGGCACATTTATCTATTTCACATTTATATATTTCTAATCCATTCTCTCTTATATCTGTGGGTATACTCCAAACATCGGGCAACATTTTTATTTATTTATTTATTTATTCACCAAGCAAGGTGTACATGTACAGAAGAATAAATAATATAGTACATGGATAAAATTACGAAACAAAATAAAATAAAATAATATACGAACAAAGTAAAAAAACAAAACTATATATGAATACAAGATTAATAAATAACGCAAAAATAAACTAGTTACAAATAGATAACAAATAAAGTAATAGCTAAATGACAAATTACTAAATAAATAACAAATGACAAATAGCTAAGTTAATTTAAATTTACAATACATATATATATACATAAATATATATTAGTATGGCGGGGGAAAGGGAGAGACTATGACGAGAGAGCCCTCATAATATTTTTTTTTAAAGTTGCCTTAGATATCGTAGGGGAAAAGTTCTCGCTCATGCTATTGAATAGCCTGCAGCACCTATTTATTGGCTCGTTTGCTGCATACGTTGTGTTGTGTTGGTATTCAATAAGCAATCGTCGGGATCTAGTGACTCTCAAGGGCTGATTGAGCACAAACTTTTCTTTCAAGTAGACGACATTAACCACGTCTCTGATGACATCGAAGCTGAAGCAGGCAGATAACATTAATCTTCTCGATGCAAGGGGTAACAAGTTAATACATTTAAGGCGATATTCGTATGGTGGTAGATTACTGAAATCATAAGGGTTAAAAAGATCTCTCAAAGCGAACAGTAGAAACTGCTTCTGAACAGACTCAAATCTTTGGCTGTGAATTTCGAAAGCCGGGTTCCAGATAGTGCACGCATATTCGAGAAGAGGACGCACGAGTGAAATATATAAGGATTTAGTAACCCAAAGATTCTTAAACTCTTTGGCCCGTCGCTTAATGAAACCAAGTTGTTTATTTGCTCGGGAAAGCACTCTATCGTAATGTAGATTGAAGCGGAGCTTTTCATCCAGGGTGACACCGAGATCTAATATGTTGTCAACCCTGCTGAGTGCCGTTTTGTTGAGGCTGTACGTATAATGAACGCGTGCAGTTTTGCGAGAGAAGCTGATTGCGCGGCATTTGGCAATGTTAAGAGGGAGTTTGTTCGCCGAGCACCAATGGTCTAGAGAATACAGTTTAGACTGAAAAAAGGCCGCGTCAGATTGTGACCTGATGACATTGTAGATTTTGAGGTCATCCGCATATAGTAAATGAGGAATATCAGATAAAACCTCCGATATGTCAGATATAAAGATATTAAAAAGAAGAGGGCCAAGATGACTTCCTTGAGGTACACCGGATTTAACGACAACTTTCTTAGAAATGAGACCTTGGAATTTCACGAATTGCAAGCGGTCGTGTAGGTAGGAGCCAAGCCACTTCAGTAAGGATCCTGCAATTCCGAATTGTTTCAGCTTGGGGATCAAAATGGAGTGATCAACTCGGTCGAATGCTTTGCTGAAGTCTGTATAGACTGCGTCAATTTGATCACCTTTCTCCATTTTGCACAAAACATCAGAAACAAGCACCATAAGATTAGTTGTAGTAGAACGACCTTTCCTAAATCCATGCTGCTGCTCGTTCAGTCGAGCGTCGACCATAGGAGAAATTTTGCAGTAGATGATTTTTTCAAATAGTTTGGGAATAGCAGATAGAATGGCGATGCCTCTATAATTTTGAATAAGACGTCTATCGCCACTTTTATAAATTGGTGTAATATAAGAAGATTTCCAATACGAAGGAAATAGTCCAGAGGAGAGAGAATTATTGAATATAGTATGAAGGGGCGAGATCAGTTGTTTTACACACATGATCAGAAAAATAGGAGGGAGGAGGTCAGGTCCAGGGCTCTTGTTACTGTCAAGCTCCATAATGGCAGTAAATATTTCACTCCTAGATATGGTCATATCCTCAGCAAAAACTGTTTGAGTCGCACCCGGGAATTGATACAATGTTGGGATGCTAACTGGATTAAAAACATCTTGAAAATGGTCAGCAAAAAAGTTGCATATCTCCTGAGGAGAAGAAGACAACATTGAATTTTCAGTGGACATTGAAGAGGGGTAGCCGCTTGTTTTCCGCTTCATATTAACAAAATCAAAAAAATTTTTAGGGTCGCGGATTATATTCTCCCCAGTAGTTCTAATGTATCTGTCATACGCTTCGTGAGATTTGGTATAGAATTCCTGAGTAATTAAATCGTATTCTTCTTTAATACGGTGGTTAATGTCGACTTGATTCTTCATTAGTCTGTAAAGTTTATTTCTGCGGTTTCTCAGACGTCTAAGGGTCTTGTCAAGCCAAGGTTCAGAGAGTTTATCTTTTTTCCTTATCTTGGGTACAAACTTCTCTACCGCGTCAAATACTATTCTATAGAACATGGCTACGTCATCATCAAGGGAATGGTACATAAACGCATTTGTCCAATCGACATTGTCAAGGAAATTGTGAATGCTATCATATAACATGTTCCAATCTGTAGTGGAAAGTTCAACTATAAGAGCGGAATGGTGAAGACTATTAGAAAAGAGATTCTCTGCGTCATTAGCTGGGCTAACCACTACATCGTCGTAAACATTTGTAAAGATTAAGTCTAACCAATTACCATTTTGGTTGGGAGTCGGAACAACCTGCTGCAAATCATGGCCATACAACGTACTCACAAGGTTAAAATCAGAAGACTCAAGTAGGTTTACTGGTATTAAACCATCATCAGACTTATCAGAAACAAAAAGTAAATTCGGGCGATTAAAATCACCCAAGAATATAACTTTATCCTCAGCACTACGAGAAGCCATAAAAGAAGATATTTGCTCGCATATATAATTGTACACTGATTCGTCAGATCTCGGTGGGACGTAAAATAAACCAATGTAAACCGAAGTTTTGTCAATTGAGACGCGGATAAATATATGCTGGAACAATTTTTTCTTCGAAATGAACGGTTTTTTTCTTGCAATGCACCAGAATTGCCAGATTCGGGGGTTTCCCCCAAAATGGGGGATTTTTCGGGGGGACAAATATCGAGAAAATTTTCTTGGGGGAAAAATCTCCAAATAAATTAAATGCCACATTCAAAGATGACGTTTTGATTTAGAAATGAATAATATGCAACACCAAATTTCACATATGGTCTAGTTTTTTCTTACTTAATGTGATATAAATTAGAACACAATATAATCAACATTTTTGACTGGGATTTTTATTTTTTCTTTTATTATAAACAGCACATTGCCATACAAACTTGCAGACAATACCGCAACTTTAGTTCCTTACACGGTTAGCTGTTCTCTAGCTGTAGCACTGCCGTTACCGATGCACATTACCTGGTGTGTCGTTTCTTTTGTATTTTGTTTTTGTGCATTTAAAATATTTTTATATGTATTTTGATTGTTAATGTACATCTATTATATATAAAGTTCGAGAAATTTATGCCTACACAGAATATGAATTCAAAATGTGACGCTAACACTGTATTTAGTAAAGGTTCTGTTGCAGAAACTTCGTTAATTGACGATGTAAGGAAAGTTTTATCAATAAAATAATTTTAACAATAAATATGTAGCTAATTGATTTGTTTTATTAATCTTTAATACTTTTTGGGGGGTTTTCATCTGATATCAGTTTTCATCATACAAACCTGGCGTAGGAACTTTTTAAATGCAGGGTAACATTGCAATGCACCCTTTGTAACCTTTTTTTTTCCAAGCAAATTTCGTACTGCTTGGGAATTCAACGATACTCTGACGTTTCTTATAAGGTCTGCAGCTATTTTGGGAGCACTTGTTTTTGGATCATTCTTAATAATTCTCTCTATTTTCCTGTCCAAATACTCATCTAAATTTTCTTTCGACCCCTTCCTGAGGCAATTTCAAAACTTTTGTTGCATTCAAAAATTTATATAACCGTTTGGATGGTCGAACGTGGTCTGCAAATGATCCTTGATGTTTCAACATAATTTTTACCTTCCCCCTCAAGCGTTGCAATTAATTTCTTCACTTCAATCAGAACTTTTCGGTGTGATTCGGCCATTTCAGAAAAAAAACTTTGCACAAGAATTACTGCACAGCTCTATTGATAATTTCCAAGAACTCCTTCCAATTAATGAAGATCGTGTGTAAATCTGCACTGAAAACTAAGTACCACTACTTTCATAAGTTAATCTTGTTTGTATGTGCATTTTTGTATGTACATACGTGCAATTTTTTAAGTTTATTATTATGAAAGTAAAACTTATGTAACAAAATACTGTTTTGGTCTAAATAGCTTTAACACGGTAGAATTTATAAATACTATAAGAATAAAAATAAATATTTTTTAATAAATAGAAGAGTTTTTATTAGAGCTAGAGTACTGTACGTGCAATTTTTTGATACAGTATAAGAAGTAATACCCCTTTTACTTCTAAGGCAATTGCATGTGAGCATGCAGAGTAATGGTTCAATTTTGTACAGCCATATTTCAAAGTTCACATACCCCAATTAAATTTCATTGTCAAGCTTTTTATCCGTAAAATTACAAATGTACAGCCGTAATTTCAGAAATGTTTTCCGTTTTTTTTATGTCCTTAATCGTTTGGTCAAAAACTTTGGCTTTCAAAATGATCCGCACCTGCCAAAACAAACATCTAATTCTTCAAAGCAATCATCTTCCATTCTACTTTTAAACTTATTCAATCCAAACCTTTCATTAGATCGCTTCTTGGCCGATTTATATTTGGCGCATGATCGCGGGAAACCGAAGTATGTTGAAATTCCACCAGGCTAATAACATAGCAGCTACGCATCTGCGCCGGACGTGCAATGTCCATTTCGAAGCAACAGGCAATACGGCCGCCAACAGTCCTCCAAACCATACTTACTAGCAAAGCATCCTAACAATTCAAATCCAAGCATCTACGCCCCAATCGTGATTCGGACCCAATCTCGGATCGTTAGAAAGACCCACTGACATTTTCAAGAGTGGTTCCTTCATTTTTCATTCATTCCGCATAATAGATCACAAGCAGATAATCATGTCGGCAATAGGATAAAAACCGAATAAATAGAAATGCATTAAATCTCATCATCCATCATATGGCAAGACAACACGCCGTCTTCGACGGACCTCTTTGCTTGTGAACACGTTGTTGGCCGCGGTACGGTTGCGCTTCGCTGACTCAGAATCGGAGGTCGATTTCGTATTCGAAATGGATGACCAAGACAAACGAGTTAAAGAGAATATATTCCACCTCCCAGCTCGATATGCACAAAGCCTCGAAAATGCCTAATGCGGTGATTAGACGGATTAGCCCGGCTCGGACGCAACCGAAACCAGCATCTCAAGCGTGTGAATGAACGTGGAACGTGAAATTTGTTTTCGGACCCGTCGACAATTGAATTTCGAAATAATCGAAATATAATTGCAGCTTCTATTTTATGAACGATATTATTTTGGAAATGATAACAATGAATAGGCGGGATGAGTAGAAAAGATGTTTGATTGCGCTAAACAAAAAAACACACAGAAATACAATTTTTCGCTGTCGCAAGAGCTGATGGTTTGTTGAAAATAAACTCCCCCAGTGGGAGAAATAAAGCGTTGGTTGAACTTATATCGTCGCTGTTAAATCAAACCGGCATATCTGCAAAAATTGAGTTTTTGAGTTTTTGGTATCAAAAAATTCCTTATTTTCCCGTCTATTTTTATGTCGCACCGGCATATCGTATAGTTCAATAAAAACCCGTCTAATGGTGTTTTGCCGCTTTGCATTCACGTGGAAATAGCCCACAGGCGAAAACTTTAAAGCGCTCTAGTGAAAAATGTGTATTTTGCAGATATGCCGGTTTGATTTCACAGCGACGATATGTTCTTTTGGTAAGCCCTCACTGGTAAATAAACATATGCATGAGTGATAAAATTATATTTATCAATACTAGGGTAAAAGACCGTAATTTCGTCATGTTAAGGAACTTTTTACAGTATCCTACATTGTTCTGGGGCAACTTGTGATATTTTTAAACATCATGCTGAAAGTAGTTATGCCTGGAATGTTCACAATGCAATAGCATTAGTAAATGCAAAAAAGTTTTGGTGTGGTTATGGATTTTTGCCGATTTTAGATAAGTCTAATTTGAGCCTAATTTCGTCACTTAAAACAGCCAAATTCCTAACTTCGTCAACTAGTGCTCTTAATTTCGTCTATGTAATAATATAATCTTTGAGCACTGGTTTTTCATTGAAAACATTAACAACTTTTGGGAAAGAAAATAAAACCTTCTTGGAAGAAATAACATAAAATAATTCTAACAATTATTGATGGCATTTAAATATTGCTGACAGCGTAAATGCTTCTACTATTTAACAGCAACGGAGCATTGATTTTTCTCACAATATCTTCCCTATTGTAGAATAAAATGTCCTCTTTATCGGGCCATCGCCAGTTTGCACCGCTCATAGTCATTGTTATGATTTTAAATTTAGAATCTTCTATATCTATAACCATTCCCGGAAACTTTTCACCTTCGTAAAGGATAACGACAAAATCACCTTTATTTATGCTTAGGATTGTGAGTTTTTTAATTTTTTTCAATTTCCTATCAGCCTTGTCCTAAAAATTCATCGGCAGTTGCAACTACAGGAGTTAATTTTCTCTTAGTGGATGGAGCTTTAGATGACTTTGGTGTTGCTGGCCAAAACAAAGAATTCTTAAATGGAGTCGGATAGCTATAAATCATTTCATGATCGCTTGACGCCGTAGTTTTTTCAGGAGTCCTTGCTATCAATTGTGATGATGATTCAACAATGGAGAGTGCTGATGATGGAACGATGGAAGGTGTAGATGTAACGAGTTCGCCATTGCGTTGAGCATCAAACTCTAAAATATCGGAGCCATTCGAAATGTCGCTTACCATGTTAGCATTTAAAGTCAACTCGTGGTCTGTAACATTATCCAATATACTTTCGTTTGTCATTGACGCTGTTTGCTGCACATTTCTCCATAGGTGAAAAAAGCTTTCATCCGTTGCACAACCAGTCCATACTACTCCGGTGTTTCGCTTGAAATTTTCAATTTTTCCACAGCCTACCAATTTTTCCAACGTACACAAAAATTGTGGATATTCTTTACGCTTTTTAGTACTTTCGAGAGCAATATTATCTTCACTGTAAAGCGATCACCTAATCTCTCTCTCTGAAACCTGGCTTGTTGATGATATCCTCAGCTCTCAATTTATTCAAATTGATTATGTCTATCGCCGTGACCGTAACCGCTTAGCAACTATGAAGTCTGATGGGGGCGGGGTGCTTATTTCCGTGCTTAATTCGCTTCAAAGTAAACTCTGCACTGATTTCGTTCCCAGTCTTCCTGTTGAATGTGTAGCAGTTTGCGTGTCCATGTCGCTGAAATCTTCGTTGTTTGTGGCATCTTTATATATTCCGTGCAACTCTCCCTTCTCTACATATTAATGTTTTTTTCACTGAGCTATCTTCCTACCTAAACATTAATTTTCCTTCTTCGTCTGTCATCATCTGTGGTGACTTTAATGTTCCATCTGTCCAATGGGACTCTGGCTTTTCCCGTATTATTTCTCACAATAATATTTCTATTGCTTTCTCATCTTTCCTTTCACCTTGTTCACTTTATCAATTTAACTCTGTCCCTAATGTAAATAATAAGATCCTTGACCTCATCCTTTCCAACATCGAACCTTTATCGTTTTTGCTATTTCCCTCCATAACGCCTTGTACGAGCTCTGACCCCCATAATCCTCCCCTCTTTGTAGATATTGCCGTTAATGTATCTAATCGTGCTAAAGTTTCCAATAAGCCTCGTTTCAATTTTTAAAAAACAAATTTTGACCTCTTAGCTGTCGATCTCAACTCAATTAATTGGTTTGGTTTGTTTCGAGGACTTGACATTGACATCGCAGCTAAGAAATTATATTCTGTTCTCCTAGAATTAATCACCGCTCATACTCCAATCTTCCGTTCGCGTAAGCGTAATGATGCTCCGTGGTTCTTTGAGAATGTTAAACGCGCTTTAGATACTAAAAATGCAGCACGTTGCAAATGTTTGAGTTCTCATTCTGACCAAGCCTACGCTAATTTTTCCCGTTTACGTGCTGCTGCCAAGAATCAAATAAGGCTTGCCATGCGTAGCTATACATCGGAAATTGGATCTTCTCCGCTTCCGAATGACCCTAAAAACTTCTGGTCATTCTTTCGCTCTTTAAAACCCTCCTCTCCTATACCTGACTCCCTTACATTTAATAATATCACTGCTGCTCATCCTCCGAATATTTATAATCTCTTCGCACTGTTTTTCTTTTCTGTATATTCTGACTCAATGATTCCCTCTTCTTATATCGTTTCATTTCATTTCCCTTTTTGTCTCTCTTCACTCTCGATTAATCCTCTTGAAGTTGAATCCCATTCTAATCACTCTCCTGGCCCTGATGGCCTTCCTAACTTTTTGTGAAAAATCTTGCATCTTCCTTATGTGTTCCCCTATTAGTTTTATTAAATGTAAGTCTTTGTTCTGGTAAATTTCCTTCCTCCTGGAAGCTGGCAAGCAGTTTCCCTATTTTCAAATCTGGTGTAGGCAACGTCGCCTCAAATTATCGCCCTATTTCTATCCTGCCTTGCTTTCCCAAAATCATTGAACGTTTTGTGTTTAACAAAATTTATGACTCTCTTAAGTATTATTTTTCACCTCAGCAACATGGTTTAGTTAAAGGTCGGTCCACATACACGAATCTCATTGAATTTTCTCATGCAGTGGCTTTGGCGTTAGATCGCAACTCTCAAGTTGATGCTATATATACAGATTTCTCTAAGGCATTTGACTCTGTCAATCTTGAGCTTCTCCTACTCAAACTACGCCACCATGGTATCTGTGAGCCTTTGCTTTTTTGAATATCTTCGTTCTGAACTAACCGCACCTTCTTTTGTCTCCCTCTCCAGCGTGTCGTCCGAACCGTTTTCGCCCTCTTCTGGTGTGCCTATATTAGAACTGTTATTATTCAACCTCTTCATCAACGATCTTCCTAATCTTGTTTGCTTTATGCAGATAACTTTCAATTATTTCGAGTAATCAAAAGCTACTAAATACTTCATCAGGATGATTTAAATTCTCTTACTGCTTGATGTAACTCTAACTGTCTATCGTTAAATGTTTCCAAGTGTTTTGCCATGTCTTATTCTGTGAAGTCCCAGACTTATGCCTTTCTTTACTTAATATATGAATCCGTCCTTGCCTTTGTAGAATATTTTACTGATCTGGGGGTAACCTTTGATCGTAAACTTAAATTTGATATCCATGTTCGCACCATTACTAATTGTGCCTCGCGGATTGCTGGCCTTGCTATACGTTCCTGGCACAATTTTTTTTTAGCATTTCTACATGTGTAAAGATAAGTATTTGTTACCCTGGTTAGTTACAAACTTGAATACTGTACTCAAATCTGGTCGCCTCGTTTCAAATATCTTTCCGATGCCGTTGAATCTGTTCAGCGGAGCTTCACTCGCACCCTGCTCTTTAAATATAATCTTCCCTACATGCCTTATGATCAACGCTTATCGCTCCTTAATCTCCCTCTTCTAGCAGAGCGCAGAGTTTACCTGGATGAATGCTTTTCGTTTAAAATTTACCGTGGCTATCTGACTTCATCCATAGAATCCATGATTAATGTACGGCAGTGTGGGAGGCAAATTAGGTTTTCCGGTGTCTTTGATGTACCATTTGCACGTACAATTACTTACTTTCATTCTCCTGTTTTCGCTACCTTATTACGTACCCATAATGACATCCAACTTGGTCCTCTTCCTCAGTCTATAGCCACCTTTAAAAGTAGTATTGTTAACTCAATATTTCATGCTGATTAATTTATCTATCTATGAATTGCATATTTTTAATTTTCTCAATTTTAAGTTTCTGTTTTTATTCTCTATTTGTTATTTGCTATTTCTAAGCTATCCTAATTGTAATTGGGCGTTTTGTCTGTAAATGGATTGTTGAATAAATAAATATACATTTTACTAAAGATTAATTGACCAGCGTTGAATCCTTTTCGGAGCGAAATATAGTTGGCTTTGTTATGTTTTTCCATGACCCAAGAAAAGAATGTATAGTTAAGTAAGTAGCACAAGGAAATTAAATTCAATACATTCTAATTAACTAAGCATACAGCATACTATTCGTTATAAACTTGAATCTTGATCCTTTCCTCGAAAGAGTTTCATCAATATCAATATTCGCAGTCCGTTCAAATGTATGCCTGCATGTCTGTCCGTAAAATCTTATTAATAAATCCAAAACCCAAAGTAGCTTTAGTCCCAACTTCTGTTACAGAGCGGATTTTAGAGCCTACCAAGTGCACAAGCGCAGAATTTTCTATTCGAATATCACTACCCAACTAACAATTTGCGCCCATATGTTACCAAATGCAGTTTTTTGACGCGAATACGTCGTGAATACTATGTCAAGTCGGAATTGTTTCGTCAATTTTCCTTCATAGTAAAATTCCTTGATAGGCAAAATTTTAGTAAAGAAGTGGTAAAGACTATTTCTGACGCGTCTTTATAGGCATTGTGTCCATAAGGGATTAGTTCCTTCAGTGCGACTTAATCAAAATCCCAATAAGGCACATTGTACGTCAAAGTTACCACACAAAATTCCTTTAATACGCCTATGCCTATCAAGGAAACTTGCATGTAATGGTTACGTAGTGGCGCCTATAGCCATGATTTCGTTCTCACAAATCTTTAAACGTCAATACGGAATCCCATAAAGCGGGGTTAATAAAAAAAGTCTCGACCGTTCAGGACAACTAGTTCAGAACAGGACTTAGCTTTAAATGTACATGGCATTTTAAGCCAATCGGTTTTTGGTACGCTTCATATGAGATAGCCAGTAGAGTAAATTTTTCTTTTCCCACGCTTCTGGGACAAGGTGGTACTGTTTAGCATTACTTAAGGGGTTAGGTACACTACATATAAAATAAGTGAGGAAAATTTCATGCTGATCGATAAAGCCGTTTTCAAGTTACAGTGATCAACGACTTCGAAAACATAGTTTCGACAAAAATGCTTTTAAACCATGCAAAAAACGCTTTATGCAGTAGAGACGACTTCATTCAAAGTTCTTTATCTCCATAAAAAATTGTCCGATTCGTCTGAAATTTGCACATAATGCTTTTGAAATATGCTATTTTTAGAAAATGCAAAGAAAATAAAATCGATTTTCTCAAAATTTTAAGTGTACCTGCCCCCTTAACGGAATTTCGCGCACTACTACAACAAATGTCACAAGATGCATTTATTTGTTGTTTTGGTAGGCACACTATGGGCACATCTCCGTTCGATGTTACTTTGAGGCCATTATTAAGTAACAGTATTCCCGAAATGAGACTTAGTGAAAAACCAACAGTAAGTGAATTACACTTTCGGACGGCTCAGATATGTGCATTCAAAAATCAGAGTGTTTGCTTTCGGAGTCCGGAGATCAGAATGGATTAATGTGTTTAAAAACAAGTCAAAGAGTAAAAAACAAACACTAAGATAGAGAAGAATGCTATGGCAAAATTATTAAGAGGGTTTAACAAAAATATATTTTGCAAGTTTTGCTCTATCCTTTGTATCGCAAAATTTTGCAAATATTTTTCAAAGTCTTTTGAAGATAATATCGAACTGCTGCCAATTACATGGTTTATTGTATGGTATAAATTTAAACTTAAATGAATGTGCAGATTTGCTTTCAATTAAATTTCAATACAGTAGTAGCCTTCTTCTGTGCCTCTATCGAGAGCGAATTATGATATTAGCATTAAAACAACAACAATCTTGTCCCACTTGTTTTAGTTTCCAAAGCTACTTTCTTAACCAACTCTTGACAGAGGCGCAAAGCAAACGCAAAAAGCATTGGCCAAATTTATGTTAAACTAACTGTTTCGTCTTGGGGTTCGAGCGCCTTTCAGATTAGAAACTAGGTAGTAACGACGACCTCTTAAAACTACTATGAAGGTGCGATATAGTCAAAATTACCATTCGGTAACATCCAATGGTGCAAAGTGTCAACAGTGCCTTGAAATCGCCGGTATACGCCCCAACTGGGATTATTTCCTTCAAAGAACAATCATGGCGAACAAATTTGGACAAACATGGCGGCTAAAAATTGTAAAATATTTTGAAGTTAAAAATATCCATAATAGTAGCTTTGCTTGATGTAATAAGCACAGATTTTTCATGTTTGGGCATGCTATACTTGTTTGATAGCGCGAAATTTAATTTTTAAAAAAACATTGAATATTTTATCAAAAATAGAAAAGACCTATTTTAGCTAAAGCCTGACAAAATCGCAAGCGCTTGGTAGTTTTAGGGAGTTTCAACACCACGTTTGCAGTAACGTTTGAATCGTTCGTGTTTTTCCTGCATAGGATTCAAAATGTTCAGTCACTATATTAAATATTAAACATATGCTGAAATACAATATTGTCTTCATCATATAAATATTTAACACATACATGATCATTTTGTATAAACTCTTCGTATATCTTATAGATAGCTATGAGCGTGAAAGAGAAAGATATTGGGAGGATTGAGAGGATTGTTTGTAAATTTGTCGCGATCACGAAACTTTTTGAAAATTGTGACTGAGATTCTACGTTGCTGTTACGTTATAGCGACTATAAGTGTCATATTCTTAGTCGCACGTTAGGCATAATGTTTCGAAACCATTACTAAACGGTGTCGTGATAATGCCGACACAAGGAAGTAACTACAACGTAACCCTTTCCATGCAATGACTACTTTGTTTCGATGTCATTACTGAACGGCGTTGCTCCAAATTCGAACCTACGACGTAACCACAAAGTCGCTGATTCGAAACATTGGTTTCCTTGTAGGCGCAACCTTAGGAATGGAAACGTATTCACGCCCAAAATATTCAACAAATTGTTAGTTGGATACCTCTGCCATGGCGGACTTGCAACAGGTAAAACAGATTAGGCCGGATGACAGGAAACGTCAATATCTTTGGTGGTCAAGAGTATCTTTTTGGCTAAAGAAATGACTGGGGTGTTGTAATACAGATTTAGCAGCTATGATTTTTCGCCGCACATCAAATTAAATCTTTGAAGAACTCAAGCATTTAATAATTTTTAAATGTCGACACAGCTATGAAGAAAAACTTTTAGTCAAAACGATAAATGCATACAGAGCAATAGGCAAACAGTAGAAAATTGTCTGAGTAGGTTTAAAAACTTTCTTAAATGAATATTTCGACCCGGAAGGTTCGACAATATGGGATCCAAAGGCTAACCAGGTTAAATTAAAGGTTAAATTTCTCTACATCTTCATTGCTCAGAAGAATCCAGACAAACTAGTATGTACATAAGTTGTAAAACATTCATCTAAAATTTGGTTGCTATAATTAAGTATTCCTACCATTGCAACTATACGAAAATTCATATAAATTTTTGATTTTTTTCAATTTTTCAGATATACATACTTAAGCTGAATTATACACTGCATATGAATTTCAAATTGACCTTACCATTTAACATTAAAATCCTCTTGAGCTAATCCACGTATGTACTCTAATGAAATCCATGGACATCAGGCGCAGTATAATCCTTTCGCATATGTACTTTCGTCTGCTGTGCAAACTGTCACTTTTTGAAATCAGATCCTTGTCGAACCTGTTGTAAATTTACCACATATGCTCCCACGAAACCAAACTTATTGCCACGAAATCCATTCACCTGAGACGACAAAGCCTCATGGATCGATCACCTTACACACTCAATTGCACCAATTAAAGAGCCTAAACGCTAAAAACCACATAACATACGAACAGATTCACATGATCACATATGCCGAGGAAGGGTAACAAAATATCTTGGAGCCAAACGAGAATTGACTCGGCTGTCACAGAGCAACGTAAACAAGGCTTCGAGCCGGACAAAGACCGCAATGCGCGCCTCTAGTGAAGATCAATCCACCGAAGACTGGTTTGCCGCAAAAATATGCAATTATGTGCATCAACAGAGCTCTGCTCGGTATTTATTGCATGAAATGCACTCTGCTGCACTCGTTCACCTAGGTGCGATCGTTCATTGGCTCGGACGCATCCTTTGCCGGGCTTCACTTTTTCACGAAACGCACCGCGATCGTCGCAGGCAAGCGATCGAGATTCTTCACAACAGACCAGGACAATGTTCACATTCGCACGAGCACTCAGGTAACCGAAAACCTGTTGTACACAAATCACTTGACTGCAATCCCATTAAATTCTATTCACTTTGATGCACCACAACTGGACCGTTTCCCGGCGAGGTGTCGCTTGCCTGCCAGCCAATTTATTATTCTTCAACGCAATCTGTGATTCGGCTAGTGATAAGGAAGCATGGTGACAACGGCGGCAACAACAGTGCTAAAAGCATAAAAAGACAACGCGATCACAAATCCAACACGATTGCAAAAAAGGCAAGCAGTCGCCATGAGAAGAAACGTGCGAACCGACGAACGACCGAACTCCTTCACATGCCAAGCATAGACAATAAACTGATCTTAAGCAATTCGAAAGACCTCAAGCCGGTCGAATCGAAGACGTTCTCGAGAAAAGACGCGTTGCTGTAGCGCACGTGTTGCCAGTTCGCGTCTTTGGTTATTTGAAGAACTTTGGAAATCTTCAAGAAGTGACCAACACCATGCGTGGTGTCGCGCCCGTATGCGTTGAGATTTGACAGACGGCGGAACTCCAATATCATCGCTGCGGACTGGACGCAACGGATGGTGCATGAATGCATGCTCAGTGCGTACATGCGTTCCGTCGGTCAAAGTTGAAGGTGGTCGGATTAGTGTCAATTGAAACAATTGATTTCGGGAAAAGTTAAAAGTGCTTTGGCATAAACACAAGATAGTTTATGTATAGACAAATGTGTTGTTATGACAGGGTCATATCCAGATCATCTGGTGTGGTGGAGGTTGCGGTCAAAAGAACGACAAAGTAGCTTAACCTCAATGTATATGGCTGTATGTGTTTTTCTTGGAACGTTCGAGAATCAAAGCTATGTATGTATCCAAATACGCAATTGTTAGAAATAAAGCCATAAGTCCTAGTAAAAGTGAAATTTGATAAAAACTGCTAATAAAATTGAAAAACATTCTAATAATAACAAAAAGTGCGGGATTAATTGATATAATCGTTCGGGCCTGATGATGGCTAGTATCTTATGGAAATAGCCAACCCTGTGACTTGTGAAAAGTGAACAACCAAGTCAAAAAAAAATATGTATAGGCAAAAGCGTTAAAATGTGTGTTAAAAGTGTTGAAATGTGTGTTAGAAGTGTTAGAAGTGCTAAAATGTGTTACAAGTGTTTTCAAAATTGCTCATTTAACTTGTGACAGTATAAAATATGCGGAGCTCTTAACGCATTGGGAGTTCTTGATCCGATTAAGCTGAAAGTTTCTGGATGCATGATGGTGCCTAAGAAATAGGTATGTATTAAGCTAAAAATATGATATCACAACCCTTTCCTGACTGGGGCAAATTGACAAATTTGCTGGTACTTACCCCTGTGTATATAGGAAAAGTGAAATTCGGAAATAAGTATTAAATATGAAAATTGATAATATTTTAAGCTTAGCGATGATAACGTTTCAGAATTTTTTTATCCCTAATTGTGCGCTGAACGCCTAAAAGTAGGGATTTTATTTAAATTTTGTTTTGTGACAACATCAGATCATGTAACGAAATTTTGTAGGACGTATTGATATACAGTGGCTGACAACCAAAATTATATGAACTTATGAAAAATGATCAATATCTGTCAGTTTCTGAGTGAAATAAAGAAAAATAGCATTGAGGTATTGCATACATAATAGGTCTGTTCCCGTACTTTCAGTCACTGAATTTACCTGAATTTTACTGAATCATGTGGTGGGGGGAATTCATGAAAAGTACGGGAACGCTCTCATTGAATTTCCTGAAAATCGAGAAACTAAAGTGTTAGTTTTCGGTTTGTGGGAGAACAATAGTGATTATAAAGTCATCCTAAGCGGTAATAAATTATCGCCAAAAAAATATTCGACCTTCATAGCAAGATTACGCAAAAAATATGTTACTTGCCGCGCACATTTGAAAATATTTACTCGCGCCACACCGTTTGGCACTTTTCAGTAGCTCAGACCAATGCCTCCTAGAAGTACGGGCCGTCAGGCTACGTAATCGTTTTAGCTATGACGTCAATTTAGCCGTGAATTTTGACATTTCCACGAGGCAGTGCCGACAGACACGGAGATTTCACTTGCGGTTTTTAAGCTAAAATATGAATAAAACGTTAGTTTTTTGTGCATGGACGCGTTGTAGAAATAAAATTTAGTCTTAACTTGCATTTTGTGTCAATCAATTGTATCGACAGTGAATCGACACAAAACGTCACATAACCTAACACCAGCCGATAAACATTTCGTAGCGAATTTTCCCAATAATACCGCACGCACCGCATTAATTTGTGTTTTAGCTGTTCACTAGCACTGTTCCGCGGACCTCACTTTGTTTTCACTTCACTCACTTCAACACAACCTGTACAATTTACGATTTCCCGCGGACGTCCCATAAGACTACGTGTGTTTTTCGCGACACTTTGACAGTATAGTGTGACGTCATTATTCTGCATTACGGCCCGTACTTCTAGGAGGCATTGCTCAGACCAATGCCTTCTAGAAGTACGGGCCGTCAGGCTACGTAATCGTTGTCGATGTGACGTCATGGCGTCAAACCATTTTACATTTCCACGAAGCAGTGCCGACACACACCGAGATTTCACATGCGGTTTTTTTAGCTAAAATACGAATAAAACGTTAGTTTTTTGTGCGTGGGCGCGTTATAATAATAATATTTAGCCATAACTTTCATTTTGTATCGACCAATTGTATCGCGATAGTAAATCGACACGGAACATCACATAACCTAACACCTGATAAACATTTCGTCGCGAATTTTTCTAATTATGCCGCACGCACCGCATTAATATGTGTTTAAGCTGTTCACTAGCACTGTTTCGCATGTTACCACTTAGTTTTCATTAAACTCACTTTAGCATAACCCGTACAATTAACATTTTCCCGCGGACGTCCCATAAGACTACGTGTGTTTTTCGCGACATTTGGTCGGATGCTCTGACGTCATCATTCTGCATTACGGCCCGTACATATAGAAGGCATTGCTCAGACCAATGCCTCCTGGAAGTACGGGCCGTAATGCAGAATGATGACGTCAGAGCAGTAGGCCAAAATGTCGCGAAAAACACACATAAGCCCTAGCCAAAGATGAGTCTGCGGCCGTAATCGTCTGTCAAAACCGACCGGTTTTAGAGCAAAAAAGGCACTTTTTGACGTACGCAAACATGAGTGAATTTAAGTGCCCATACAACGCATAAGCGAACGTATGTCAAGTCGTATCTCATTACCACTTTACGTACGGATAGCTCATAGTAAAAATTGAGCAAAAGGTAGCTTAAGGAGCATGCCACTTTTCTGGCTGTTCGGTAAGTTATGTTTGGGTGCAACATATGCTTTGCGTGGTTTACCTCGGCGCATAAGTCAACGTACGGACGCAGACTCATCACTAGTTGGACCTATAAGGTCCAACTAGTGATAAGTCTGCGTCCGTACGTTGACGTATGCGCCGAGGTAAACCACGCAAAGCATATGTTGCACCCAAACATAACTTTCCGAACAGCCAGAAAAGTGGCATGCTCCTTAAGTAACCTTTTGCTCAATTTTTGCTATGAGCTGTCCGTACGTAAAGTGGTGATGAGATACGACTTGACATACGTTCGCTTATGCGTTGTATGGGCACTTAAATTCACTCATGTTTCCGTACGTCAAAAAGTGCCTTTTTTGCTCTAAAACCGGTCGGTTTTGACAGACGATTACGGTCGCAGACTCATCTTTGGTTAGGGCTATAGTCTTATGGGACGTCCGCGGGAAAATGTTAATTGTACGGGTTGTGTTAAAGTGAGTAAACTGAAAACAAAGTGAGATCCGGGGAACAGTGCTAGTGAACAGCTAAAACACAAATTAATGCGGTGCGCGCGGTATAATTAGAAAAAATCGCCACGAAATGTTTATCAGATGTTCTAAGGTTATGTGGTGTTTTGTGTCGATTCACTTTCGATACAATTGATTGACACAAAATGCAAGTTATAACTAAATATTAACACTACAACGCATCCACGCACAAAAAACTAACGTTTTATTCATATTTTAGCTAAAAAACCGCAAGTGAAATCTCGGTGTGTGTCGGCACTGCCTCGTAGAAATATCAAATTCCCTACCGCCATGACGTCACAGCGAGAACGATTACGTAGCCTGACGGCCCGTACTTCTAGGAGGCATTGCTCAGACCCTACTGAAATTTCATCGTACTTACTGAAAGAGGGGAAATTTTCAGTTTTCAGTAAAACGGAGTACGGGAACGGCTTCATTGCAATTAATCGCGATTAATCGCAATTAATCGTAGTACGGGAACAGACCTAATGTTTATTATCATACAAGTAAAATAATAACAGAAAAGGTAGTCCGTTACGATAAAAATCCAGATAAGATCTGATTTTAACCTCACAGCCAAAATGATGTGAAATGGTTTTCCCCAGAAAATGAATCACTAACTCCAATAATTCGTTTGTGAGGAATGAATATCGTATTGCAGACATGATGACTACCAGTCAGACCTTGGTTTTAAGAATTTACTACATTTTAGAAAAATTTAACAATATGCGGGCAATAAGTGCCAAAAATCGACCAAATTTTTTTTTTATTTCGAATTGTGATAACTTCCAACATAAAGACCTGGTTATTAAGAAATTTATAGGATGCATTGATGATTATAAGCATTAAGTTGTGGCAAGTACTTTAAAATATCCTTGGAATTTAAGGAAAATGCTAACGAGTAACGATCGATAAATTATATGATTCTACACAGTGAAATTGAAATTTTCTAGATATCTCATAGTACAAGAACACTAACCATTCAACAAAACACCTATTTTTATCACTCGAAACTTGTGCTCGTTAGAACTCACGATCCAATAATAAGATTCAGCTGAAATTTACAGGACGTATCGATCTTATTTAATCAGGACCACATCTGATATAAGTGAATCTTAGTGAATATGGTCACAACCTTGCAGCTGTCTCCCATCTTGAAAAATCGGTCAGCAAAATAAAAGGCTGTTTCCTATAGCTTCCTTTGTAGCTATCATATAAAAACAAAATTCAGACAGCAAAAGAATATATAGTGCTAGAAGGTTAAATTCGGTTGAAAAATCAAGAAAACACTACCGCACTAATAGACACTACCATTAAATTTTTTAGCGATTTTATCATAGAATTTTCAAATCGTAGTGATCTGATAGTGAAAATAAACACCAAACATTAAGATCTAGAAAATTTGAAAACTTTTGCGAATGGTAACCCTAAATTTCTTTGCATCCCTATAACTTCCAATGCAGTCATTGGGTCAATACGAAATTTGCAGAGGTGGTTGACTTCAACGTGACTTTTGCTACGGTGCTAGCAAATGGCTGCCAGCACTAGGCCATTTTGTTATTTTCGTTCCAATAAATACTTGCAATAAGTATTATTTGTATTAATTTGTAGTAATAAATAAATACAAACATTTAAAAATCATTATTTTTATATAATATTTCCCCATTTTAAAGAGATGGACTATAAGAAAAGGGAGAATTTAAAAAAAAGCCTTACTGGCCGTAATTAATTTAAAAAAAAAAGTGCTCAAGCAGGCAATGCGTGATTACTGATTGAACATCGAGGCTTCAATCTGTTCAATCAATCTAAATCCTTTTGGTCCTACATCCGTTCCCTCAAATACAATTCCTCAGATCCTGATTCTATGCATTTTGAGGATGTTACTGTTTCCGCTTCTCAGGCTTTTGGTGATTTATTTGCTGCCTTCTTTCCGCATCCTTTAAAAAAACCCACTGAATACATCGATAGTTCCCACTGACTGCCGCACCTCTCCTGAATTATCCATGTTTTGTGCCAATCCTTTGAAATTTGAGATTCTTGTGCATACCTTAAATTCTAATGCTAGTTCTGGCCCTGATGGTATTCCTCATATCCTTGTCAAATCCCTCTCATCCTCGTTCTGTGTTCCTCTAGCTATCATTTTCAACATTAGCGTTGCGTCTGGTGTATTCCCTTCTTTATGGAAATCCGCCAATATTTTCCCAATCTTCCAATGTGGTGTTCATTTCGTTGTTTCCAATTATCTTCCTATATCACTCCTCTGCTGTTCGAGTAAAATCCTTGAAAGCCTTGTCTACAATATAATTTATTCGTCTCTTCTCGTTCTTGCTCCTGAGCAGCATCGTTTCATCAAGAATCGCTCTACATTGACCAACCGTATGGAGTTAATTAATTTTGTCGCCTTTGCTCTCGATTGTCAACGTCAAGTTAATGTAATTTACACAGACTTTTCGAAGGCTTTTGATTCTGTGAACCATAACCTGTTGTTCCTTATACTTAATGTGTTCGGTGTTTTTGGTACCCTCCTATCCTGATTTTCCTCCTATCTTCATAGTCATCCCAGCACAGGCACTTTAAATGGTTCCATATCCTTTCCTATGTTTCCAATATCCGGAGTTCCTCAAGGTTCTATTGTAGGGGCCTGACTTGACTTTACTTCTGCTATCAACTTTTCCTGTCTTTTGTATGCGAATGACTTAAAATTATCCAGAGCAATCAAGTCTGCGAACGATTATCACCAATTGCAAGCTGACTTGGTGTCAAAACAACTTCTTGCCACTGAACATTTCGAAGTGTCGCCAGTTGTGTTTCTCATATAAAAATACTCCGCATGTGTTTTCTTATTCTTTGCCTGATATTCCACTGTCAGTTGTCCAGCATTTTAGAGACCTGGGCGTGGTGTTTGATGTTTGATTGCTGGTGTTTGATTGCTGGTGTTTGATTGCTGGCTTTGTCTTGCATTCTTCGTCTATGTTTACCAACATTTTTTCCTGCATTCATTTATTTGTCTCCTTAGCACGCAGTATTCTGGAATACGCGTGCCAAATCTGGTCTCCACGCTTTCAGTATTTATATGACGCCATTGAATCTGCTCATTGTAGGTTCACTTCTTTTCCAGATATGTATGAAATTATGCTTTGGCTGTACATTTTTGAATATATGCAATGTTATCTCCTAATTTAATTAAAAATGCGATTTCATAACTTTTGCTAGATACATAACAAAAAAAATTAGCAAATTAGCTAACAAGGCTATAAACAGCCCAATCTGGTATCACTGGTCTTAACTGCCGTAGATTTGCTGCTACTTGCCAATAGGCCAAGATTCAATCAACGCGAATGCGAAATGCGAATCGCATTTTTTGACAGGAGCACGCAAACGAATCGCATTTGAAGAACCAATCGGTGCGATTCGCATTCGCGTCAAAGCTGCCAACTGGAAAATATGTAGAGTGAGTGAGGTATTTGAATTCGTTAATGGTTGTAGGATACGGCGCCATTTCCGAATATTGTGCAATTAATTGAACTTACTTTGTTTCAAACCTGAAAATACTCTGTTTGTTGTGAATTAAAAATACATTACATCCAAGAAAAATACATGACCAAAATGTTGACTGGCGTATTGTTGCTATTAGCAGATGCAATACTACCGAACTCTGAGGGAAGCTCTCCAAATTACTTATTAATAAATCAAAAAGTAATTGAATAGTATTCGGTAAACAAAGTCACAAAATATTAAAGTTATTACATAACGTAAAATTATTCAAACTCCCTGATCTGTAAAGCAGACTGCGAAAACCATATGTACTGTAATGTTTCCATGTTGATTGACGTGGGTATGAACTATCAGACAACAAACTAATTTTTTTCTCTTCCTTAATGAATGTGTCACGAAAATTTCAAAACCACAAATTTGAGATTATAGACATATTTTAATAAATATATTTTGACAACTACCTAACACAAACATAGTCATCAACAATTTTTCCCACCCACTACTTTTTACGAACAAAATGAAGCCATCTCCTGCCAGTTGAAACAGTTTTTTATTCAAATCTTTCTGCGAAATTAAATGGCATTTCTTAACTAAGTTACTGCGCTACAAAACCTATTGCGAACAATATCCAATCGTGAAATCTACTTATTTTCACATGAAAACCAATAATCCCTATTTTCTTTCAAACCAACCGCCACCATAATTTTTTTACCCAAGACCCAACTTACTATTATATGACATACATGATGTCAAAGATGTACATTTTCTTTTCGTGCAATTGGCCATTCTGACAATTCGTGCGACTATTTTGCTCTTTGCTCAAACTAGTCGCAGTCGCAAGTTCGTGCGAATTCGCATTCGTCGTGAATGGTTCTATTCGCTGCGTCTTGCATATGTTTTCCTTATGCTCAAACCGTTCGCATTCGCATTCGCGTTGATTGAATCTTGGCCTAATATGTGAGAATGTTAACAGTATGTTGGACTCTCGCTGCCAAGCTGCTCACCAACGTGCAGTGCAGAGGATCCATACGATTTTGGAACGAGCCAGTTCATGGACAAGATGAAAGAAAAAAACAACCATTTTCACATACCTGGTTGCACCGGTCGGCCACGATCAGTGTTCTGAAGCGGCCGGGGAAAAAACTTCTTCAAGAATAGATGAATTGTTGGAACCTGTTGGAAGACACGTCGCCGGCCGAGTACGGGCATGAAGAAATATTGTTCGTGATAGCGCTTATCACTACAGCAGCATGAAGACAGTTGTACCATTGTTGCTATGAAACAATTAAATTACGCTGGTTAGTTTTGATCGTTGATTCAAAATATAGAATAGATTATTTAGGCTCATATAAAATAATCAGCAACAAAAAAACTTGTGGCTGTTTACTTTTGCCTTCTTTGGACAGCATCCGATCCAACTGGTCACACAAAACAAACACATGTCTTTAAGAACATCTAATCGGTATCGATCTACATAAGAAGCAATACGGTTCATGCATCTGAGGTGGGAGGAGGCGAATTACTCATTCGTCTTTGAGTTTGCTTTGCTGCCAGGCCAGGTTGCAACGAGAAGAGTCAAGAATCTAGTTGATGAGCAGCATCGCAGATTCAACGACACACTAAGAAGTAAGATCGATAGTCGCGGCTGAAGAACCCTATACACAAACGCACATGCCTAGTATGTCCAATCAAAATAAAAAATGAAATCAACTTGTTTTTGAGTCGATGACTTCCCAGGCCGCGTACCATTATGGCTCACGCCGAAAGCTCGCAAATTGAATTTATTTGATATTTTTGGATCGTTTGCATATTGATTTGTTTTTTTTTGCTCGTTTTATTTTTTGATTGAAACTATTGGAAAAGTTTAGGTATTTGAATCTGGTCTTCGGAAATTTGTGTGGAAGGCTGTTCATGACTGAATTACTGATTACGTTGCTATTGAGGCTCTTGTCATAGGATATCATAGATTTGGAATTTTATTGATACGTGCAAAAAGCTATGCAAAATGGAGGAAAAGAAAGAAATGATAGGTTGTATCTTAAAATTAGTGATCACATCAGAATCTAGCCGATCGGCTGTTCGGGCCACGGATCTCATAAGCTGATTTTTTTTTTTGAAATTGTGTCTGATTAGACTCAGAGATAAAATTTTGAAAAAAATACATGTATACTGGAGAATTCAATCAAATAAATGATTTCAAGCAGAATTTCCTCAGCTTGGCGTTTAAAAAAGTACTTCAAGATGAATCTCTATCAATTCTGTCCAACTACGGACTCATGTTGACGACTTTGATACTATCTGCCGAAACAAACGCTCCTGTACGCTCTCAATTTCGCAGTTGAGTATGTCACCAGAAAAACTTCTGCTGACACTAGGGGAACTCTACTATTTAAGTTGACGCAGTAAGTAACCTACGCTAGTGACATCATGTTCTTTCAATGACCCCAAAGAAATATTTATAACACTAGACGATACAACCATCAAAGAAGTTTAGGATCAAATGGAAAAATTCAATCCAAAAATTATGACTCAATCAACGAAAGAATAGTGATAGGGAGAAGAATAGTCATGTACTTAGGGACAAATCTCTTCAAGAATTGAGTTAAACGACACGTAATCAAACGGCGAACTCAACTAGCCAATGGGGCGTTTCACGTGAAGCGGACAGCGAAAAAAAGTCGAGGCTCTGGATTTCGTCCATATTGTGCATAAATGGTACTTCTAGAGAATATGAACGTGGATACGCAATTTTTTTTGTCTATGAGGTTTAGTTGTCGGGCTATGGGCGTCTGAATAATTGACGAAATTGATGAAAGGTTTTTTTTTTGGAGCCGATTATAAGATTGGAAATTATTTTTAAAAATATTAAACATAATGATTGGTAAAGAGAATTCACTGTTCTTTTTAATTTTGAAATTAGATTTGAAAAACAAATATTTTTTTTCTGTGTAAAACCGGAAGTAAACACCTCAACTCGTTATCTGAATAATACTGAAAAAAATCTACATAGAGCCCAGAGCCATGTAACATAGCGCATTATTTATGGCCCCATACGCCATGTACATAGTACTCTGAGCCATGCAATATGGCTCCCAGCTCCATAATGTCAGAATCTACATAGCGCGTGGTCTCATGTTACATGGCGCAGCATTTATGGTGCCACACGCTATGTACATAGTACCCTGAGCCATGCAGTGTAGCTCCCAGCGCCATAATTACATGGCGCAGAAATTATGGCCGCACACGCCATATTACATAGTGCCATGAGCCATGTAATACGGCTCATGGCACTACAATTATATCTCGCAGCCATGCTGTGTGAGGAGATGTATAAATATCAGCAAGCTTCTTGAATATAGGAGAGGATATGCTCTTTGATGTCGTTAATCCCTCGGGAATTTCTTTGATAGAATTCTATAGCCTAACATTAAGTGTTCTACTTCCAGATGTTCCGAACTTGAGAAGGTTCGTGGCCTTTTGTTGGATGCAAACTGGATCATCTTCAGATGCACTGAAAAAATACATAGCTCCAGACGCCATAATTTCTTCTGGCGCCATGTACTTAGTCAATTTCGGTCGATTTGTGATAAAATATAGCGCCACACGCCATAGTACATAGGAGCAGACGCTATGCTTATAGCCCTCCACACCATGTACTATAGTCCTCCACGCCATACAGTATAGTCCTCCACGCAATACAGTACAGTCCTCCACGCCGTGCACTATAGTTCTCCACGCCATGTGCTATAGTCCTCCACGCCATGTAATATAGTCCGCCACGCCATGTACATGGCGTGTAGGCCTATGTACTTTTCGCCATGTATTATGGAGTGTGGCGCTATATTTTATCACAATCCCTAAATCGACTATGTACATGGCGCCAGAAGTCTATCAATTATGGCGTCTGGAACCATGTGTTTTTTCAGTGAACTTGGACCAGGTTAATTTTGTTTATTTTTGTATCAAAACAAAGGTTAAAGTGTACTTATTTAACGACCAAAGTTTTAGAATGGGATGGCCAGTAGTTTGGAAGGTAGATGAATTTCAGTACATACAGTGTGTTACGTAAGAGCGTGGTCACTGTTAAATTATAATACAATAGATTTTTTTGAAAATTCGCACATTTATTGTTTAATTGGTAGTCAATACTCAATGCAAATACCTTAGTAGCAAGTCCAATCTCCTTCGGCATCAATTATGGCCTGACACCGTCGGGGCATGCTTTCCACGAAGTTTTCGGCATATTCTTTTGGAAAAGACCTCAAATTTTCCGAATTTGTCGAGAAAATTGATCTAAATTACATGGCCTGCGTTTGTGAAGTTGCATTTTTATTAGAGCCCACACATTTTCTATTGGATTTGCATCCGGTGATTGAGATGGCCCATCTATGGCGACAACCCCATTTTGCGCTTTCCACTCGCTACACACTCGACTCCGATGTTTTGGGTCGATGATGGATCCAGCTCTCATTTTTTCTGATGAACAATTGCTTGGCAGATGGTAACAAAGCCTTTTGATAGATTTTGTTCATTTCTTTGGAATTCAAATTGTCTGTAAATAAGAACAAAGTTCCGAAACTCTTTTTTGAGAAGCACCCCCAAACATGGTCCTTGACGGAGTGTTTAACAGTCCGTTTGAGCAGTCTACTAGTGGAAGCTGTCCAGGCGTGTTTGATGATCGGAAATGCCCAAAAGAAAGATTCATCAGAAAAGATCGCGTTGCTTCAATCGCGGTCCAAGTTTTTCTTCGCCCATTCACAACGTTTTTCAACTTGTTTTCCACTTAACATTGGCTTTTCCAAAGTACTCCGATATTTCACTTTATTTGCAAGCAAGTGCCTACGAATCGTTCCGTATGATATGTCAACACCTTTTGCTTTCAATTTTACAACACCTTCACGTAGAGTCAAAGTTGCATCCTTCGAAAACACTGCGAGAGTCTTGTTTTCGTCTTTTTTAGTCACTTTGCTTGCACTCCCGCGATTAGGAAAATAATCAACATAACCGACCTTTTTATAGCGATTCACTCACTTGCTTACGAGCTGCTTCGACTTCTCCAAGTATTTCGCAGCAGCTGTTTGCGTTAATTTAGGTCCTTTTTCATGCGAACATAAAAAAAATTGCCTCGAAGCGCGACGCGTAAGCAGCACTCATTTCAAAAAACGATTCTAAGAATGACTGAATTCGATTGACAGCTGATTCCTTCCATAAAGCATGGACAACTGAGGTACCCTCTATGTCATAGAAAAAGAAATAGATCGCTACGATTTTTTTTCTACATGTAACAGCGACCACGCTCTTGTGTATCATCTACAATCCCGAAATCGACTATTTATAAACTATGGCGTCTGGCGTTATGTGTTTTTTCAGTGTAAATGATGAAGAAAAGCATTTCTTAAAATATGATACTTTCTATGATACTGCTCGTAAAATAAATATCACCAATTTCTATGGAAAAATCAAACAAATATCAAATCACGTATTGAATACTATGAACAAAAATGTATTGCTGGTTTTAAATATATTTTCGCTTCATAAAAAAGAAAATTTGGAGATAACTAAAACGCAGATGCCAGTACTTGGATATGTAATATAACAATGGTATTAGCAGCTAGATTCTTGCTAAAGCTAATTCTTTAACTAACCTTCCGGATGTGCTTGGGTTAGATTGCAAATTGAAAAGAATCATTTTATTACAGCCAAATAGAAGCTCGACTTCAGAACAAACAACTTACCTCAATTCATCTGCACGGAGAGAAAAGTGTAATGAAATTATACAAAATTTGCAATTAATTTTATTGCAATAGTAATAATTTTTTGCCCCATTACGTTTGTAATCAATTGCACTACACATTTTACTACTTTGTTGTGAATTATGTATACATGAATGTCTTTACTACAGCGCAATGGACATGTGTAAGTTGTAGTATGTAGTGGAAATGACTATTATTTGCAGGAAAATAGTAAATTTTCATCAAATTTGTAATAACATTCATGTTTTCATATCGAATTTTCGGAATAGTAAATTATATTATCCACTGTAGTAAAAATCATTGCCGAAATTTCTCTCCGTGTGAATCGGTATGACAACTGAAGCCATACTGCATAGCTCAGGGTACTATCGTACATAGCATGTGGGACCATAAATGCTGCGCCATGTTACATAGGACCACGCGCCATGCAGATTCTGACATTATTGCGCTGAGAGCCATATTGCATAGCTCAGAGTACTATTTACATAGCATAGATAAAAAATAAAAATAATGCGCTATATTACATAGCTCTGGGCGCCATGTGGATTTTTTTTAGTACACCCTATGAGTTTAAATGCATTGTTATGATTAAAGTAGTTTTGCACTCGAAAGAGGTTGGAGAAGGTGTGGTAGAATATGAACTCAAAATCTACAAGATTCTTCTATTGTTCATCGAACATTAAGCGGTTCAGCGGTTACTTTTTTTATGTGCTTACGTGGTTTCAATGCCGGCAGTAGAGAATTAACAAGTGCAAGCAAGATTCTACTAATAGTACAGCCTCTATTCTTATGTCAATGATTTATTTTAATTCTCCCAAATAATGCTGCCGTTAATTTCATCATTCGATATCATTTTAATGAAATTTCCTAATGAATATCACCCTATGTTTTCGTTTTCTGCTAAGTCGATTTACTATTATTCTATTAAATGAGTTCTTTAGTTGCAAAATGAGACTCAAGCGATTTTTTACGAAACTGAGTTAAACACCATTTCTTATAGGAAATCTTCTCAGGAATCGATTTGTGCACTTTATTTTATCCCAAACCCAGTCTAAATGCCTTAAAAAGTGATTTGAAAAACAGCCTTATTTCCAAAACGCGACCTGAACAGAGATTTTTTCTTTCAAAATGGCGTCTAATATTTTGAACGGTTTGGTTCCAAAAAGCGACTCAAACCTTAGCAATGTCGGAAACGGTTCTTGTTATTTTTTTCCAAAAACCGACCTAATGTTCTAACTTTAAGAAAAGGCTAAACTTCTGTTCGTCACATATTTTTAAATGGTTATTTTTATTATTAATCTTGTTTTAAATTAAGCGGGCTTTTTCTAGAATGATAAGAAATATTTCAAAGTTGGCCATACTGATTGCGACTTCACATGTTTGTTCTTAGAAATCGTGCGCCGACACATTAAATGTGTGCGTTGACTGAAGTTGTGTGATTTTGCTTCTATTTTTTAGAAAATATAGATTCGGAGGATGAAACTGATGAATCCAACAAGTGTTTTTACCGTCGTATAGATTATAATAATCTTACACAGAACGATATTTGGGATGCGGAAGTAATTATTGACGAAAAAAAAAAAAATGTTTAACACAATATTTTTGCTGCTCATTTTTCCATGTTTTTAAACTTATTTTTGTATAATTGTTTTTTTTTAAGTTATGTTCTAAGGTAGGCACCTACTTTCTGTAAAACAAAAATTACAGGTAAAAATAAAAAATTAAAAAAAATATAATTGTTTTTGTTTTGTTCCAAAACCCGACTCCAACATGAAGTTTCGTTCCAAAACCACACCTGAAGGCGATTTTGTTCCAAAACGCGACCTGATGAACTGTAAATGCGAATTAATTAATATTTAACATAATCCATAGTTTATGAAAATTTGTAATATTGTGTAGTTTTTTATTTTCAATTTATTAAAAAAAAATTGGTTTGATATATTGACCAGGAAAGAAAATATAGTTTTTTGCTGATTCTGAAAAGTTTTCAAAAACCTTTCAGTCTCATTTTGCAACTAAAGAACTCAAATGTGACCCAGAAATGTTAAAGCTCTCAAACTGAGTGAAAGAATAAGGAAAACTCGTGACTTTCAGCTCAGCAAATTCTTTCATAATTAAACGTTTCCATGCGCCTGAACTTTGAGCAAACACAACCCCAACACCCTCTCTATCCTCGAGTGCTTGTATTATTAATTTAATTATAATCCGTACTCTATGTACTTATCAATATTCAATTATCCGTTTCTGAGTCGAACATCGTTCATTTGGCTTGGTTATTCACGCTTTATACGCAGGATCTGTTGGAAGGATGGCTCGGTTGGTTGAGGCTTGATTCATATCAATAAGAAAGCATATACATATTCATTGCTTTAGTGAAAACAAATCAATAGACTTGACCTAATTATTTATTTTGCCATTGCTTCGTATTCTTGTGGATATCAAGTGATCCTTTACATTCACAGGATATTATTCTTTGAAAATGTGCATGAATTTATTGACATAGAAAGAAGTAGCTCAAATGTGTATGATATGTGTGTATATTTTGATGCATGTATTTTGTTAAACGGTTGAATAAGACTAGACAAATTTGACTTTTGTAGCATCTACAAGCGCAATAACAAACATACTGGCCGCAAATATATTAATGGAAAATAATCAATATCAAATTGAAAATAATTAATAATCCACAAAGGCTACCACATTTACAATCAAGAGTAAATAAATCAATTTATTGTACAAATCATATAGCATAAATTCATATCTTTCCAAGTAATTACTCGTGACACCTTTATTGCGATAGTCTGCAAGCAGAAATTGATAATAGTCACTCCACTTTTACAAGTACCCTCCACACTCACAGCGCTCCATCAATCACAATAGCTACTACTTTTATCCGCTTTTATCCACTTCAGTCCATCATTTATCGTTCATAGCACAGTAGGTCAGAAGGAAAATAAAAAAATTCTTCATTTTCATGAGCCATTCTACTTTCGTTTACCTTTACCTGTGTGCACAACTTCATAATCTTCGAATTTCATTCCGCCCCATAAAACACTTAATGATGATCCGTTATATCCTACGAAAATGATGCAAGCCAGCCACCCTCACACTGACGGAAAATATCGATGGAATCGAGCTAAAATCAAAATGATGCTGGCGGAAGAGCATCAAAAGTGGATATACGAACGAGTATCTGTTCGAAAAAAGCAGTCTCCTTCAATATCCCCGATGTCTTTTGTCAAACGATGCTAGCCGGAAAATCTGCCGTTGTTCAGAGATCATAAAAATCTATAAGATTATGACTTAGTCATCGCGTGATATCATTATATTCAAACAGGATTACATTCAAACCACACAAATCGAATTAGTCCAAAATAATCCACATTCGACTGTTGATAAGTATTATTTGTCAGTAGACATCTTGTGATTTTGTTCACAGGAGTATTTGTTGATGTTGTAAACTTTTCATCATATTTCTAGCGTTTTCGATGTGATTGTGAGTGGCTATTGCGAAATAATTGCTAATTTTATCACTTACTATATTTCTACACTACTTGAAATATTAGATAAAATGATGGCTATCAGATCTCACTTTTTAAACTGAAGTCCTGATTTCTATATAAAGTTTTTATGGTTGGGAAATCAAAAAAAGCTGTTTCAACCATAAAACGATTAGGTTAGGTTTCACTGGCTGGCACATGGCCACACATAGACCTACTGGTCCGTAGTGATACCAGATAAATTGACCTCGAGAAAGGAATTCAGTCCAATCGGCCATCAAAGGCCTCGGACTTTTTCACGAACTGAGGGATGTCCTTCAGTTTTTGCTCTGCCACGTGCGAGAGATCCATCAGCCAGGGCTAACCGGAGTATCGCAGTCTGGTTGTCCCCAGTGCCGGGCAGTGACACAGGAGATGCTGGATAGTTTCTGAGACCCCCGGCTTTTGACACCTTCTGCAGGTGTCGCTCGTTAGGAGTCCCATTTTCATAGCATGTGCTGCTACAAAACAATGACCAGTAATGATACCAACGAGTCGTTTGTAGTCAATTTTTTTTTTCTATGCTGATGCCAATGCTCAGGGGATGCCCTATTATGCTATAGCACATCCTTGGCGGAAGGAAATTTAAGGAATGGAAGAAAGGAAGGGTTCAGTTCGCAGGAGATAGCGATGGACGATTCGTTTGAACAATTGTGGCTCATAGTTGGCAGGGAAAACAGTAGATGGTACACTGTTCCATAATCGTATTGACCTAGATAAGAAAGAATCGTGAAATTTGACGGTACGACTGGCACTGATCGCAAGTTTGTGAGAGTGAGCTCGTTGGGAGGCTCGGGTGTTGCGCGTAGGAGGTACTCTACAAGGAAGCAGACTTGATATTTCATTAGAGCAAAGACCATAATAATAGCGATAAAGAAGAGAAAGGCAACCTACATTACGTCGGTGCTCAAGCGATTCAATACGTGAGGTAATAGTTTCATCGCCAATAAGCTTGAAAGCTTTGCGGTGGACTTTGTCTAGTTCCGCTAAAGTAGTGCGGCCTGCCCCAGCCCATATATGGGAGTTATACTCAAGTCTTGGTCTTACGAGAGTCTTGTAGATGTGCGCTATGTCTGATGGTGTAAAGTATTTCTTGCCCCTCTGAAGAAATCCTAAACATTGTATGGCATTTTTCGCGATTTGAAAAATATGGCTGGTCCAGTTTAGTTATCCCTAAATCCTAATAGGTTCAATCCTAATAGGTTCAGCGCAGGTGATTCGGAAATACTCACACCATTAACGGAAATAGTGTGGCTAGTAGGAGGAGGGTAAGGCTTGAGCGAGAGACGACAGCATTGGGTTTTGGACGCATTAAACACAACACGGTTCGCTGAGCCCCAAAGCGATAATGTTTAGCGCTGCAAACATGCGATCTCTACTAACAGAAGTAGCATTGCCACGAGAGTCGGCTACTCTGTCAAAAGAGTATGCGAAGTCAAAGGTGCTGTCATCGACAAAACTATGAATCGGATTGAAAGTGGAGGAAAGCAGGTCATTTATAAATTAAAGAAAGAGAGTTGGTGAAAGAACAGTACCTTGCGGAACCACGGCATTGGTGGTGTGGACACAAAATTTGTGTCCATCCAGAAGAACTTGAAAGGAACAATCTACGAGGAAACTTTCAATCCATTTGACAAGGACGGGGTGAAGACCAAATCCACGAAGCTTGGCTAATGGGCAGGGTGCCAGACTCTGTCAAAGGCCTTAGAAATATCAAGAGAAACGACCGCGTTAACTCGAGGAGGTACTTGGTCGATGCGAGATAGTATGACCCCCATATGATTTTGGTTACCCTGCAGGTCTGAGTTGCACTCCATCTGCGCGTCGCACCCTGCATAATTTGGGAGTCGACTGAGTACTTAATCGTTTGGATAAGAGTAAGGATGTCAACCGCTCCCAAAAGGGGAAAACTAGCCCCATACTTGACTAAAGCATCCGCCTCCTCATTTCCATCAATGCCCTTATGACCGGGAACCCAGAAGATTCTGACTCTTCTGCTGTTAACCAGTCTGTTCAGGGGCTGAATGCAATCGAATACACACTTCGATTTGTATGTGTGAGACATCAGTGCTTTTACCGCCGCTTGACTGTCCGTAAAGATATTTAATACATTACTAGTAGTATCTTTGGCATATATCAGATGTGCGGCTTTACGTATCGCAAACACTTCCGCCTGGAAAATACTACTGTGATTCGGAAGTCTGAAATCTGCATCTGCAGAATATGCTGCAGCACCTACTCCTGCAGCTGTTTTCGAGCCGTCAGTGTAGATGCTAAGAGCTGCAGGGCACATTTCCCGATTCCACTCCTGCCCATCTCCCACAGTCGCTCGATATCCCCGCTCAAAGCACAGAGTGGGAACCAGGTATTCAGTACTTCCTGCGTAAACCCGTTCAATACTGCTGTGGCCAAAGGATCCTGACTCGAAGTGTCCTGATTCCCTAAGCCTGACAGCAGCTTTTGCGGCAGTGCCCCTAATAAAGAGCTCAAGCGGGGGGAGATGAAGCAGGACGTTCAGAGCAGACGAAGGAGTCGAGGCTAAGGCACCTGTAATGCAAAACTCTATTTGCCATACTAGCAAAAATGCTTTTATTCACTGCTGCCCACCAGACCAAGCATCCGGAAACAAGGATCGGCCTAGCTATCGCCAAGTAGATCCAGTGCGTTAGAGCAGGGCTTAGACCCCACGTTTTACCCAGCAATCCCTTGCTGGCATAAATCGCGTTGCCTGCCCGCTTAATTCTTTCCTCTAAATTCGCCTTCCATGTAAGCTTGCTGTCCAGAATAAGACCCAAGTACTTAGTTTGTAACTTGAGACCTAACCCGGAGCCGCCCAGCATGATATGGTTTAAATCAGGGATTTTATACTTCCTAGTGAAGAGCACAATGTCCGTCTTATTGGGGTTAATGCCAGCCCTAGACTCAACCAGCCCTAGAGAGTACTCGATGAGCTGACCAATGGTATGTGGAAACCTACCCGAGACTAAAATTGCAATGTCGTCAGCGTAGGCCACAACCGTGAGTCCCTTGCTTTCTAACTTTTTCAGAATTGAGTTTGTTGCAAGGTTCCACAAAAGAGGGGATAGAACCCCTCCCTGCGGAGTGCATCTGTAGACCTTTCTTGTGATATAGCCACATTGCCTCTAGTCTGTGCTTTTTGGAAGAGAAACCGTAAGAGGGGGAACACTGGCAAAGCACAAAGATGGCTTAAGCCTTAAAATGTACTTGAGTATATAATTAATAGATAATTAGCTGGTAACTAGTATAAGACAATACTTTAAATGCAAGCACCTTAAATAAGATAGAGATTAGACCAATAGACACTGAAGAAGAGGGCAGATTACCCTCGAAATATCGATATATGTCGAGTAATCAAAATAGATCTAGCATCTAAGGTGAAAAAATTGGTTTAAATTAAAATATTTGTACACGCTAGGAAAAAATTGGTACACAATAAAAACAATCTCCTTTTTTATTTTATTAATCCAATATTGAAAGCATTCATTTTTCTTTCAGTAGAGTTAATCGACATTATGACTAAGCACCCACATTGGGCGCTAGTTTGTCAGTTTGTTTGAAACTATATTTTTTGTCAATAGCAAAGAAATTGATTACTACTTCGAACGAAAAAATTCAAATCATTTGAGGTTTATATCAAATTCTGGGCTTCAGACATGGTATCTTCAAAAGAATACTTCAAATATCAAATTCCTTAAACTATTTTAGTTTCTTAAATTTCACCATATCCTTCTGAGTTTTCACAGTACATTTTTACTAGGCAAGATCATTATACTACTTTTAAGAACTGTGATCAGATTGAACATAAATGGATAGCATTGTTATTAGCATATCTATTTAACCAACGCGTGCTTTTAATAATAACAAAGAGCATTTGAATCAGAATCCTTAAAGAAAATGCAATAAAAGATTCAACAATAACCATTTATGAAATCTTATTAAAGACCACACTCAAAGTGCCGAGACGAGACAGATAAATAATTATATCTATGCGTGTGTCAATAACAATTGAAATTTATTGATCCTTTAGCACTCATTCTTAATGTCAAACCCCTTAACATGAACAAATTTTTTCTCGTATTGAATAGGTAATTTCATAATTTATTTTGCCAAATCATAAACAAATCATACACACAGAGAAATGTCAATTAACAACGGCCGTAGGCGCCACTTAATTAATATTCAACGCATATTCCGATGATGCAGTTGGATTCTATGCAATCGCTCTTACTTGTCTGTCACGTTACACAAAACAGTTTCAGTTGGAAAAGAGTAAGAATATTGATCCTTGTTGGTATTCAATTCAGTCCTACTGGATTGAAAGTTCTGAAATAAGTTAAAACTGATTAAAATAAGTAAACTGATGACAGTATTTCATAGCATAATGGAATATATTTCAATTGTTTGTTTCGATAATAGTTTCACACACTGTCACAGCATATGATGGACAATACCGTGAAAATTGATTATTTGATTGCTCTTCCCTCGCCGTAATGAACAAAAGAATTTTGTATGTGTATAATGTGTATGTGTATAATGTAAAATACAATACTTTGGCAGGCATATTAACTTTATTTTCTAAGAAATTATGAAATTTCTTAACTTATTCTAAAATTTCGTTTTAAAATCAAACACTTTAACAACTACTGGATATTTGGCAGCATTGCTCATTTCATCAAATGCGCCTAGAGATACGCAATCTGACAATTCACTCAAATTTGGTGTGAACCTTAGCTTAGATCAAAGAATTTCAATTGCAAAGGTGAACTGATAGCCAACAGAGATACAATTGATTGTAGGTGTACCAAATAATTAACTTATAATATACTATCTGTATAATTATTGAATTTGTTGAAAATTACTTAGTTTCCCCAGATAGTTCGCATGAATTTAATCTGAAAATTCTTCGGAACATAAAGCAGAATGCATGTTTTCATTGGGGGAAACATATACTGAGGGAGATATTTTACTTTCGTAATATCTAATAGAAAGAACAAGTATTTTTCCGATATGTTGACTAATGAAAAATATTTTGGTAGCTATCAGATATTTATTTTCCAACTCAATCTTAGTTCATTGTACTAAAATCCATTGGAAAGTAAGTTTCTTGTTGTGCTTTCATTTTTTTTTGCAAATGATATTTCGTAGGCTGAATATGGTTATCTCGGAAACGACGTAACTAAAATAAAAGTACAATCTCTGCTTCCGCCATTTAAACTAGAGCTATCAATAAATTTGCCATACTATATTGGTGTTTGCTATGATTTTGCTATGCCATCAGTCGGATAGGGAGAATAACATGTAGTATAAGAATATATGTACGTGGCGTAACTATTTTGGCTGATGGAAGCCTGAACTGAACCTCCTCGCGGTGGCAGCGGGCAACCTTTCTTGCAGAAAAGATTGGCGAATATTTTCAGGTTAGTCTCTTCCAAGTGAGGTTGGCGAGAGGCCGACTTTCTCTCCCGTCAAATGCTTTCCAAAGCGATATGCCCGAAACCGGAATGATCCCACAACAACGACCACGAGAACGAAAACGGCTAAACAATTTGAAAATTTTCTCATGGAATATACATATATACACATATACTATACAAAGCTCGAGCTGCTCAGCAGCTAGTCGATGTCCTGTCTCAATATAAGGCTGATATAACAGCAATACAAGAAATAAGGTGGAATGGTGTTTTACAAAAGGAAGAATATGACTTACACTACAACTGTCATCCAAAAGACCATGTACTCGGCGTACGCTTCCTCGTTAGCCGAAAAATGAAGTCTACCATAATTGGCTTTAGCTCTATCAATGAAAGGCTACGCACCATTTGCGTGCGAAGCAAATTTGCAAACATCAAACTCATAAACGTTCACATAAACGTTCAATCTGCTGAAGGCGAAAAACAAGCATATTATGAACGGGTCATGTGGATCCTCAATGCCTGCCCAAGCCCAAGGTATGATGTTAAAATCATTCTTTTAGATGTTAGCGGCGAAATAGGTTCTGAGCCGGTATCCAGGCAATACATGTTTGCATGAGAACACTAGTGATAATGGACTTCGAGTCATACATAGATCTAGCAGCACCGAAGAACTTGGTCGTTGCAAATCCCAGGTTCTTGCGTGAAGATATTCATACGGCCAGCTAGGTATCACCTGCTAGAGTCACTCGTAATCAGACAAACCACGGGTTGATAGATCGCCGCCACTACTCGAGCCTGATAACTCTGCGAACGTGATATTGATATCTGTACAAAAATCCTTCATCCAGATCGAGTAGACGGCACAAAAACTGGGGCTGCACATAAGTATATAGTGATATCATCTGTAGGAAGAACACCTAGAATCGGTCAAACCATCAGAATAGTAGAGCAAGAATTCGAAGTCGTACAATTATTCAACTACCTTGGGTCAATTGTAGGATTGACACAAAAAGCCAGTAACAATAGAAGAACACTGAAAGAAAAATCTTGGTAAAAACTACAATTTTCCTTAGTTGTTTTTGCGTCAACTACGGGCTATAGTTAAAACAACCATAAAAAAAATAGTTGATTACTTTTATGCACCATGACGCGTGGTTGGTAAACAACGTCCGTGGTGCAAAAAAAGTAAGCAACCACAAACAATGGTATTCCAACAATATACATAGTACGATATAGTAAATGACTGTAGTATGTAGTGTGGAATTATGTTTGTTGAATTTAACTATTGTAGAATGGTTCGCTTACTATGAAAATTGTTGATGAAATTAATGAATGAAAAAAAAAAATTAATTTGGTTAGTGCCTTGGTTGCATTGACAGCGACATTGTCGCTGCATTGTACTTTACCAAATTCGCGGCACTCACGCCTCCCTCTGTGGCGCCGCTGCCGCAATGCCGCTGTTATGTGTTTACAGGATCAACTGCATAAAAAGCGTCATACAACGTAATATAAAGGCTTCACAGCATAACATGAATATGAATTATATCGAACAGCAAACCGAACACAATTTTGCCATGCAGCATATGAAACTTCTATGATAGAATAGGAGTATGAGTATGAGGAGTATGGAAAATCAACAGTTTTCCTTAGTTGTTTTTGCATCAACTAGGGCTATAGTTAAAACAACCATAAGAAAATGGTTGATTACTTTTATGCACCATGACGCGTGGTTGATAAACAAAAAAAATTTCATTCGGAGCATGAAAAACGTCCAAATGTTGAAACCATACTACTTTGCGTAGAATAATTCCAAAGACATTGCTCACTGAATTACGTTTGCTGAAATCAACTATTGCGAAGTAGTTTAAGTACCATAAAAACTGTTGATAATTCGAAACGTTGAAGTTTTGAGTGAATTGATGAATATTTTTCTATTTATCAACTATTTTTCGTGGTTATGAAACAATTAAAACAGTTAATTTCATGAACGTTGCGATATGTTTTGTATAACCAGAGCCAACTACTTTCATATCGTTCAATTAACTATATTAACATAGTAAAAATAACTATTTTCCTTAGTTCGTTTAACGATTTTGAATGAATCGTTGCAATACTATTAAAAATAGTTGAATCAACCAAGAGTTTTTCTTTCAGTGAAGAACTACGAGTGCTGGTGGTCTAATCTAAGAAAGCCTACTACTGTTTGTCAATCTCACCCCAAACATTTAAGTTTCTACTGTACTCACGCATTCCCCAGGGGGAAAAATAAGCGCTAATTGAACCTATATGCTCTTGTCGTACATCCAACCTGGCATGATAAAAAGCAATGACTGATATATTTTTACTTGATTATAATGCAAGTACGAATTTCACTCTGACATATCGGTTCCAGTCCCTTGGCATTACAATGAAAAGATGTCACTGAGTACATGCTTTATGAAAATAGGCATTCATGCCTCATACAGGATGATAAGCTTCACTCTAAAGAAAAGTTAGACAGTTCACAAAGATGAACTGATCCGACTAGTGTCGGCACCGTGGGGGCAGGATTAACCCGTATTTTCCAGTGGAAAATCTTTCCTGTGATTTGAAAAAGGCCCGCTAAGTGGGAGGAACGCGGTGGTTGTGGTTTATAGGCTAGCAGTATTGATTCGTTATCTGAAATAACTAGAAATCATTTCCGGACCTCGCGCTGAGTTAGGACTGATATACCATAGCATATTTTTCCGCCTGGACCCTCGAAAATGGGCTACAAAATAGCATGAGGGTGGGTGCGCATTTCATCCTAATATGAATATGATTTCATAGATCATACTATATATGGTAGTATTGGTGGAAATCGATACGATGTTAACCACGCAGTTTCTTCGGTCGCCGTCCTAATGGTGCACCGTATGGTGGAGCCGAAAGATAAGTACATACGGAAAACTTATTTAGAACAATTGTGCTCACGTATGGACATTCCTCCGCAGTTGTATGGAAGTACACTATTGTAGTCTTAAGGACGATCGGCCGAATGGTCATTCGCTTGGGAAGTGCTTTAAGAACTCACCTTTGGATTTGAGCGATAATGTCCCAAGGGGGAGATACGTCCCCGTCAGCTGTCCTGGCAGTGCGAAGAGCACTCCTGCTGTTCTTTTCAGAACGGCATCGAGTATAAAAGGAAATACATACATTCCTCGGTGGATCCCTGTCCTGAAGTATTACTACGGAAAGGTGCTACAGTGTGCATCTTAAGGTACGTAGACTTCTGTCTGACGTACTGGTTGTCGATTCCACCCGAGAATCAAGGATCGGTGGCATCCTATCGGTATCGGTGGCCATCCTATTTTATCGGTGGTCATCCTATTTTATGAATAGAATAGTCCTGTTATACGAGAAATGCCCTTCGGGGAGACTCGTGCTGGCTGTAAGTTCAGAAGCTATTCGGTATGGGAACCTCTCTGGTGAGGTAGTTGTCGAAACCGACGCTTACATATAAGAGTAATGTGAGGAAGGTGCATTCTCTGATCTGGAGCCGGGGTATGGCCGGGTTTTATGCCTCTTAGCATATAAGGGTGAAGATAGGTGTGCATTCTATCACTAATGGCTTCAGAATCCGTAGGTCTAAGCAGTGGCGGCTCGTGACCTAATTTCATGGGGGTTCACAAAAAGAAAACACCTTTATTGGGCACATGAATATTTACTTTGCACTTTTCTTAAGAGTTGCATTTATTTTAGTTAATTTGCCGAAACATCACAAAACTGCTTTAGAATGAGTGAAAAAAAAATTATAAAAAACATAACAGCTCACAAAATACTTCTGAGGGCTATTTAAATATCCTTGAACAGTGATATTTTGACGAGACATTTAAGAGATTTGAAACTTATATTTACAGTGAACATTGTATTTTCATCAGTGAGTTTTCACGGTGAGTCTTGACCGTAATGGGCTTAGCATGGTTTATTACAGCATAACGGATGCCCCGATATCAATTAATTTTATTAAAATTTACAAACAGTCCTAGATACACATAATCCCAGAATTTATTACAAAAACGGTATGACTCTTCTTGTATAAAATTTTTCATATATCCACACTCGAAAACCTTCGGTGTTTTATGACTTCATTAAGTGCCCAGACTATCTTTGCACAATCGAACCTGCCAATACATTCAAATGTATATAGTTTTAGAATAGGCGACAAAAGAAATTAAACTCCCAAATCATTTCCAAGCACTTACTTTCTCCTAAGACTAATCTTCTAAAATACTGAATATATTTTACTAGTATTTATTTCACAGCAAACATTTCAGAAAATTTCTTTCTTTCTACCATAAATTAAATTCTAAATGTGTCTTGAAATTATAGAGACACAAATGTAGGTAATAGTAAAATTAAACCCAATAGTTGTTATAATACTGCGCTACTAAGCATTAACGTTTTACCTGCATTTTTCTCATTTTTGATTTAACACCAGATTCAAAAATTACATACTCTATTTCATCATTCTATAAACATTTTTTGTAGAGGTATGTTAAATTCAATATTGAAAAATGCACTCTCCATATACCTCCAGTACAAATTAAAACACAAATCATTGAATATCTCGAAAGTATTAAAATGTATATGCTTAGTAAGGTAGAATAATCCACATACATACATGTATATGTAAAACGCTCGAAACGGCAGCACAAATCAGCGAATGGAACTGACCACCGACAACAATGTCTAAATGCATCAAATTGGTTGTCGATCGCACATTCTGAGTGTGAACCCCCTGCTAGTACTGAGACGAGCTAAATGGATGCACCCCTCGATTCCTCGCATGCTCCTCTAGCCCCCTAATTCCAGCCACACAATCGCACGTGCGATCGCTAGTACAGAAAACAGTAGAGATAAGCAGATAGGAAAATTGTGTGTAGGAATAGAAAGTTTCTGGGATAATAGATATGAAAATGATCAGCAGGTAGCATTATGTGCTGCCATAACAAGTTATATATTGTTCAATGTAGTTCAATGTACTTGTTCAATATGTATAGATTATTAGTGTTGAATAATTCATTTCTTTGAGGGGGTTCACGTGCGAAAGTGCACATTAGGACGAGCCGCCACTGGGTCTAAGTAAAACTGATAGTATTGACGCTGTTGATCGTGTAGCAATCATGACCCCCTTCCTAAGGGTGGAACCTCTTATAAAGCTTCAATGCAAGTGCAGAGGTAAAACTCTTGAATAAGTATGTACTCACATATAGATCCGAGACTTGTGTGTTCACCAAAAGACACTTTGAGCTCAGTAGGCTCCGGTGGGCAGGGTATCTAGTTCGTATGAGCGAAGAAGATCCTTCTCGGAAAACTCTTTGCGGCAGATTTCACGGCAAAACATAGCGTGGAGACGATACAACAATTAAATCACTGGGACAACAATATTAATTGTATAATTTTAATAGCTAAAGATCTAAAAGTTAAGTATGGCAACTATATTCGTGCTTTTATGGGGTAATAGAAGTGGCCGTAGAAATATGCTACAGATTCAAAGACGTCTTTTGAGAAATTCGACAAAACCCTTTAGCATTCCAAAAGCGGGGCTCTAAAGTTCTTTCGTTTCAACAAAGAAAGAGCAATGCCCGCATTGCGGCAAATAGGGGACTGACCAAGGCCATCACGAGGAGCGAACGTGTCAAATGGCATTCTCTTTGTGACGAAGCCAACTCAGACCCCTGAGGAGATAGCTACAAATTGGTCACTGGTAGTCTTGGCTGCATGCAGCCTAGCACTCTCATGGATATGATCTCCATGGAGTGTATCTTTGGTTCGCTGTTCCCGATGCATCTCGCCAAGGACTGATGATTTCATCATCGTGAACCAAGCGGATGTTCATCCCTTTACGGACGAAGAGTTGAACAGTGCAGTGTGCAGAATGAAGAACCGAAAGGAACTGGAGCCTGATGGGGTTCCGGTCGAGGCGCTTAAAGACGTGACCGAGAGCCACCGGTGCTTATTACTGGATTTGTTTAATTCATGTTTAGTCGCGGGGGTCTCCCCGTCGCTGTGGAAAGTAGATCGACTAGTACTTGTAGGCAAGCGGAAGGGTAACCTGGGCAATCCATCAACATATTGGACACTGCGATCCATCAACGTACTGGACACTGTGCATACTGGACACAGCGGAGAAGCTTCTCGAAGGGTTGCTCAAGTCACGGCTGCTGTCAGTAGTGAGATCTGCTGGTGATATATTACGCATATAGACGCATAGCAGGAAAAGAACCCCCCACAGCTCCTGAATCGCTAGATGGCAACCAGCATGTGCTGCCGTCCTGTTATATGAGAGTTTTAGCTACACGGCGTAGCTCAGCCCTGCACGGACTAGTAACTAATACAAAAAAAACTCTTGATCTCGTAGTATTATAGTATAAAAACACGCAATTGTGCTTATTCTAAGTAGTCTGAACACATAACAATCCATTAAATTCAATGTTGCTCTGTATGTTATACCAACAAACACAATACCGTGAAACTTTGTTATTGTATCTACTCATCTTTTAACAGCACGCAAGACAACAAATCTTATGCACATATCAACTTCTACATCATAAGACAATTTGCAAGCATCTGCATTCACGAAGATGTCAGGTTTCTTGGTTTCAAACTCATCATCATAAAACCAAAATGTATTTGATATCTTATGTGTCCCACATCAGATATAAAAGTTGGCGGCGCCCGTCAAGAAGCTGTAATCCTTACGGTGGCAATGGCATCGGGGAAAGTATTCATACATCAGGCGTCGTAACATATTTGCTGTAGCATCCACTTGTCAGGTCATAAATAACACTCAGGAAATTACCATTACTATGACATGAACCGTAAAAATATACTGCAATTGACAATTTATGTGAGTAGTTTCAGAATGAAGGTTAGACATGATCTTTAAGTAAAACCTTATGTTTTCCATGTATCGTAGGAACCTATTCATAGTCGAAATCTTCACCAACCAAATTTTCAGAGCAAATAAGATACTTGTCCTTGAAAAACAAAATTTATTTCAGGCGGCCAACAATGTTCTGTGCAGACAAATATGTTCTGCGAATCCATATTCTAATTAGTTGACCTACTTTTGACGATTCAGCAACTTTTGCAACACACTTGTTTGAATTTTCCAAACTGTCTACTTTACTCCACAACTAATCCGCTTTCATTTAAAACTCGAATGCACACGGAAGAGCATCAAAGTTCCGAGACTAATTCGAAAAAGTTACTTGAGTGTGCATCGCATAACTTTATTAGAGACAAAGATCCGAAAGCCCACTATCCTCATTAGCTAGCATATAATGCAAACACTGCCTGTAGCACGAACTTGATTCGCGCAGCATTAGAACAACTAAACTTCTAACGAAACGTCGACGAGCTAAATTATACAGATGACTTCGATGTCATTAGAAAACTTCTCATATAAAGCGATTCTGACGTTAGTGTCAGAAACTTTTCTATTCGCCATCACCCAACTCCCTGGGAACGACAGGCAAGCATCTACACATGATATTTATTAGCAGGATATGCGAAAAGTTGTCTCTTTGAGCTCTGGCCCGGTTTCAAGTTCATACGTTACATACTTAGCCTCAGGAGCTTGACTAGGGGATGGTAAAGTCTGATTTGATAGAGTGATCCTTTCTCTATCATTTTCTTGCCTGTAACACATTTTGTGTATGTTTTTTCCCCTCAGTGAAATCTGCTTAACTCTATTTCGTAGTCGACAAAATAGTCTATAAAGCAAACATCAACTTTTCTAATAACACAGCATCTAGTGAGTCCGGGTCGGAAAGTTTTCGTATCAAATACACCCTCATTTCCATAAATATACTTCCATTACACTGAGACAAGTTAAATGATAAAAGGAAACTCATGGCTTTGTCTTCGCCGAGGTGTGTAGTTGATAGTTTATGTTTAGTTTTAAAATGGTGTAAGAGGTGATAGTGGACCAGAAACTGTTTTATTTCCCATTGTTGTCAAGTGGCATTTCACGTGAAATACGAGCTAGTAACATGATGATGAAAATTTTTTCCTTGTATTGTTTGGATGTAATTGGATTTTTCATAAACAATAAATGAGTCCGAATGTAAAATTGACTTTTCAAAAGACAATACGAGTATGTAGTTAATAGTTCGATAAAAAACGAAAAAGATAACATGTTGATAATAGTTCAATGCTCGAAACATTCGTCACAAGACTTATGACTAGACTGCAGATGTTTATGCATTTGCATATTTTTAATAAAGAAAAGCAGAGTAGTGGGACTGAAATAGGAATTTGTTTTGTCATTAGACGATTCTAAAAATGTATTATTTATTTTGCATATTGCATACATGTTGCATATTGCACACATTTTGCATATATTTTCATAAATCACATATGCACGAACTCTCTGTTCCCCTGCATTACATTTATTGCCTTAAGGCGGCTTTAGATATGCGGTGTTTGTCAAACACCTCCTATTCGCCAAATACCGAACACCTAGTCAAGTAATTTGGCTTGGTGCTTGCGGAATGACAAGCACAGTCAATTAGACATTCGGGCATTGCCGAATGTTCGCCAAAACTGGAAGATGAACGAGCTGCGGGGATCCGACCCAGTGCTCGTCTACTTTGATGTTTGTTGAAAGTTCGATAAACTACGGGAATAGCGAGCACCCGAATGTTTGTGCTTGGCCTAGGGCAAGCACTAGGCGAGCAACCCAACCACACATGCGAAGTTTGCCAAACTAGGTGCTCGGTATTTGGCAAACACCGCATATCTAAAGCCGCCATTAGAGCCATCTTAAAGCCAATTAAACGAAACTGGCGGTGCTGTTTCTCGGGACAAACCAAATTTTTGTATTTATTCACTTATAAAAAATTCCATAGCAATTCGATTGCACGGTTACCTTCGAACGAATTGGATTTCACGATCAGTGTAGATTTTTAGTTCTCTCGAATTATTGACAAGTTGTTGCATAACCGTGTATAAAGTAGTTAGTGAAGTGATCATTATTAATTCAAAGTCAAGACAATGCCGAAAACAACCAAATCGAGAAGTGCAGAGTCAAAAATGGGCTTCACCAACGAAGGAAAAATATTTCACAGGGGATCGGGATGGACAAACCGTTTATTGTCAAGCTTGTAATAAAGAGGCGGATATATTTTTAATGCTGCCTGTCAGTTAATTATAATTACGTATTAGGTAAAATACTTATTTAACGAACTGTGTATTTCGTTACTTACAATTAGATTCGATGTGTATAGAATAATGTTGAAGACAAAGATGATGCTATGAACACTACAAATATAAATCCAGAAGATGAAATAAATCAATTCAAGAAGAATTCATTTTATAGTGACATGTGTCGAGCAATGGTCGCTGTTAATATCCCCTGGAGAAGCCTTGATAATGAAGTGCAGAGAAGGTTTCTTAAAAAATATGCAAAGCAGAATATTCCAGATGAATTGACGTTAGGAAAAATTCTTTGAAAGATTTCAATAATTTTGCAATTCAGGAGACTCGATATGACGAGACTACAGGATAACATCGGTCGTAATGTTGCGAATTTAATAGTTGGGAAACTGTGTGAGAATGAAATAGCATAACCCTTACTTATTTGCTTCTGGACTACTCGAGCAATCAAATCATGCTACTATTTCTCGATTTGCGAATCTGACGATGCGGGTCTTACGGCGAAACGTGGGTGAAGAAAAAGTGTTACTTCTTGTAACAGATGCAGCAACATACATGTTGAAAGCTGGCAGCAACTTGAAAATTTTTTACTCGAATATGTTGCATCTAACTTATTAAGGGATTACCCGCACTTGTAACTTTGAAATTTATCTTTTATTTTTTGTTGCATTTTTTTTAACTATAACTATCTGAAAATACGTCCTTCAAATTTCAAGTCAATCCGGAAAAAATTGACCGAGATATGAGCGTTGAAAAAGAGGAAACCGTTACTTATACAACCGGCTAATCTACCGTCTGCCGAGAGAACTCGGGAAGGCAGAATGCTGAGAAGGTAACAGCAAATTGTATTTTTGGAAGCGGTATCGTCGGCGGAAGAGCAATTATATGGAAAATTAAAAAAAATTGTTTCCTCCGTGTAAACCGAAATTGAAACTTTAAACGCGTTTTTCTCGAAATGACATTTTTGAAGTCGGTGACCAAAATTACCCAAAAACTACTGAACCGACCTTTTTGAAACTTGGCAGGCTTATTCAATACATAAAAATGTAGTGTTTGATCGTTCAATTTGTTTTTTTGATAAAAAATGGCCGTTTTACAGCCAAAAGACGACCGTTTTTTAAGTAAAAATCGAACCATTAACTTTGACTGTCCGTCATTTTGTGAAAAATGGATATTGTTTTAAATCCTTCGATCAAACACTAGTTTATACTGTTATTTAACTAAATCCATCGCTATTTTTTGTTTCGGATGATCCAGTTCGACACAATGTTGGTCACGACAAAAAGTGAAAATTAAAATACCATTGTTTTGACGTCCATTTGTAATTTAACAATGTAGAATTTTTCAATAAAAAAATTAAAATAATTAAATATAAGCTCGCGGATTGCATAGGGTACCAGAAGAAGTGAGTGTTCACTTTCCTTTAGTTGATAAATTGATATCATATGTCAAAAAAGTGTTTTTGAAAGCTCCGTTTTGTGTAAAACGTTACTGAGTGACATTGGTAAATTCTCCATTACCACCAGAACCCATCTTAACAAGGTGGGGAGGGGAACATGGATAGAGGCCGCTGTGTATGCGAAAGTGAATACCCCTTTGATACCCTCCAAATGCAACGCATTTGGAGGGTATCAAAGGGGTATTCACTTTCTATTATTAATAAAAATTTGACATTATTAAATAAATATTTTTGTATATTCCTGTGCTCAAAACAGGTAATTGAATCTTTCGATGTAAAGGATGAAAGTCAAATAAAACAGACAAAATATTGCAAAGTAGGCAACTTCCTCAAGATTTGGCATTTATCGAAGCACATTTTGGTACTTTGCCAATCAGAATCCATGGTATATGTGGTCGATATCATTAAAAATATGGAAAAAGTACGCGAAATTTTCGGAGAACAAGTTGCTGCAAAAGTCGATGTAGTTTTGAAAATAAATCCAGGATTTTACGATATAAGTCAGCAGCATTTTGAAGGGCGGGTCTTTTGAAGAACCAAAGGAGATCCAGGCATGCCATTCGAGCAAATTTAAATATGCTCCGAGTACTTCTTGTAACGTCGAATGATCGTTCTCTGCTTAAAAAATAATATCAGGCGAACGTCACAAATACACATTTCCTAATCTGGAAGAAAACAGTTGTAACATACGGCAATGCAAATTATAATAAAATAGCATAATATCTGGCAGATTTTTCAAATTGCATACATATATTTTGCATATCTTGCATATATTTTGCATAATATTTTGCATTATATCTGGCACAAAATATGCGTATTTTAATACTTTACAATAAAACAATCAAGAAACAAATATTTGATTTACATCTCTAATTCTTACCTACCTTATTTACAAAATACGTTAGTGCATAAACATCCGCAGTCTACTTATGACGCAAATGACGGAAGGCTAACCAAAAACTTAAGATAATGAAAAATCGGTTATTACAGTTGTAAAGGCTCATAGACGCGCACTCCCAGCCTGATGGGCAATGGAGATAAATCACATGAGTGGACGGACGCTGCTCCTGAAGGAGTCCGAATTATGAGACGGAAGGAAATTATTTTAAGTAACATATACGATTGTTTGTAAATGATCAAATTGATGACACACAAACAAATTATTAAATGCTTTGATCTTATTATTTTGTTTGTTTGTTGGATTATTTCTTAAATTCTCCAATACAACAGACTTACAGCCAATGATATTCTAAAAAAAAAAGACTTGCGCATCAAAACCGCTAAAATAACTGATTTTCGAAGATATTGACTTTGAGTGACAAAAAAAAAATGTGGAAAGCCGTTATACACTTTTTTGGAGTATCATATCAACCATGTCTTATCCAAAGCAACAAAAACTCAACTATAACATAGATGATGAAAATGTTCAGTGCTGGCAATACTTTTCCAACGGAGCAGCAATAAGTTTACCATACAAGCTCATACTTAAATCAACTTATAATTTGAATTTCGTTCTTATCGCAGGATTTCATCCAAAGTTTAAGCGGTTAAACGTTGTTTGAGGCTGCCATCCGAAAAATTTTCAAAATTCGGAAAATTTAAAAATTGGTCCCTGATTTTGATTGCAAATGCTTTGCATATGAGTATGTTATGAAAGCATCTGTTGGTGCAATATTTACGAAAATGTCTGATGCTTGTCACCCTGTTTTAGAAACGTAGCAAAAAATATATCAAATCTGCTGTAAAACCTTCGTAGTTAAACCCACCCTGTGAAAATTGTATCGGTTGAATGGCTACGCTGGAAGTTATAGGGGTGAAAAGAATTTTAGGGCTACCTCCCTCAAAACTTTTCAAATTTTCGAAACGTTAATATTCGTTGTTAATTGTCATTGCAGGATCTTTCCCATTTGCAAATCTAATGACAAAATTGCTTAGTAAAGAAATTCCAAAAAAATACAAAAATGGCCATAACTGGCAGCCCTTTTATGAGCTTTTTACGAAATTCCTACGACATTTGGTTTACAATAAGGTTCATTTACTGCATGAACTTCGTTTTGATTTCGTGCCTGGACCGGAAGTAATAGGGGAACAAGTTTTCTTTTGCTGAGCAAATTCACAAGATTTAAGAGATAAAAATCACCATAGCTGGCAATTCTATTCTAATTTTTCAACGAAATTTTCATCAAATGTTGTCTAGAGTAAGGTCCAAATATTGTGTTAAAATGTGATGGCGGAATCGAAAGTTATAGGCCAAAAAGCAGTTTTTTCTTAGTGATTTTTCAAGATGGTACCACTGCCACAGAGTTGCCGGCATTACAAAATCATTTCTATCAAACCTGGTTCTAGTTAATGCAAACATGTTCTGTAAATTTCATGATGATCGGATAAGCCGGTCGTCAGTTCTGGTGAACAGAAGTTTCGAGTGCTGAAAATAGGGTTGCCGTTCTTGTGCAAATCGGAATTTTGAAAATGTCAATTTGACATGATGCAGAAAGTTGAAGATTTATCAATGATTTGACGTTTTTGTCAAAAAGCAAAAAAATTTCAGGTGGATCAATGATTTGAACAACTTTTTTTTCAGGAGCGTGCCGTAGCTACAGGGCTACCCACACTTTCTTGAAAATCCTTGTGTGTTAAACTTAAGTCTACATTGGAACGCTGTGCAAATTTCACGATGATCCAATATTTCTGTCAGAAGCTATGACAAAACAAAATTTGAAAAAAAATCCTTGTCTACTTTTAGGCACTCAGCACTCAAATACGGCTACCAATTTCCAATTCTTGATAATAGGCAAGCTTAAAACATAATAAGTTTTCATTTCCAATACTTTCTGTTTTAACAATAATTGACACTGCATCGAAATATAGGAGTACATCAAAATTCACTAAAATGCTCGCCGTCGCCAAAGGGTTAAAGATACTTACCCACTGTACACATCTATGTCCTCGGAAAATTTCAGCCCAATCGGATCGGCCATTCCAGAGATTTTCTCCCTTAATCATTTTGCTGATATATATATATATATATATATATATATATATATATATATATATATATATATATATATATATATATATATATATATATATATATATATATATATATATATATATATCTCAGTGGCGTGGCGTGATATTTTATCGTAGGGAAGCAATTGTAATCACGGACGTGAGAGTACGGTATTGTTATCATGTTCCCATGCTACTAATATATAATTATTTTCTCTTTAAATAAATAGTTGCAAAAATTATATATTGGAAACATATAAATGAGCAAAGCTTCAAAAGCAAGCTATGTAAATAAAGCATTTTTAAAACTTTCTGCGGCAACAATAACAACAACAGTTATTATGCATAATAAATGTTTATAGTCCTTCACGCATAAACAAAATATCAATATTCTAGTACTTATAAAAAATAACAGCTAAATACAATAACATTTCCATAATGAAAAACATATATATTTATATTTTTGAAATAACAGGTAGTAAATGATTTTAAGAAAACCATTTCAATCAACATTATTGCCAAGTCACTTAGTCACTGTTCATTTGTACTATTCCTGAGATAAGTTTGAATCCTTTTTAGGCAAGAAAAACTGCACTCTGCGTACGCTCTTGTTACACACTCTCTCGCACTCGTTACTTGTAATGTTAGAACTAAACAAACTTATTGATTAATATGGCTTTATACTATTTTCTGATTTATTGTTGATAAACTTATTTTATTGTAAATGTTTTGCTTATGCATAATATATATATATATATATATATATATATATATATATATATATATATATATATATATCGAAAATCAGTAATAATATAATTTAACAATTATTAAGTTCAAAAATTGACATCGTACTTAGGGGGACCCTACACGATCAATATGGATCGTGATATTTGAATCGTGATACTCAAGTAAATATTGATGGAATAACACAAATCCCTACACGTTCAATCGGATCACACGTCTGATAATCTCGTTTGGTGTAGACGTTTGCGAATTAATGTTTGCAAAATGAGTGATATAAAGCAAAAACAATGGATGAAAGAGTGGCTTCAAAATCGTAAAAAATATTTTCATTTAAATTTGCTGGACGAGATACGCCTATATAGGGAAACTAATGACTTCAAAAACTACTTTAGAATGCCTATTATTTTTACACATGTTTTAATTTAATTCAAATGGTTTTTATTAAATTGCGGAGTTTTCTTACAAATAATTAGCTGAGAAGGAAAACCGGTAATAGGCAAAGACTCCGGCCAACAATCAGTATGTGACCTGTTGGGAATCGATGATGATATTGTGGCGCTTAAAATATCTTCCTACATTGCCAATTAACTGAATACTAGCGAAAATTTATTGACCGGTTGTCTACACGTTCAATATTTATCGTAATCCACCTATATTGATTGATGGATTTCAAAATATCCGGATATTTTCGCGATTCGTATCGTGATCCATCAATACGGTACCCTACACGGTCAATACTTTGTATCGCGATCCAAATATCACAATCCATATTGATCGTGTAGCGTCCCTCTTAAGGACTCTATTTTTTTAAAAGTAGTTGTTTCTAGAAAACGTTAGCGGAAGAGGACCGAGTTTCAGCTCGTTATGATTTCCAGCTATACTGCCCTGCTTAGCATAAACGTTCCATCTACATTTTTGTCATTTTTGAGCTAACACCGGTCTCGAAAACTACATACTCTATTACATCATTCTACAAAATTTAAAAAAACCTATCTTTTGTGGAAGTTTGTTAAAATCAATAATTAAAAATTCACTCTCCCTATGTTTCTAGTACAAATCAAAACACAAATCATTGAATATCTCGAAAGTGCTAGAATGTAGATAGAACGTTTATGCTAAGCAAGGTAGTCTACGTAACAGCCGCTAATAAAATTAAACATCAGTTCGCACGAAAGGTAGGTTCAATATAAAAGGGGATCTGTTAGATCGACAAGATCCCCGAACAGAAACCTGGCTGCATAGACGACAATTAACAAGACCGTAATGCAGTTTGAAAGGTAAGAAAGGGTATGGAGGATCTAAGGATAAAGCCAGGCAATTTAGAAGTATTGGCAGTGATGTACATTATATGTTAATCGAGTTTGAGTTTTGAATTAAATATCACGCCAAGGTCCTTGAAATTAACAGCAAAATTAAGTGAGGAATTTCAAACAGAGTAAGAGAAGGTAGTACATGTTAATTTATGCGTGTGACACATTTGGTGGCACTTCGCGACATTCAGAGAAAGTGCGTTAGTAATGCACCAGTTATTTAACGCACAGAGACTGTTTTGTAACTGATAACCAGTGGCGGCTCGTCAGGGTGGGCCCGGCCCGCCTGGCCCACCGTGACGAGCCGCCACTGGGCCCGCTCGACACAAAAATACTATTATAAGGTATACGCGGATACCAACAAGAAATATCTACTTTACTTTAACTCAGTGGCGGCTCGCCAGGGTGGGCCAGGCGGGCCGGGCCCACCCTGACGAGCCGCCACTGCTGATAACAATCGTCAAATGTGTCGATTACTCTGAAAATCTTGAAGTTATCAGGATGCAGAAGACAAGGAGAACGTATTTAGGATAACAGGTCCTTAAGAAACAGCAGGAACAGCAGAGAGCCAAGAATTGAACCATGCGGAACTACCAAGGTAAAAAAAATGGAACAGAGGTACAGGAAATGGCAGTTCGACACAAGCACAATCAATAACATAGGCGATCAACAACTTCAAGCTGTTAATAAAGAATAATCTCTTCAACAAGCGTATTATTACAACCAACAATATGCTTAAACGTCAGGAATGCACTATAAACATCGGCATTCCTCAAGGATCAATTCTTGGACCATTACTGTTTTTATTGTACATTAGCAGCGTACAGGACATTTGTCTGTTGGAAATAATAGTTTTATTAGTTGAAGATACACTACTACTGTATTCCGGTAAAGATTAATTCAATCTCCAGCAAAATATAAATGCTGACCTAGAAAAATATTTTAATTGGCTCGAACAAAGCAAATTCATTATAAACATCGAAAAGACTAAATATTTATTATTCGAACAAAAAAAAAACAAGCAGCAAATTAGTCTGTTCATACAAATACATTCTATTTATAACAATATATTGGCTGTTCTATCTGTAACAATATCTTGGCTAACAATACCTTTTATATGTGGTATAAAACTAAAAGAGACTTCGAAGATCTTTGACACTGTCAATATTTGGTAGATTATTAGTTGTGTATGTATAACTGTAATAAGTTTTACTACTATTAAAAAAGATAAATTGGCATTTCTTTATATTTATTTCTGGGCAGTTGTTCACGCAATAAGTAAAAAAGTTGTTTGAATTGGACTGCAAGATTTCAATGTCAGCTAATGATGTGATGGTTTTAAAAATCTTACAATCGTCAGTAAATAGCAAAAATTAAGCTGATTTCATTTACAAAAATTAAGATAATGTGCCAAGATGTGATCCTTGCTGGACAACGGAGAATGTGAAAAAGAGATTAGAATAGTGATTTTTAATGCTAACTAATAGAGAGTGTCCTCGTAAGAAGTTGCAGAACCAATCATCAAATTTAGCATAAACTTCCAAATTTTTCAACTTTTTCTATAACTGATTTAGGTTTATTTGATCAAAAACTTACTAAAAACTGTGTAAATGGAATGAATTTATGATAAGATTCAAGTGACTTGTGAAGATAATTATTATAAGCAAGCAAATTAGTCGAGATCGATTTACCGCTTAAAAACCACGCTGATTGTGAAGAAGTAGAGGCCTTAACATTGCGGCTATGTAATCCTTTATGAGACTTTCGAAAACTTTAGATATTGTTGATAGAATACAAATTGATTGGTAATTCGCTACATCTGATATCCCTCCAGAACTAAACACGGGTATTACAAAGTTTGATTTCCACACATTCGGAAAAACGCCACAATGAAATGACCTATTGAAGATATATAGAAATGCTGGGGCCAAATTTAGAGCACAATTTTTTTCAAAATACAGGCGGAGTTCCATCAAGTCCGGCATTCTTACTAGCATTCAAAGATGATAGTTTGTTCATAAGACTATTTAAATCGACTACAAAATGTGGAATAGTTACATTTGTATCGGTGGTCGGTGGACTATAGCGACATATCTGCTATTATTTTTTTGTCTGAGCTGAATAAAGCATCCATAAACATCGTCTTCGGGAGTGATTTTTCTTACCTGATAAAGTCGAAGAAATTCCAAAAGTATTTAATTTTTTTTTTGGTATTGATGACTCCAATTTTCAAAAATAACTTTCGGAGTCTAATCTTAGTAATCGTTTACAGTCAGCGCTTAAATTATTGGAATTATTATAATCATTTTAAGAATCAGTTATTTTATATTTTAAGTGAGCAAACTTTGTTCTTCTGAAATAGCTTTTTAGCTCCATAGAAAAAAGCTGGGTCGAAATTTGACCATAGGAATTGTTTTGCTAGTAGCTGTGTTTAAATTAGAGTATCCCGTGGTAAATATACTGTTGAAATAATTAATATTTTGTTATTGGCTTTCACCGATACGGTCAGCTGCTCTACATCAATATTTTTAGATGTTATCAAACTCAATTGACAGTTATTTGATATAGCTATCAATATTCCACCACTTTTGGTTTTATTGGAAGCAATATCATCCCAACCTCAACGATAAACCTTGTAACCTTTAAATCCCAGCTCAGTAGTTTTGTGATACGGTGTAAGCCATGTTTCCGTAAAAATGATCACACCGTAGTTATTTATAAGTAACGACTGGCGCAAATTGGGTAATTTAGTAGATAATCCACGCGTAAATTATGTAAATCATAATTTCTTATACCTGAGGAAATAAATTATTCTCATAATTTCCCCACTATAAAAAGGGTTAAATCGTTTCTTGTTTGAAAAAAAAAACGGAAATAATCAAAGCTGGTGTACATCCTCTTTTCATATTCTCCTTTTCTGCACGAATGCCTCAGAGCATTGATCACCAAATACAATATGCACTAAATTAATACAACTTCCGTTATATTGCTTAATATCCTGAATATTCGATGAAACGATAAACTGCTCGAAATCGACTAAAACTAGTTATGAAGCTCTATGCATATGGATGCACACCTTCTTGCATATTCGATTGAGTGTCCCATTAAGCTCATTCATTATAGCATAAAAGGATCAACGTCGCGGCCTAACATGAAATGCGGCTGAATGTTCGTTCGTTCGTTTGTTCCTCCGCAACGGATGCGAGTCCGAACCGAATGTACATTATATCATACCTCCATGTGTACATGCATTCATATGTGTGTGGAGAATGGTGGCAGCTGCAAGTACTTCTTTTATCGCCGACGACAGCTTGGCTCGTGCCTGTCTACCTTTTTGCCAGTTATAATCCGCCGATCCACGTTTCCTTCCTTTCCATTTACCGAAACTGTCAGCTGTTTGCGGCCTGATAATGTAGCTCTTCAGTTCGGATAAGAACACATAAGCATTTATAAATTAGTATGCAGATACGTTCGTTTAAATGTGGCGCTATGTGCAACATTTTCCCATACTCGTAGTGGTTGTAGGTATGTATTTATATGTCTATGGTATTTATTTTTGATAGTGAAATTGACTATGAAAATTCAAACCAAGGTACATTAAGTTTAATGACTCTCTGAACAGTTTTTATCGTCTATCTGCATATATGTATAAGCAGCCAATCAATTCAATTTGTGTACTTAGATAAGCTTATCATTTACGAAACGCCACAATTTAGGTATGGAACTCGAAATGTAAATATGTTTTTCGAACTGAATTGAATCTCCGATATTTTACGCATTCTCATTTATCGTAAGTTCATATTCTCATACAAAAATACTTAATTACATATTTATCGATCAATAACCTTAAAAATATTTTTTTGAAACAATTTAACTGGGCCACACCAGTTTACACATGATCCAAACCGTTTTCTTAAGGCGCGTACACATACAACCAACGAACGGCCAAAGCCAGTTTGATCGAATCTTGGTCGTCGGCCTTGGCGTTGGTCCTGTCGTCTACACAGGAACAGATTGGGACCAATGGCTTGAAACCAAGGCATTGGATACGGTTCGGGTTGAGTGTCATTGTACATGTAGTGATTGACAGCGATTAACTTTGGGTTGTAAAGGATAACGCATTTATGGCAGTAGAACGCATTTCGGCACCATAAACTATATTTGACAATATACAAAAAAACACAGCCTAGCTCAACAAACTACTCGGTATTTTAATTACAACTAACTCGACCAACCGTCCACACTACAGCGGAGTCCCAAGGCCAATACATCGCCAACGCTTTGAAGTTACCGCCAGCAGAACGAATAGCAACCAAGGCCAAGGCCAATGTTGGCTCTTCGTACACACTAAGCGAATCCGAGCCAACGAATGGCTTGGCCGTTGGTCTTGGTCCTATGTGTACGCGGCTTTAGAAGACTCAATTTTCATTACTGAAATTTATGTCGAGAGTTAAACGAATAGATTCGCTCTTCGCTTTGCTCACGGTTTACTCAAAGCTAGTTTAACTCAAAACTCGATGTGCAAGATCCTTGAAGTCAGTGCTCTACTCACTAGTCTAGACGATTTTCCGAAATTACACACTGGCTATTTAACTCAGCCATTTGTTTCAATTTATTTATAGAAAAAAACCTTTAAAAATGTATTATAGTTAAAACCAAATACAAATTGTCCTACATCTGAACACACCCATAAAAACAATATTGTAGCTTGATTAGTCTAGTGAGTAAAGGACTGGCTTCTTGTGTGTGTTGGGTCCCTGGTAGGAATCCAGGTTCGGGCGAGAGACCGAGCTTTGAGTTCATCTAGCTCTGAATAGGTACCTGAGCTAATCAGGGGTAAAGTGAGTCGTGGAACTAATCAATCCACACTCCTATTCAACTTGATTGTAAATTTGTGAATGAAGCTCTTCTACCACCTCCAACCCCCGGACCCAAAATGGATTGTCGTGGAATTATTTTTTTGTGTTTATTTTGGAATGAAATTCATGTTGTGAAAAGTCCATCCCGAAATCGTGTGTCGAAAAAAATTACTAAAGGTCACGTAAATCAGACTTGGTTTGAACAAAACATCATCGATGTCAAAACAAAAAAAAAATCACGAAAGGAAGAGAACCAGATAATTTTATTTATTGACATGGGAGCGATTTTACGAGAGAGAGAGAGAGAGAGCGAGAGAGAGAGAGAAAGAGAGACGTGTGCTCATAGATATGAAAGAATATGGATACGAAATGGCTATCCGTGTACCCATACGTGAGTGTGCCTTTTTTAATCCACGCACAACATTGCTCTCTCACAAAAATTCCGCTCAGTGCGCCCCTTTCTACAGCACTCACACCCGAAAATCCTTAATGCTGTGTCATAATGCTGGGAGCACCAGATCGGCGTAAAAGAGTGCAACGGGCAACACGGAAAGAAACGTCAACGTCAGTTTGATTTGTGTCGGGGACTGAGAGCATTGACTTTCAGTCAAAATTTTTCAATTAAAATTCGGAAATTTTTCGATGAATTCGGTGGAAACGTACATCTACGTTTGTGCGCAATCTTTTGTGTCGGTTTCGCGAGTAAATTAGCGGTAAAAAGTTATAAAATAGTGCAATAATGAAGTGCCGCGTTCCAGGCTGCAAAAGTAGCTACCGAAGTGCTTCGCAGGAAATGTCATATTTCGGGTGAGTAAAATAAACCTTTGGCAACAATTTCGTATAGTTTTTGTGTGAAATCATAATGAATTTCATTAACAAAAAGCATTTTAATCTCCACTCGCCGGTTCGGAGAAAGAAATGTGAAACGACGTTCAAAATGGCGATCGCTCGTGCTTTTGTTACCATATGAACTGTGTAGGGCACACACCAGTACCTCATTCTCACACCAGTAAACAAAAAGTCGAAAATTAGCACATTTCTCTCGGTTGATTTCTAATCCATTCTCTCTTATATCTGTACGTGTGCTACATGATGATGCGCCGTCGAGGCAGTGATTTGTGGGAGGCCAGATATTTGGGAGAAAATATAGCCCAATTTCAAATTTTCACAACCCAAAATAGCAAAGATTTTCTATTTGTAGCCCAAAAACCGCCACACCAAATAACTGTTTTTATAACTAAATCAATTCATTTAAGCTGATTAAATTATAATATTCATAACAATAAAATTCATACCAAGCAACATAAATGCTCTAATTGTAGCACAGAAGTCGTTTGAAAGAGGAAAAATTTCCGATACTTTATGCAGACAAAATTTTATTCATAACGTATTTAAAAAGGAAATGCAGGAAAAATGTGATTAAATTACAGGAACTGTGTGAAAATTTTAGAAAAGTTCGTGGAAAAATACTTGTAGAGAATGCACTTATTTTATCAAAAATTTTTTGCAAATTTTCACAAAGAGAATAAAAGCCTGCGAAAACAACAACACCAAAATTCTATTAGTATAAGAAACAGTTTTAATGGCTAGAATGGCTGACTGTTTGATTTAAAATGAGCCAAATTTTAATATTTTATCCGATTTCATACATTCGAAACTATGAACACAAGTTTTGCATTAAATTATTTTTCGGTTAGACGATCAGCTATTAACATTGTGTTTCGACCTTTGAATGGTTTAAATACTATCAAAAGAAGACATACGTCTAACGATGTTTCGTGAAAAAACTGATCCACCACCTCAGCGTTGCAAATTAAATGGTCCCAATTCACAGGTGCTCCGATTTTAAATGTTTAAACAAGAACGTTGAATATATTTTTACTTATCTTTATTTTTATCAAAGGTTACCTACTGCAAATTATGTTCAGATATTTATTATTATCGCATCTTGAGTATTTATTACATGAACATAAAATGCATAATATAGGCTTTTCACGTGAATGTTTTAAAAATGTTTAATTTTTCACAGAAACGGATGTTCAGTTTAAAGATTTAAAATAATTAGATAAATGTAGAAATTTGCATCTTTGCGCTTGTAAGATGTACATGCTCCATTAGAACTGCGCAATCATTTAATGTTTACAAAACTTTAAATATTTTCCTTTAGAGATCCTAATCTTTGATGTTCCTTATTTGGTTGCTTATGGTGATTATGGAATTAGTATTCTGCTGATAAACTTCATCTCCTGTTTCGGAATACTACGATTTGAATTCACTATCGGAATTAACAAAAGCTGCTATGGCTTCTTCGGTTGAAACTCCTTAAAAAAAGACATCTTCTTAATCTTCTGGGACATTGTGGTGGTAAATTAATGGACTCCTACCAAATTTTGAATGCCTGCACTTTGAATTGAAATTTTCATCACGATTCCGCTTTTGACCTTCAGATTTCGAAGCAACCCACATTTCCAAAAACACTTTTCCAATTTTAAGTGGAAACACTTTATTCCAAATAGATCGTAACCAGCAAAGAGCTTCACATGTAGAAGCTAATTTTGTTTGGTCCGAAGTACGCTCAGTATTTTCCAGAGCACACAATATAAGGTTCATTATATATGTGCGGTAATTTAGTTTTATCCTCTGATCTAAGTATAATCTATCTGTTTTAGTATAGTCCCCTGATCTAAGGGCTGTAAATGAGAAGTGCAACATTCATCATAACCCAACTAGCATTTTTGGTGTCAAATACTAGATAATAGTGAACGGCCACCAGATCGCAGTTACCGATACGCTATTTCCACTTATTTTGCCACGATAATGTGAAAAGCCAGTCAATGCACCCATTCGCAACGTGGTGGCAACGTTCACATCGAAACCATAAGCATCCGAAATTTCAAACTCCAGTTATAGTATAGAAATAGCAACGAAAACGTTTTAAAAACTTGTGAAGATTCCCTTCACTTTAAAGGAGTTTTATTTATTTGTTTGCTTGGTTTTTGCTACTTCATTTGGTGTGATCAAATTTATGGTTTTCGTTTTGGTGGCAAAAACGTTCCCAATGTGGTTTATTTAACACAATTAAGTGTGCTGATTTAATATTGGGTTTAGCCAAGTGGCAATTACTCATGAAAGACCCTATAAAGTTTTCGTTACTACAATAGTGAGTGGTATTTGCTACTAGAAAGTATTAGAAACGTTCTTTTCTTACTGTGGTATCCTCTTGTCATATCTTTCTTGAACCCGATTTGAATTCAGTAACACTTGTGACATAAGCAAATACACACAAACGATTTTAACGTTAAAAAAAATGAAAAGTGCTAGACCAAAGTTATTTAGGCATTCTACGATCTTCTATCGAAAAACGAAAAAAGCGCTCGATGCGAGACAAACTGGGCAGAAAGTTCGAATTGCCACTTTACAGTTACAGTTGGGTCAATAAAGAGCCAAAGTAGACATCATAGTGGATCTTCGGGACTATAAAGTTATGTTTGGTACCATAGAGTGGCAATTTTTCACATGTGTGGTTATATATACCATATAGTTGCAATTGTTACTTGATCGGAAAACTCGTGCAGGTTATGAGAACTATGAAGTAAAATTATGAAGTAACAATGAGTTTGTAGTGGCAGATCAGCACTCGGCCATCTTTTTATGGCTGAAATATGAACGTCCAAGGAAAATTTATTTTATTGAGAGACACAAAATGTGCTCTTATGGAAAAATAACGTAAATTTTGTGCAGGGACATACAGACGGTATTGATACGAACAAAAAAAAACTGAAAAACATAAAAATTTTACATGAAATCTAAGTTTGTTATATTTTCGCCAAAATCCTTTTTTAATTTTAACACGTTGCTCGGGCGTATTGCATTTTCCGGTCCTATAATGTGAATATTTACGATGAATTTCAGTTTGTAGGTCATTTTGGCTATGAAATTTGGAATATCATCCTCATTATATACTCTTAAGAATTCAACTTAAAGTTTCAAAATGGAACTTTGACCTTGTGTTAATTTTTCGTCATAGCCACACAAATACATTGTGTTGGTATAATACCTATTGAAACACATGAAATGTTACAATCAATCAATTTTTTATTGTGTTAGTGTAGTATTGGCTAATAAGTATAAATTTGGCTTTTGAATCGTGTTCGGCACCATCCTGAAACTGTTACCGTACGTAACAAAATATAGTTCCTGCCACCAAATGCCAACGTACCTTTTCATTCCCCATTCGGGTAACATAAACGATTTTCGTACGTGGCAAAAACGTATCTTTGGCAGGTTGTTGTAACTATAAAAGCCTCTTTTTAGTGTCAGCAACGTGACAGCACACCAAAATTGCTAGTTGGGAATGGATAGTGGTGGCCATGATTTTGTTCTAGAAGTTATTGAAAAATATTGGTCGCATGAATGTATATAATATTATTTGACCCAAAGCCTGTAACCGCTTGCTAAGTACCGCAAAGTAGCGGTCAATGTTTCGTGAGGAGTGATAGTTTGCCTCATATTTGTATCCTTTCGTTTAATAAATGGGGTGACCGACTGTAGCAACGTGCTATATGTCGTATCATCCATTCTTAAATAATTTTGCCAATCACGTGACTCATTTGTTTCCATTTGGCAAGCCATCCTTTTTGCCACTTCCTTTTTGGTTTTCGTTTCTTTATGTAGATGCAAGTTGCAATTGGAAACAACTCTTCCATATGCTTCAGATCCATTAATAGATTAATAATAATTTTTTCTTCAAGTTTATCTTATTTTTCTAAATTAATGACAGAAAATAGAATGGACTGCCTGGATCGAGGCTCTAACGTGAGTGGCGAGCTAAATTGGACTTAAACCAAACGGACTCAAGCCAAATGGACTCAGGTCATTTGGACTGTTCGTGAACCTTTAGAATCAAAAAGGCTTAAAATTAAATCATACTTTCACGTGCTTCATAACATTCGGAAATCACGGTGCTTATTTTTGCCGTTCTATAGATGTAGAGTTATATTTTTCATTTATACATCTTTTTTGACGAGGAATCGCCAATCTAACACGTTTCAATATTTTTCTAAATGTTTTGTGTTCAACTGAAAAAATTAAAAAAATCTTACAGTCATATATATTTAAACCTACTTTTTTTTGCATCTTTTGGCAATTTTTAGAAAATTTGTGCATATTTTGGTTTTTTTTATTGCATGTTTATAGGCATATTTCAGTGATTTTTCCTGCATATTTGCATGCATATTTCGACCTTTTTTTCGTGCATAACTATTCGAGCTCTAATAATAAGCTAGTAAAATGTAGACGTGTGTTTTTCCGAAATCAGCGTCACTCGGCTATCAACTTATTAATACCTCATAATATTTATTTAAACTAGTTAATTCTACCAAGTATACTATACAAGTAAAATATACGAATATAATTTCATATAAAATTACAGCACATTGTGTATATGTTTCTGAATTTTCAAATTTCACTAAGATCTCCCCTCCGTTTCGGAAGAGTGCCCATTAGTCCGTGTATGAGCCACATGCTGGCAGCCAAGCATGCGCCTTGTTTCCTCTCCTATCAGAAGATCACGAGGACCTTCGTCGTTAATGAAAGATCTTGACGGCGCGTAGATCTACTTTTGAAATTTCATATAGTTATAGAAAAACAACAGTACTTCCATATAAAAATACATCTGTAGCTACATACTTTACGTACATGCACGTGTGCATACCTACATACATACGTTTGAGCAAACCGAAAATCGTAGCCTCGTGTGCCATCGATTCGGAAGGGTGAAAAAAATTATATAATGCAAAGGAACTAGTACCGGTAATAGCCTTTGTACCGGTAATATTTTAATCGGAGGGGAACTCAGAGATCTGTAACGGCCGTCCGATACCTTGTTTTGTCAGGCATGATATGAAATGTGAAGATATGACAAGAAATAAGTTCGAATACAGTGCAGATAAGAACATTGTTCACGAAAGCATTGAATTAGTTTTTGGACAGCGATCAAACTAGTGGATGGAAATATTAATTCAATATTTACGAGAAAGCATTGATAAAATTACCACAGAAATTTTACAACACATTGCTCAGCAAATCTTCAATTACTGTATCGAATGAAAATTTCCGAGCTATTCTGAATTTTTCAACAGCGATCATCCAACGAATTTGTAGATTTTTCCTGAAGTGTTCCGTCTACTGCTGTGTTCACATGTACGTACATACATACGTACGATGTGTAACGACCAGAAACCGCGATGAGGGTACAACGGCTGGCGTAGGGTCGTTTCATGAAATGATACGAAGTGTTGTTGTTTGGTGTGTGCCCCCTTTATATCTTCGACACCGGTGAGTGAGCAGATGTAAGTCAAAGTAGCAGACACGGGACACGGGAACGCCAGCCGCCTGTTTGCAAGGAAAGTAAACTAAGTTCATTCGAGTTCGAGAACCCGTGCAGTTTACTTCAATATTCTAGTGCAACATACTTAAAGTGACTGTCTAGATGTAATTATTCAGGATCTAATACGCGACCCATGATTTTCCGTTACAGAAGCTTCGCGAAAAGGCTTCTCCGAAATGTCGCGTCATAACTATACGAACCCGGCATTTTGCCAGAAAAGTGAATTTTACAATAGTTTTAGCGGTCACAGTGTATACGCTGAGCGGCAATCCGATAATGATGTAGGAATCCAGCGAAGCGAATCGACGCGATCATTTCGTACTGGAAGCAAAAAAGGAAACGGACTTGGACTCCCAGGGCGTCAAATAAGAACGAATTTGAATGATACTCCCCCGAAACCAGGACCCAAGCCTCAGATTGCTAGGAACGATCAGGCGGTACAGCGCTCAGGTAGCGGAAGGTACGCATTAGTGCCGGTCGAGGAACTGCCACCCAGGAATCAAGGACGCTATGCAGTAATTCCGGAATCCAAGCGGAAAGCATTGGAACGCTTCAGTAAGAGCCAAGACTACCTAGATCGCTACGATCGTCAATCTGTTGGAGATGAAGACAAGGCAGTATCTTTCGATGAGGAAGCAGACACTTTCATGAGCCTGCCACCCTGCACAACAAAATATGACGGTGGGAAGCTGAAAGCAGCTTTTTCTAGTGACTTTGGCAGCAAATGCTTTGTGCTAGTTGATCAAAAGAATAATCAGCGGTATACAGTCGTACCCACAACGGACGATGAGGAGATCGTTGACAACCATGAAATCATCCAAATGCACAACGGCCGAACTCATCGGTACGCCGTCATACCCAACGATGAGGAGGAAACCTGTCTGAGCAACCCCGATATCGGCCCAAGTAGCAACAACTATGCTGTGGTCAATGATTCTCCACGTCAACCTCCCCCATATTCATCAACACCACAAAAACCCAAAGTTGCTCTCATCTCTAAGAATGGAACTCCTGTGAAGAATCCAATCGCAACCCAAAAACTCCACGAACTTTTGTCCACGCCTCGTAAACAACCATTGCAACGCAGCCAGAGCACACCTCGGATTGCTTCCAGACGATATCAAAGCCAGCAAGCTCTTGGAACACCACCCAAACAAGAGCTGGCTCCGCAACGCCTGCAGTATGAAACGAAGCAAGCTTACTTAGAAGCAAGGACAACGGCCGTTATAACGCCACGTGTTGCAAAGTCGCAGTGCCGTGACGACGACAACTACAGCGTAGATAAATCATGGAACAATACAAGTCATCAGAAAGTTAGGAACGCTACGGCTACGATAGGAGTTGTTTCGTTAATGCTGATATTAATTGGAGCTATGAATTCAGGATTATCACTCTACATTATTTCCAATGTAAGTACAAGCAATTGAATAATTTGAAGGTGATCACGTAGGACAATGGTTAAACTATAAACATTTTTCGGGGCCAAATCATTGTGGGGAGTTTACACATGCAGCCATGCGACCAAACTGGGTTTTTAGGAGGCGAGAGTGAAGTGGAAGAAGGCGAGTACTTTGCTTTCTTGCACTTCACTCCTGCCTTCTAAAATTTTTAGGAGCAACCTGTGATTCAAATCATGAATCTGCATCTGGTTTGCATAAAGTTCCGCTCCTCCAAGATCTCGCTCGTTAAGTTTCTTTGAATTGGGAGGTTGCCTTTGGACTTGGAGGCTGCCTTCTATACTGTTTCAATTTCGAAAATGCGTTATACCAACTTTCCTTTTTTTGCCTTTTTTTCACAAAAGCAGCAAACATTTTTCACCGCCGATTGAGAGTATGCTACAGTAGTGAAAAAGACATTAGCGTCAAGAAACAAAGTTATTTAATGCTAATTTCACAAAAGCATCAATTGAAGCTAAAGATAAACATTTAAATAAAATGAAAATATCAAAATGCTCATGAATTTAGTGGTAAACATTTCTCGAGAAAGCAGATTCTACTCCATCCTTCTTTTTCAGTTGTTTAATTTTTTGTTGGTTCAGGAAAATCAGCTGGATGGAGCGATATGCTTGTGAGAATATGAGCTTTCTACGGCAGTCTTATTCTTTGAGCTTTTCGAATCCTAAGTACTCCTATAAGAAGGCGTGTCCAAGTCACTAAGGAACTCCGATATTTTTATGTTGAGCACATGGCCTTCGTTATCTATTTGTAGACGAAGCTAATGGAGGAAACTGTGATGTCATTTATAGGCCATTTTGTAGGATTTGTACGTAGGAGGATTATAGCAGGTAGAAGTGCTTAATAGCCCTGGCCCTACGATAGTTTTCTAAGCTTCTGTACAATATGATGCGCTGCCACTACCAATAGATGCATATAACTTTGCAGAAGTATAGGTTGGGTTAGGTTGTACTGGCTGACATAAGGCCAGAAGGATAAGTAGACCAGGAGAAAAATGGTTCAGTCTAAGCGGCCAACGAAAGCCACGGAATCCTTTGCGAACTGAAGGATGTCCTTCAGCCTCTGGTCCGCCACGTGTGAGAGGTTTATCAGCCAGGGCTCACCGAAGCAGCGCTGTCTGGTTTTCAAAGGTATTTCAGAGGCTTGGTTTCTGAGGTATATCTTTTAAAGAAAAATATGGTTCGATTTTGTTTGGCAAATTTTGGTATACTTATCATCTTCAGTTTGTTATGACAGATTTTGACGTCAGCAGAGTAGCTCAGCTATTCTAACAGTTTGAAGCAGACCAAGATAAGGTGTTCGAAATCTATGGCTTTGCTTCGTAGCATTGCCTCGAAACACCATTAAGGCAACGAAAAATCAAATCTGCAATGACAATCATGTTACACAGGAGAGCAATGACAAGGCATAGATAACTGAATTCGGACAGGCTCAACTTGATCTGACGTCACATTCTGTTATAACAAGCTGAAGGCGAAGGCTAAGACGTCAATTCGGAAAAGCCCTTAGTTGCGTCATGATCGAACAAGCTTAAAATAATTGTATTTTGTGAATCAAGCATCAATCATATTAACCGCCTTCTTCATTAAAGTATCTTTCTGACTCATACACATTAGCCCATAATTGATTGCCGAGCTGATTGAGGTTTTCGAGCAGAAATAAATGCAGATGTGTTGTTTCACAGGCATCTTTGGGTTGTTTAAGCTTTCTAAGCAGATCAGAGTTTCGCTGAAAAAGTCAATACCGGAAAAAAAGCCAAAAAATTTTTGGTACACCTTAGTAGTAGATTTAACATGATTTTAACAAAAAAATGAGTAATTGTCACAACCAATACAGCATCAGCGTCATGTAGTTTCATAAGTATGGTGATAATCACGCTGGGCTCACAAAAGTTTGTTTTAACTTTTATTTTTCATCTCCTTGCCGAAATCTTATTATTTGACAAACAATTCTTTGTTTTTGAAAGAGGTGACTAACACAGTAATTTTTTAAAGCGAGAACGACAAAACACGTGTTCAGTTGAGTATTTGTGGGTGCGATCGATCCTAGAAGGAATGTGCCGTGTTGGTTGCGGCAGTTCATTCTATCGTGGATCATCGTCTTTCTGTTGTTTCTACCTCCGGTGACCTTTTCGTAGTATAATGTGATACGATTTCAGTACTGCGGTGGCGAACCTTCGGCAAGCATGGATCTTCCATTCGCTACGCCGCAGCAGTCCTTGATAAGCTTCTGAAAAGGTTTTTTTTCTTTTAACATACATTCCCTTCTGCTTTAATTCTAATTTCAATTTTTACGTCTTATGTAAGTCTACCAGGAATTCCCGTTTCGCTTCGTTTTCCCCTAGTCTTTGATGTTGCCTCCAACTTGATTATTACAATGCACTTCAAAATCTCAATTTATTTCTAAACTTTGTCAAATTTTAATAGTTTTTTGCTCTCCTTCCTTTCTCAACGTTATTTTTTAATAGTTTTTTGCTCTCCTTCCCTTCTCAACGTTCGAAGTCCAACCACTTTATATTTCCGTTCCCGGCTTTATTCCGGACCTCTGACATGTCCACTCTGACAGCGAAATTGTTCACGCGACTCCACAACTTGTAGGTATCTTGCGCTCCTTTAGCATAGACCTCAGCCAGCTTCGTCTTAACCTGTCAATGGATCAATCGAAAAAGGGTCACAGTTTAGACTCATCACATCCTCACCATCTTCAAAAGTCTGTAAGGACTTTAGTAGCGCATACTCGGAATTATGATGACTCGGTTGGTAGCCGAACATCGGGAAATGTTCTTAAAATCCAGTAAGCTCACACCACATTATGAAATTCGGCACATGACTCTGTCAGGTTAGCATCTCAATTCCGACTATCGTCTCCCATGTAGGCTCGAATAACGATGAGATCAGATTGGCTCGCCCCTTCGGATACATTAACCTGCCTTTGAAAGTTTGAGCAAAGCGAGGTTGTCGGAAATCTCAGCAGCTCAGGATTTTTTTTCCTGCAAGTGTTGTATTTATATTTTTTCCATGGATCCCGCCATCCGCAACACCCCCAATCATAAACAAATTTATTCATGTTTACTTATATTTCAGTTCGGAAGATCATATTACTTAGAAATCGGGGTCATATCTGGCTTTGCAGCTGCAGCTCTCGGATTTCAAGGATTCAAATCACGACATTGTGATTGGCTACCGAACCGAAACTACTCTTCAGGATACATACTCCTTACCGTTTTTTCACTGCTTCAATGCTGTGCTTTGCTCGCTTTGATGGCACTTCATCCTGAACCAGGAACTCCAATGCATGATGTCACGAATGGTATTATCCTAGGACTGTCATCACTAACACTACTTCTGATCAGTTTAGGCGTCATCGCATCGAGATGGTGCTACTCACCACCGCCAGATAATCGAGTAGATGTGTATTAAGCATTTCTGGATCAAGATTTCAGATTCAATTCACATCTATAATCTGAAGTCCACATATAATCAGCTATACAAAAGCGTGGGCTGTAATTTAAAGCTAAGAATTTAAAGCTAAGAAAAGCTAAGAATGTAAATATAAAAAAATACTAGTTTTATATTAGCTCGTAACTCATAATTCTTGTTGACAAAATATCATCAGAACATTTAGAGCAACTGCCAAAGTATTGTTGAAACTTTTCGTTATTTTCAAGTGTTTTCGTATAACTAGTTGTAATGCAAGTCGCTCTATTCCGAAAAGTCATGAATAACATATTGAAGAAAAGTTTCGAGATTAGTTTTTATAATTACAATTGAGAATAAATGTACAGTTATGAATAGTGTAACTATAGTTAAATTTAGTGCTGAAAATAAATTAAGTCATAATTCTATTTTGTTTTATCAAAAATGATTGCAACGCGCAAAAGATATATATAAATATGTTGTTAGGAAAAAGTTGTAAATAATTATATTTTAACATGTATGAAAAAGTGAATAAAAACTGCAAAACTTGCCCCATAAAGGTTGTTTCTGTTTGAAGCTAAAATATGTGCATCACAGATTTCGTAAGACAATGCTGTTACGTCAAATGGGAAGTTGATAAATATAACAGATCTTATGGTCAAATCGTACAATGAACTTCCAAATTTGATTCGTGTCCAAAATGATGCGAAGGTATGCAAAGTGGCAGCACTGGTGAACACTTTCCTTTGGCGTTTTCATCAGCTTTTGTTAGCAATATTTTATTTTTCCTACACTAAAAATATGTCGAGTATAGCTGTAAAACGACGGAAACATAATATATCTCACATGAGTATACTGCCCTGCTAACCATAGCCTATCTAAATTTTTTTTCATTTTTGAGTTAACACCGGATTCAAAAACTACATAATAACATCATTTTACTAAATACGAAAAACCTATTTTTTGTGAAAGTATGTTAAAATCAGTAGCGAAAAATTTCCTCATCTACAAAAAACGTCACACTACTAAGCATAAAGGTTCTTTCTATTGCAGATAGAACCTTTATGCTTAGTAATTTTGTAGATAGAACGTTTATGCTTAGTAATGCGGCCAGTATTTCCTTTCATGCTACTACAAAAAAGTCCTATCTACATAAAACCTATCTTCCACAACTATTTTCAACGTGAAAGCTTTTTTTTCTGAGTGTAGATGGCCAAAAAAATCTTCTAACCAGATCCCCGTGTGACCTATCACCACGGGGTATGTGAGGTTTAACTCATTAAAAAAACGGACCATCTACAAGCCCGCGAAGTTCCGCGTCGGGACCCGCCTAATCACTGCCAGAGCATACCTGTAGACTAAGAAATAGCACGGAAAGTGCGATATTTTCCGATGGGTGAGAAGGGTTGTTGAGAGTTGACGGATCAGCTGGTGCCTGAAAAGAGGCGGCACCAAAAAAGTACGTTTTTATATATGCAAGCGGGCCTGGTAACTCTGCTCGCTAAGGCGTCAGGCCGAAAAGCGGCGTGCTACGGGGCCGGCGGGTTCGAATTCCGCCAGTGCCATGCCATGGCTGTAAGTGTGAATGCGTGTGATTGTCTATGAGGATGGCAAATAGGCCCAAACTGGTGGCCTAATGCTGGCCGCATTCCCGGCAGCTCTCTCCACTAACCTAAACTATATATGCAAAAGTAAGAAAAGCATATTCTCAGCACTGATACAAAATGTGAATGCATGCCTAAAAAGAGCCAAAACCAAATGAGTTCAATTTATCATATGCGAAAGTGAAAGAAGCATATTCACGGCCCTGACAATCGACCAATGAGAGGTGAGCTCCCATCAAGAAATAATAAACGCAGAAAACATTCGCTGCCAACAGCCAACATTGTCGTTAGTGGATGGCATAAACGTAACAGAGATGTTCTATTTATTCTCCAAACGGTATCGGAAATAGTATTCCGCTTCAATTATCTTATTGCCGACCATTTTAATACACAGACTAGGTTTTAAGAAAATTAATATTGCATAAAACGCCAATCGTTAAAAATGTGTTTTTGCAAAGTATATGTATATTGCTTAGTGGGAATGAAAGAACGTACCTTATCTTGGTATTACCGCTGGCGGGGTATTTTTTGTCTTGTTTCAATTTTCGAAATCGGGTACTGCTATGTATTTTTCGCAATTTGTGGGGTAATATCGTAATTTATATCGCAAATCACGCGCTTTCCCTGCTATTTATTAGTCTATATGCTCTGCCGCTGACTCACCCATCGTTAACCACGGACTTCAGAAACTGCCACATCTAATGGGTCGTTAAGGCAACCCTCCTCCCACTATTATGCGCAGCACCTTCTCAACATATGTTGAGACTGCGCGCCAGTTCTCCTTGTTTCGCAGCATTGTATCAACGATCGTCTCAGGCGTTGCCAGGCCAATCGTAGACTGAATGGTGCGCCTCACAATTACGAAGCGACTGCACATAAAGAATGTGTGCTGAGCATCATTGAGCTCAGTCACACAGTACCGGCAGTACGGTGTGACCACCTTACCCATTCTGTTCAGGTATTTCCTGAAGTAACCGTGCCCTGTCAAGAATAGACAAAAGTAAAAGTTTACCTCTCCGTGGCTCCGGTTAAGCCAAGGTTCAATGAGACCAATTAGCTTAGTCGTCCAGCGTCCATTAGCACTTTCACTTCAACTTTGTTGCCAAAGTTGGAGGATTAGCGTATGCGCGTGCGTCAGAGCCTCAGTTCTGCCAAGCTCTGAGCGAAAGAGTAGGTGCTAGTAGGTCGATCGAGATTACTCCCGATTCCACCATCACAGCCTCTTCTGTGACCGTGCGGTAGCCACAGGCGATACGCAGGGCAGCCCTGCGCTGGACACTAGCTATGCGTTTCCGGAACTTCTCAGTTCGGAGTGCATCTCCCCAGATTTTGGCTCCATATAGCAAGATGGAATCGATCGTTACCATCAAAAGCCTCCGGCGCGTCTCACTGGGTCCACCGACGTTGGCCATTAGCCTACTCAGCGAAGTGACGACTGTCACATGCCCTGCGGATATGATCCCAATACGTCAGCTTTGTGTCCGAGGTCACTCCCAGATACCTGACCGACTTGCTGGTCTAGACTTCGACGGAGCCAACTGTCATGGGTATGACAGTTAGTATCCTCCGCTTCGTCAGCATGAATCGTGAAAGCTTTTACTTGAGATGTGTCTCAAGTAAACGTATTTGTATCCATGTTTAGTAAAAACACAAATCATTGAATATCTCCAAAGTGCTTAAATGTAGATAGGCCCTTTATACTTAGTAGGTTAGTATATGTACCTAAATATCCCCAGTAGGACCACAAGCATCGATGACTTTTACCATGCACTCTTTCATTAATGCCTATGAATTCCAAAATAATGCATGACAATGTCATGTGTAAAGTAATGCGAAAACAATAATTCTGGTACAAAAATTCATGTGTGCTTATTAGACATGGGTAACGCAGCAAATTTTGAAGCGCTGATACACTGATACCGGCGCGAGCAGTGGTATCAGCGCACTTCGCTGATACCATTGCGCTATGATACCATGATCTTACATACGGCGCTGGTAGCATTGCGCTGATACCATGACGCTATGATTCACTCAAAAAAACATGATTGAAAAAGCTTGTATGGAACGAGAGCAACCCACATTTGAACTTACTAATTTCCCGATATAAAATACCCTACAATACCCAGGCTATAGTATGTACCCATTCAGGTATCTTTCCAAACGTGCGTACGCGTAGGTATATTGCTTTGCATCAAGCAGACTTGAGATAAGTATACTCAACTCATATCTTTGCGCCGCGCCGTAGCATAGCGCTAAGCCAAATGGTGTTGGCATTGCAAAGCGGCAGCGCCAACATCATTGATACCGAAGTGCGTTACTGCGCTACTGAAGCCGACAAGCGATACCAGCGCAGTGGTATCATGGCTAAAGCTTCAACGCAATTGCGCGGCGCAGTGTGTACCCATTCAGGTATCTTTCCAAACGTGCGTACGCCTGACTTTTTTATAAGAGTAAATTAGACAAGTATTATGCTTGAGTTACAATCAATGCAACCAACATTCGCTGCCAAGTTTTGTTGGTGGAACGAGTTACACAACATCTACCGTCATCTGTCACTGGCTATATTAATGAAATTGTTGTTTGATAATATGGATCCTTTACAGTCCCGGAAAGTGATATCAGTGAGTATTTGATCCTTTAAAAGCTAAAGGGTATATTGCAGAGCAAAAATGTGCAAAAGAAAAACAAATTTTGAATGTCATTTGCATATGACATTTCCCATTTCCCGGACTCTCATAGGAACAGGTGGAATTGGATATTTTCAAAAATGTTGTTGCCATGCCAAGTTTGAGATATGAGCAAACTCTGCTGCGCAACAAATGTTGGTTGCATCATTGTAACTGCTCTCATACGTTCTCATGGGTTCAAACTCATTTTGTTGTGCAACAAATGTTGGTTGCATTGATTGTAACTCAGGCTTTAACATCATTGCTTTAATAGGTATACCATAAATGTATTATTTAGTTGTAGTATTGAAACATAATGAAATTATATTGCTCAAACAGACTTGAGGTAAGTATTCTCAACTCATATCTTTGCGCCGCGCCGTAGCATAGCGCCAAGCCAAATGATGTTGGCATTGCAAAGCGGCAGCGCCAACACCATTGATACCGAAGTGCGTTACTGAGCTACTAATACCGACAATCGGTATCAGCGCAGTGGTATCATGGCTAGTGCTTCAACGCAATTGCGCGGCGCAGCGCTGCGTTACCCATGTCTAGTGCTTATCTACTAACTACTTTACTGCATGACAAAGTCATGCACAGTAAAGGGTAGAGTCATGCAAAACGGAGCGAGTATCGCTACTTATAATGACATCGCAATGTTAAATTCATCGATGCGGTATGGGGAAAACGATCCGATGATGATGACTGGTAATAATTACGTAATTACGATCCGATGATGATGAACGTGCTGGCAACCCTGTAGCTACGGCAGGCACTAAAAGTGAAATCATTCAAACCATCGAATCCCTAAAATATGTCCGTTTCTTAGAATGAAAACCAACTTTTATACAAATCTTATGCTTTGTCTAAACAGTCAAGGGAAAACTTTGGAATTTTCATGTCGGACAAGAACGGCAACCCTTTCTCAATTTACCTTAATTTTTAGCATCAAAAACTTCTGTTCACGGGAACTCAGGAACCAATAATCAGATGCAGTTGAAATTTACAGAATGCATTGGCCTGAACAAAAAAAAAAATATCGATTTTCTGACCAATCTAGATATTTGGAAAAATTCGACAGCGTTACCTCAAGAAACTCATAAACTAACGATGATCCAGTTATTAGTTATGTGTCTCACCACAAATCGACTCTTTGTCCTGAACGAAAATGTCAAATTAATTTTCGATATTTTTCAATAAAATTTTTTTTGGATACTCCTCAAAGGTTGTTCTTTACTGTAGGTATTATCCCAATCAAGTTACTATTAACAGTTTTCTAAAAAAAAATCTTGAAAATGGGTATAAAATGTGCTGCTCTGACCATACCCCCCCTTAAGCGACTTGATCGTAAAATTTTCATATGGTTATGATATTGTAGTGACAATATACAGCAAATATTAAGTTTTCATTATTTGAAAAATGCCGCGGCTGGTAACCCTAAATTTATATACACTCCTATAACTTCGAACGCAGTCATCGGATCGAGACGAAATTCGCAGGGTAGGTTAATTTTAACGTGATGCAGATGTGATACAAAAGGTTGCTAGCACGGGTCTGCAGTGCTATTTCTGTATCAATAAATGCTTACAGTTAGTATTCATACCGGAAACATTTACAATGAAAATAAATAACCAACGTTTCAATTCCCAAAGTTCGGCAAATTTTTCGGATTGCAGCCCCAAACACCAACTTCAGTTACAGTGCTGCATGCACTGAGCATTTTCTTCATTGATGTTATATGAGATGCTGCTTTCAAAATTTTGTGAAATAAGCAACTGATAACGAATATAGTTAACAAGTGTTTTGCTCTCATAAACTTTGAAATTCATGCCAGTGGTAATATCTGAAACCTTCCATCATATGAGTTATAATGCATTCTTGAGACCAAAGTAAAACATGGCATTTGAAACAGTTTGGCCGTAATAAGCAGCTCATGTGGTGGAATATGCACTAAAAACCTGCACGATTCTTCTCTTCGAACATTAGTGTTTCTAGCGGTTCAGGGGCGCTAGAGTTTTTTTATTTGAAGCTCAACTGTGGGGATTGCAAGCAAGTTATAAAACTTATTATAGTTAAAAAAAAAATGGCTTTTTTTATAGCACCTTTATTTTTTCCAAACTTTTCATCCCAACTGAATGTGACTCAAATAGGAACTGAAATTCTAAAGAAAAAAACTTAGCTGTCATACTTTGTATACCTTACTTCTTTACGGTCTTGAAACAAAGACTCTAGGGATTCCTGATGTTGTAGAAATTGTAGAGTGCAATTTCCGTAATCTGAACGAATTTAATATGTTTACATTTACTGACGTTGATAATTCCTCCCTCCTTAGAATCTCTGTTGTCTTCAACAATGATTACTGCAAGTTAATCTATTTGCTCTTGTTTTGCATTATTTACATCTATTTCAATTGTTTGCTTATTACTAATGTTCGAAGAACATTAGTATTAAACTCGTTTCGCCGAAAATTCATATTTCGGTAAAGGTGTAGTTTTAGGGTCCATCCGCGGAGGGGGTTACTTTGTTTGATTCAGGGGGATGTTCATATAACATCCCCATAAAATTTTGGCGGCGGTCACCCCCTGAGAAAAAGTTACAGCCCCCTAAAGTACGCGTATTTGAGGGAAAAAGGAGTTAAATGAAATGGGGTGGGAGACCCGGAGGGGGTGGGGGGCTAGTTTGCTTGATTTAGGAGGGTGTTCATATAACATCCCCATAAAAAAATTTCGGTGTGAGACAAATTTACAGCCCCCTAAAGTACGCGTATTTTCAACTTTTTTGCACATTATACTGCTATTATAATTAAAAACTCAAAACTCATAACGACTGCTATAAAGAAAGGAATTTATTTAATATTTAAATTTAATTTACAATAAAGTATGCAACATTACAATTCGCACACCCTAAAATTTAGCATCTGGCGACGATTATGGTGAATCGTATCTTAAATTCAGATATCCTAAACCTTTTGGCGGCGGCGAGCGTTTTAGTGAATTTTGAGGTACTCCTATATTTCCCAGCAGTGTGAATTTTTGTTAAAGAAAAGTATTGGAAATGAGAAATAATTATGTTTTGAGCTTGTTTATGATAAAGAATTGGAAATTTTGAGCCGTGTGTGGGTGCAGGGTGCCTAAAAATAGGCAAGGATTTTTTTTCAAATTTTGATTTGTCATTACTTGTAAGAAAAACAATGGATCCTCGTGAAAATTACAGAGCGTATTGATGTTGACTAAAGTTTAGCACATTTAGATTTTCAACATAAAGCGGGTAGCCCTGTAGCTGTGGAAGGCTGCTGAAAAAAAATCCTTCAAATGATTGACCTTCCTGAAAAATTTTTGATTTTTGATAAAAATTTCAAATTTGCGATAAATTTTATCCTATGTCCTTCATGTCAAGATAAAATTTTCAAAATTCCGATTTGCACAAGAACGGCAACCCATCACCAAATTACCTCTATTTTCAGCACTCGAAAGTTCTGTTCACGAGAACTGACGACCAGATTATCCGATCATAATGAAATTTACAGGACATGTTGGTATTAGCTAGGACCAGGTCTGATAGAAGTGATTTTGAAATGCGGGTAACCCTGTGGCAGTGGTACCATCTTGAAAAATCACTGAGAAAAAAAACAGCTTTTTGGCCTATAACTTCCGATTCAGCCATCAGATTTTAACAAAATTCACACAGTACTTGGATGTTACTCTATGTAACAAAATTCGCTCAGCAAAATAAAGCTTTTTTCCCTATAACTTCCGGTCCAGTGTAGAAATCAAGACGAAGTTCATGCGGTAAATGGACCTTAATGTGAAGTAAATGTCGTAGGAATTTCGTACAAAAATCATGAAAGGGCTGCCAGCTATTACCATTTTTGTAATTTTGTGAAATTTCTTTACTAAGCGATTATGTCATTAGATTTGCAATTGAGAATGATTCTGCAATAAAAATTAACAACAAATATTAACGTTTTAAAAATTTGAAAAGTTAACCCTAAAATTCTTTTCACCTGTATACCTTCGAGCGCAGTGATTCAATCGAAACGAAATTTACTGGTTGGGTTTAACCTAACGTGAAGCAGATTTGGTGTATTTTTTGTTTTGCTGCCGACACAGGGTAACCAGCATTTCGTAAATATTGCACCAACAGATGCTTCAAATTACGTACTCATATGCAAAGCATTTGCGATAAAAATAAGAAACCAATTTTTAAATTTTCCGAGTTTTGAGCATTTTTCGGATGGCAGCCTCAAACAACGTTTAACCGCTGAAACTTTCGATGAAATCCTCCGATGAGAACGAAATTCAAAGGATAAGTTGTTTTAAGTATGAGCTTGTTAAGGTAAACTTATTGCTGCTTCATTGGGGAAGTGTTCCTATCACTGAACATTTTCGTCATTTGTGTTATAGTTGAGTTTTGTTGCTTAGGATAAGGAATGGTTGCATAAAAAAGTGTATTACGTCTTCCCACATTTTTTTGTCACTCAAAGACAATTTCTTTGAAAATGAGTTTTCTAGTGGTTCTGATGCGCTAGACTTTTTTTTAAAATATTACTAATAGCAAGAGATGTATGCAGCATTCAAAATAACAACATTTCTGCTTAATTCGTTGTTGTTTTCAACGCTGCTATTGATCGAGACCCAAAAAAAAAACGCACCTCTTGTTATTATCAATATTTTCAAAGTAAGAAAACAATTGAAACAAATACAAATAGAGTGAGTTGCAGTAAACATAATTGAGAAAAACAAAGATTGTGAGGACGGAGGAGCTAACAATATCAGTAAATGTAAACATTAAATTAGATCAAGTTAAAGAAATTGTACTCAACAATTTCTATAACATGCGCAATCCCAAGAGTCTTTGTTTCAAGACCATAACAAAGGTAATCTTTGCAAAATATGACAGTTAAGCATTTTTCTTTAGAATTTCAGTTCCTTTTTGAGTCCCATGCAGTTGTGATGAAAAGTTTGACAAAAATAAAAGTGATATAAACAAAGACATTTTATTTGAAACATATTAAGTTTTATAACTTGCTTGCAATCCCCACAGTCATCAAGTTGAGCTTCAAATAAAAAACAACTTTTTATGGATTATATCGGATGGCTAAAATGAATTTTTTCTGCATTCTAATTCGTATATTTTTTTGAACATTGTTCTTCATAAGATGATCGTTTCTGATTAAAATTAACTATTTTTCGCGCAACATACTCTTAGTCAATACTTCACACCTTTCACTTTGTAAATATATGCTGAAAGAAAAAAATTAATAGTAGTCTGAAGGAAAAACAAATGCTTTTCGCAAGCATCTGTGATAACAGTAATTTTCGGCGATAGAATCATATAAAACCCTGCTTGCCTTTCGATAAAGCTTGGTTTTAGTTCATTTTTCGACATAGTTGAACGTTTCCATCCGGAGAAATGAGGGTATTACTTTTCCTGTTAGTGGCTCTGGCCATCTTCTCGCACTCGAGCTGGGCTGCTTCACTGAACAATTTTGAGGTATAGAAATATGCGGCAGTTGAGTTTTGATTGAATCAATTGAGTCTCGTTTTTCACAGGATATTAACGAATCGAAACATATTCGTTACGTTAGACAGGCTACAGCAGCAACTGCTGCAACAGCAGCTACTGCTGCAACAGCAGCAACAGTAGCAACTGCAGCAACAACAATAGCAACATCAGCAACAGGAGCAACTGCAGCAACCGCAGCAACAGCTGCACCTACAATCGCTTCAGGAGCTGATGGTTCCAGTCTAGAAGAAGTTCTTAGAGATCTATTCAGTCGTCAACGTGAAATTCGTCTTGCTGCCAGAAATCGCCTTATTCAACAAAATCGGCGACGAAACCGCCGCATTCGAGCAAACCGAAGACGCCGACGACTAAACCGTAACCGCAGACGTCCAAATCGTCGCGGTAACCGTAGGGGCAATGGCATAGGTAATCGTCGCGGTAATCGCAGCGTTAGGCGTGTTAACCGGCCTAGTAGAAGCCGGCGTGTTAACCGGCCTAGTAGAAGCCAGCGTGTTTACCGGCCTAGTAGAGGCCGGCGTGTTAACCGGCCTAGTAGAAGCCGGCGTGTTAACCGGCCTAGTAGAAGCCGGCGTGTTAACCGGCCTAGTAGAAGCCGGCGTGGTTGATTGTTTCACCACTGTGTAATATATTGAAATAATTAAATATATTTGAAGTAAATCTAAAAATATCACTGTTTTAGTTATGATATACATATATGTACATACATGCTTCAGTTCAATATAATTTGATACGGTGTCTTTTCGCCAAACTGTGTAAACAGTGTTCTCGTTGAATCTGCTGCATTTAGGAACATGTGTATTTGCTGGCAAGTTTGTTTTCTAGACAAAGAAATCATAGATTTAAATTTCAAATATCATCCGAGGAAATTACTTGCTAGTTATGGTCAATATGGCCATTTTAAATTTTAAAATTATGCTAAATCGCTCCGAAAAAGATGTGCTAAACTGCAAAAATCGTTGCTAAACTCCTTTTTGTGTCAATAGAATTAAAAATCAAGTAACTTTTTCGAGTAGCTTCATTTGCAAACAACAAATGATGATAAAAATAATTAATAATAAAAATACTTTAGTTTTTAATATAAAGAAAGATAATGCGCACAATTAAAAGTCACCTTCAGTATCTGAATCGTTTGAATCTGACTCTGCGGATGAATCGCTATAGTTGGCAGAAACCAAGCAAGGACTTTTAATAATTGACTCTGATGTTTCGAGGTTATACTTCTATAGTTTTTAAACTAGATTGCGTCAAGGGAATAGAATTCAAATATATTAAATAATAGGGTTTCGTATGCAATATTTAATGCCATCGAACGTTTGTGTATAGCAGTGCTACCGTAAAATTTGAATGCCAATAAAAAGTGTTAAAAGCTAAAGTACCTTTTTCACTGCTAAACGGATGAAATCGGTGCTAAATTTAGCAGTACGGCTTTCTTATGAAACAGTAAATTTGACTTATAGGCCAGGAAAGCAAGAAAAAATGGCCAAACTGCCAAATAAATCCAAGTGGAGATTTTTCGACGGAAATGTGTGAATTGTAAGATGGCAAACCTAATGTGGAAAGTCCATTACAAAGCTGTAAGTTATTCAAGGTCAAAAGTCACGAAAATCAGTTTTTCTTAACTATTTTGTTAACGGTTGATTTTACGTGAATTTACGTTAACATCAAATTCACTCCGCATTAAGATATGCAAATAGCTCAATACATAAAATGCATGGACGATAAGTAGTTTCCGCGATATGAGTCTGAGAAATGTTTGAGCTGAACTCATAATCCCTTATCGTTTGCATATAGTGGCGTATACAGACAATACGATGCCATAAAGACATATGTAATGCACCCGAATTAACAATTCCTTCTTTCTAAGGTGTAGTTGAAGTGGAGCTTTGTGCGCATTAAAATCATCTTTGATAAAACCCAATAAAATGATGAATTAATTTATTTTCGTCACTAAATTTAACTATAGATTTAACTTCTGAATTGTAATTATAAAAATTAGTCTCGAAACTTTTCATCAACATGTTATTCATTACTTTTCGGAATAAAGCGACTTGCATTGCAAACTAGTTATACGAAAGCACTTGTAAATAACGAAAAGTTTCAACAATACTTTGGCAGTTGCTCTAAATGTTCTGATGATATTTTGTCAACAAAAATTATAAGTTACGAACTAAAAGAAAAATAGTATTTTTTATCTTTATATTTTTAGATTTAAATTACAGCCCACGCTTTTGTATAGCTGATTATATGTGAACTTTAGATTAGCACCATCTCGATGGGACGACGCCTAAACTGATCAGAAGTAGGGTTAGGTCAATGAAAAACACGGCAGTTCTACCAAAGCGTTTCTCGAGAGGAAAATCCGAGTTGGTATAGTCGTGCATTACTTTAGCATTGTGATGGCACAAACTGTTGCCAGATTGGACGATCTTTTCGCTGCATTTGGCGACGAAATTAAATTTTGGGGTACTGGCGACTTTTTGGGCTCCACTGACCAGCTCAGGTTTCAACTGCTAAAAATATATAAAGTTGAATTCACAATTTATTCGCGCTATGTTTGAAATTCCCGTTGAACCTAAACTTTATTTCTAGTCTGTTATTTGACCGTCTACCTAAGGTGGTCCGCAATAAGATTGAAATTTAAATCTGTGCTTGCAAAACTAATGCACTTGAACATGGAAAAAATTTGGGCAAAAGCCAATGAAGTAATTTCTACTGCTGAATAACAAATTTCAAAAGAAATATGCGAGCACATTTTGTTATTACTATATTTTCCTGCATCTAATATACTAGTCGATATATGTTTAGTATGATAAATAGCATAAAAACTAAAATTCGGAATGAAATGCAACTTAATTTTTTAGCATTCTCATGAATTTCAACAAAATATTCTGTAACTACTATGAAATACCACCAGATACCATACAAATAATGTATTCTTCAGTTTATACGTTGACTACACCAGAAAATGAAAATGAAATTGTAAATATAATTTTCGACCATATGAGAAATTTGTATATAAATAAACATAACATTAATACTCGTGCGAAAAAGAATACAAGCATTAATTTTACATCTAATAAAAAAGAAATTTGGCATGATTTTGGGCCTCGACCTATTTTGTGACAGTTTGTCTCTTTGGGGCTATTTTGAAAGCCAAACGAAATTTTTCTGCCAACAATGATGGTAACACACCGCGGCTTGGCCGCCTTGCGGTTTTGTAATGCACAACCAAACCGACTCGGTTTTTCTCTCAGGAAACGCTTCGGTAGAACCGCCGTGTGTGCCATTGGCTTTAGTGATGACAGTCCTATGTAATGCAAATCGCTCTATTTCGGAAACTAATGAATAACATATTGAAGAAAAGTTTCGAAACTAGTTTTTATAATTACAATTAAAGCCTAGTAATGTATTCGACGAAACGAAACACAGCGAAAATGTTGTGCGGAATCTAGCGAAATAAAGTTCCGCACCCGGACACTAGGGGCAGTATAAATTGCCACTGATGGCATTTAACAAGCACTGAAAGAAAAATCTTGGTAAAATCAACAATTTTCCTTAGTTGTTTTTGCGTCAACTACGGGCTATAGTTAAAACAACCATAAAAAAGTAGTTGATTACTTTTATGCACCATGACGCGTGGTTGACAAACAACGTCCGTGGTGCAAAAAAAGTAAGCAACCACAAACAATGGTAATCCAACAATATACATAGTACGAGATAGGAAAAGACTATAGTATGTAATATAAATATAGTTTATGTATATAATATGAGGTAGCCAACCTAATCCTCGTACAACAGGATTTAGCAATACAAAAGACAAAACAAAATGAATTTGGTTGATGCCTTGGTTGCATTGACAGCGACATTGTCGCTGCATTGTGATTCACGCCTCCCCCTGTGGCGCCGCTGCCGCTGCCGCAATGCCGCTGTTTTGTGTTTACAGTAAATTTTTTCACAGCACTTTGCCGCAGTCCACTGCGTTTACCACAGTGGAAGAAAGCGTCATACAACGTAATATAAAGGCTTCACTGCATAACATGCATATGCATTATATCGAACAGCAAACCGAACATAATTTTGCCATGTAGTATATGAAACTTCTATGATAGAATAGGAGTATGAGTATGAGGAGTATGAAAAATCAATAGTTTGCTTTAGTTGTTTTTGCATCAACTAGGGCTATAGTTAAAACAACCATAAGAAAATCGTTGATTACTTTTATGCACCATGACGCGTGGTTGATAAACAATTTCAATCGGAGCATGAAAAACGTCCAAATGTTGAAACCATTCTACTTTGCGTAGACTAATTTCAAAGACGTTGCTCACTGAATTACGTTTGCTGAAATCAACTATTGCGAAGTAGTTTAAGTACCATAAAAACAGTTGATAATTCGAAACGTTGAAGTTTTGAGTGAATTGATGAAAATTTTTCTATTTATTAACTAATTTTCGTGGTTATGAAACAATTAAAACAGTTGATTTAATGAACGTTGCGATATTTTTTGTACAACCAGAACCAACTACTTTTATATCGTTAAATTAACTATATTAACATAATAAAAATAACTATTTTCCGTAGTTCGTTTAACGATTTTGAATGAATCGTTGCAATACTATTAAAAATAATTGAACCAACCAAGAGTTTTTCTTTCAGTGAGTGACATTTAACATTTGAATTCGTTGCATATAAATTTAACTGACCGGCATCAAAAATGGTATCATCGGCAAAACAATAACTACTGTTGCAAGGATGCGCTGTTGTTGCACTCTCGCTCATAATACAGCAGTCATTTTTCAATAAAAAAACTCACAAACTTGAATGAAATTCTGAGCTGTCACTTTTTTTGCACAAATTTAAGGTACCTGGGTCGTTTAATGGCTTCGAAATTTTACTTATACATAGTGCAGCGCCATCTCAGAACGAGTGACTGCGTTGTTTTCGAAGACAGTTTTTTGTCTTGGAACACATTAGTTAAATATATACAGTGGCGGACAAATATCTGCGGCAGCGCCTTATATTGAGGTTCTGGTTAATAGGAAGCTTTAATCAACGATCCATTGATGCGCATTTTTTCAGAAACGTAAATATATTTATAAAACAACAAAAACAAAAACTTTTCATAACAAACTTAAAGGTAAATTCATAAAAACATTAATTTATGGACAAAAGTCTACGGCAGTCAGTACTGGCTGCCTTATACACAAAAAAAATCCAACTAAAAGTATCGGAATTTTTCAAATTATTGGCTGGCTTAATACCACCTTTAGCATCAATTACTGGTTGCAGTTTTCGGGGCATAGAGGTGACTATTTTAATAGTTTCAGTGGATGTAATTTTCTCCCATTCTGTAATGAGCGCTTCCTTCAACAAATTTTTATTTTTTATGCAACGTTTCCGAACTTCCCGCTGCTAAAGCTCCCATACATGTTTTATTTGGTTCAAATGCTGGCTTTGGGGATGCGTATTAAGCTGCCTGGGAGCGTAGTACAACAACCAGTTCTTGACGAAAAGTGCTGTGTGTTTCGGATCATTGACTTGTTGGGAAATCCAGCTCTCTCCAAGGCACAACTTCTCAACTGACGGCTTCGAATGTGGTTCCGACAGGTTCTTCTTAACATAGCGGTCCATAGTAGTTTCAACAAAAGTCAATCTGCCGACCCCAGATGCAGCTATGACTAACCAATCCATAACATTACCTCCACCGCGATTGACAGTAGAAATAAAATTTTTGGTCTCTAAAGCTGTATTTTTTCCTCCATATTTTAACGCGACCACCACTCCCAAAATTGTTAAATATCGACTCATCGGTAAAAAGGACTCGATTCCAAAACTCAATGTCGTTGTTAATATGGGTCTTGGCGAAGTCGGTTTTTGGCGGATATTAATTGTTTTTTAAGTGGAGTTCTGCTTTGAAACCCATTAGAATTCAATGCTCTCGTCGTTGTTCTTGCATGAACATCTTTTTTCCTTACCGTAGCCACTTGTTTTGAAGCACTTATTTTCGGATTTTTGTTCACCTCTTTTAAAAAGTAACTAATGTCCCTGCGCGAAAGCTTTTTCGGTCGGCAAGTTCGCGGCTTATTTTCAATGGAACCAGTGTTTTCAAAATTTTTACTAACGGTATGCACTAAACTTCTGTTTAGTTTCAGTAATTTCGCAATTTCCGAGCACGATTTATTGCCTTTTTTACACTAGACGACCAAATTGCCGACATCACTAGAAATTTCTTTTCGCGATGACATTTTGTGGTCCTTACGGTTCGAAACTAACGATAAAACTTTAATAGAGTTGCAGTTGCACATCAACCGAATGTGACAATAAGAGCAAATAAACAAATATTGAAGAAATACCGTTAGGTTTAGTTGGAAATTTTTTGTGTGCAAGTCAGCCAGCATTGGCTGTCGTAGACTTTTGTCCATTCAATTTTTTATGTTTTTATGAATTCATCTTTAAGTTTGTTATGAAAAGTTTTTGTTTTTGTATAAATATATTTACGTTGCTGAAAAAATGCGCATCAATGATTTTTTAATTAAAGCTTCCCATGAACCAGAAGCTCAATATAAGGTTCTGCCGTAAACATTTGTCCGCCACTGTAATTAAATTTAGTGCTGAAAATAAATTAAGTCATAATTCTATTGTTTTTTATCAAAGATGATTTCAATGCGCACAAGATATACATAAATATGTTGTTAGGGAAAACTTGTAAATAATTAAATTTTAATATGTATGAAAAAGTGAATTTAAACTGTAAGACTTACTTTATGAAAGTTGTTTAGGTTTGAAGCTCAATGTGTGCATTTAAAATTTCGCAAGAAAATGCTGTAACTTCAATTCGAAGTGAATAAATATAACAGATCTCATGTAAAATCGTCCAAAATGATACGAAGGTATCCAAAGGGTCAGCACCGATTAACACTTTCCCTTTGCGTTTTCATCGGCTTCTGGCAGCAATATTTTATTTTTCCTATTTTATAACTGAATCTGCTTAGAATCTTCGTTGTCTTCAACAATTGTTTACTACAATCTATTCTATTTGTTCTTGTTTTTCATTATTGACTTTAATTTCGATTGTTTTCTTATTTTTACCTTATTTATAATAACAATAGTTGGGTTTTTACGTCTCGACCAATAGCAGGTTATGATAGGCAGCACTGAAAACCACAACAATCCTGCCTCAGTTGTTGTTTTCAATGTTGCTACCGATCAAGATGCAAAAAATGCATCTATTGTTATTATAAATATGGAAAAAATAAGAAAACAATTGAAATTATTGTAAATAATGAAAAATAAGAACAAATAGAATAACTTTGAGTAAACTTTGCTGCCGACAACAGATTCTAAGCAGGAAGCAGTTATCAATATCAGTAAATGTCAACCTATTAAATAAGGTCAAATTAAAGAAATGGTACTCTACAATTTCTAAAACATCAAGGATCCCTAGAGTCTTTGCTTCGGGACCAGAAAAAAGTAAGCTAGGATTTTTCTTTAGAATTTCAGATTCATTTTGAGTCTCATGCAGTTGTGATAAAAAGTTTGAAAAAATAAAAGTGATATAAAAAAGAATTATTATTTTTTGGACATAATAAGTTTTATCATTTGCTTTCAATCACCACAGTTATCAAATTGAGCTTCAAATAGAAGAAAACAATTTGTTACGCATTTCATCAGATCGCAAAAATGAATTTTTCTATTCTGCATTCTTATTCATATATTTTTCTGAACAATATTCCTCATAGGATGATCGTTTCTGATTAAAATTAAATATTTTTCACGCAATCAATGCTTCACAGCTTTCACTTTGTAAACATTTGGTGAAAGAAAAAAAAATTGTTGTCGATACTTTGAAGGAAAAACAAATGCTTTTCTCAAGCAACTGTGATAACAGTAATTTTCGGCGACGGATTTATATAAAACCCTGCTTGCCTTTCGATAAAATTAGAATTCAGTTCATTTTTCGACATAGTTGATCGTTTCCATCCGGAGAAATGAGGGTATTACTTTTCCTGTTAGTGGCTCTGACCATTTTTTCGCACTCAAGCTGGGCTGCATCATTGAACAATTTTGAGGTATAGAAATATACGGCAAATGAGTTTTAATTGAATCAACTGAGTTTCGTTTTTCACAGAATTTTGACGACTCGGAACTTATTCGTTACGTTAGAGTGCCTACAACAACTGTTGAGCCTACGGTTACAACAACTGCTGACCCTGAGACTACAACAACTGTTGACCCTGAGGATACAACAACTGTTGACCCTGTGGATACAACAACCGCAGCAATTGCGGCAACAGCGGCAATCGCAGCAACATCAGCGTGTGACGGACCTCGTGGTTCCAGCGCCGAAGAAGTTCTTAGAGATCTATTGCGTCGTCAACGTACAAACCGTCTTGCTGGCTTAAGGCGTGGCCAGATTCAAAATCGTCAACGCCGCAACCAAGCACGCCAAAGACGCCGACAAAGACTCCTACGTAACCGCAGGCGACGAAACCGTAACCGCAGGCTACAAAACCGTAACCCCAGACGCGTAATTCTTCGTATTAACCGTGGAGGCAATCGTATAGGTAATCGTCGCGGTAACCGCAGGTTCAACCCTGGTAGAATCAGGCGTGTGAATCGGCCAAATAGAATCCGGCGTGGTTAATTGTTCTAATATGTAATGTAATTCTAATATGTAATGTATGTAATTCTAATATGTAATTTATATAAATAATCAAATACATTTGAAGCTATTCTAAAAATAATACTATTTTACTTGGTACACATAGTTATGTATGGTAAATACAGTTTCCGAAAAACACATCAAAATTTACATTATTGTTGAAATACTTTTACATAACACTGTAAAAATGCAATACAAGTTCTAAACTTCCCTTGCTCATTCTCTCATGCACCTATTTAGTCGCACTTAATATACTACTAGAGATAGACACGCTGTCGTTTTACTTAGAGTAACCCGGAGCAAATCCCAACAGGCTTTGGGCCCAGACCCAGCAATAGTGATTTAAAAAGTAAAAAGTGAATCTCGCGAAAACGTAGCAAGTAGTTATCGCGAATGATGAGTGCGACGGCGGTTTCGATAATTGAAAAACTGCACGACAGAAATTATTGCAGCTGGAAGCTCCTCTAATTTGCCAGGATTTGTGGAAACATGTGAGCGGTCCGAAACCGGAGGAAAACGACGCAGCCACCGTCAGATTAGAATGGTCCAACAAAGACGAAAAAGCTTTAGCAACCATTATCTTGAATGTATGTGTATCACAGCTTATCCACATCAAAAATGCGAAAAGCGCGAGAGATGCCTGGAAAATTCTCGAGGGAATTCATCAACCTGCCGGACCTGATAGAAAAGTCACGCTTTTTAAGCAACTTTTGTAATTTAAAATGGCAGAGAATTCATCAATTTCCACTCATATACACGATTTTGTCGATATTTCGGAAAAATGAAAAGAGATAGACATATCAATCGAAGAAGATCTGCTGTCTATTATTCTACTGGCTAGTCTACCAAAATCATTCGATAACTATGTAGTTGCAATGGAGACAAGAGATGAGTTGCCGAGTTTCGAACACTTGAAAACGAAGTTGATCGACGAAGGCCGCAGGAGAGATGCTGAAAGAGACGAAAATAAAGAATTCCAACACGTTTTAATGTCAAAGGCCAAGTCAGAACAGCGGCATTCGATAACAGAAGAAAATGACAGACATAGAAAGAAAATAGAGTGCTTTGTGTGCCACAAAAATGGCCACTATGCTGCTGAGTGTAGGAGTAAGCGAAAAGGAAAACCGGTAACAACATCATTAGCCGGAATGAACACTTCACTTTCTGCGAATTGACAGTGGGGCGACAGCTCACATGTGCAACAATAAAGAAGTGTTTGTTGAGTTCGAATCATACCAGGAAACAATTCTTCTCGCAAATAACAAAACAGTTGACACAAAAGGCAAAGGCACGGTGATGTTAAAATCTGAACATCAGTCGGTAGACCTAAAAGAAGTGCTGTATGTACCTGATCTTAATGCAAATTTTATTTCAGTACCAAGAGCAACAGCAAAAAAGATGACTGTGATTTTTGAGCGTAATCAGTGCCTGATAATAAGTAAAAACTCAGTAGTTTTAACTGCAAAAAAGGTTGGAAATTTATTTGTTTGCATAGATGACGGACAGTACACAAGTGGAAACGTGATAAACATTGCATCGAATGACGATTAATCGAAGTGGCATAGTCGGTATGGTCACCTAAATACAAGAAGTATTAGTACACTATATCACAATAAAATGGTCCACGGGCTTGATATAAATATTTCAAGTGTCGAAAACGTGAAAAGTTGCGAAGTGTGTTTAAAAGGGAAAAAGACTGTGAAACCGTTCCCAAAATGTTCGCAAAATCGATGTCAAAAGCCATTAGAACTTATACATAGTGACATATGTGGTCCAATGAGACAAAATTCGATTGGTGGGGCGAAATATTTTGCCACTTTCATAGATAATTGTACAAGAATGATGTTTGTTGCATTTTTGAAGCAAAAAGTGAAATCCTTAGTGTGCTAAAAACATTTAAAGAAATTGCCGAAAATCAAATGGGGCGTAAAATTAAAATGTTTCGCAGTGATAATGCAAAAGAGTATTTAAGTCGTGACTTCACACAATATCTCAATCAACATGGTATACGTCGACAATTAAGTGCTGAATACACACCGCAACAGAATGGCGTGGCGGAATCGCACACTAGTCGAGATGGCTCGATGTATGTTGATAGAAGCAAATTTACCGGAGTCATATTGGGCGGAGGCTGTCAATACGGCTTGTTACTTGCGAAATCGAGCACCTACCAAATTACTGGAAAATATGACACCTTTTCAAGCTTGGTATGGGGTAAAGCCTACAGTTAAACACTTAAAAAAAATTGGATGTCGAGCAATAATGCTCAATAAGCAAACAGGCAAATCAAAATTCGATCCGAAAGGAATTCAAGTTATATTTGTAGGGTATAGCGAGGAAGCAAAAGCTTACCGGCTTTATGAACCCAATTCGCGGAAAATGTATAAAAGCAGAGATGTATCGTTTTTTGAAAACGAATGTGATAGAAATGATAATAACGATTATCAGCTGCTCTTTTTCGATACTAAGCCTGAAGAAGAAAATGTGGAAAATGCAACATTCGAGACAACAAACGAGACTTCTAGTAGTGGGACTACATCACCAGACGAATGCGTACCAAAATCGTCAATAATGCTTTCTGATAATTTGGATAATGATGAGGTTTACGATAGCGACGAAGAAGAAAATAAATGGGATGAAGAAAAACCAATAGTGAAACCCTGTAATAAAGGAGGAAGACCCAGAATTATTAGGACAGGTAAACCAGGAAGACCACGCATAATTCGAATTAAAAAACAAAACTCGATCAATTTGATAGATGTAGACCAAACAGAAAATCCTTTAACTTTGGAAGAAGCACTTTCGGGGCCACAAGCAGAAGAATGGAAAAAGTCAATGCAAGCGGAATATGATGGCATCGTAAATAATCAAACCTGGGATTTGGTTGACCTGCCAAAAGGACGGAAGCCCATTAAATGTAAATGGGTTTTTAATATAAAAACCGACCAGAAAGGGAAAATAGTTCGCTACAAATCAAGACTAGTAGCAAAAGGGTGTAGTTAAAAAGTAAACATTGATTACAAGGACACTTTTTCGCCGGTAGCACGTTATTCGACGGTAAGATGTGTTCTCGCGTTGGCTGCTGAATTCAATTTGTTGTTGCATCAAGTGGATGTAACTGCTGCATATCTTAACGGCACACTCAAGAAGGAGATATGTATGGAGCAACCTAAATCCTTCATTGACGAAACATATCCAGAGCGAGTATGCAAGTTAAAGAAAGCCCTTTACGGATTGAAACAATCCGGACGCGAATGGAACAAAAAACTGGATGAGGCATTGAAGAAAATTGGTCTCATTCAATGCAAAGCGGATACTTGTGCCTATGTTATGAATAGAGCTGATAAAATGAACATAATTGTCGTTTTTGTTGATGATATGCTGATCGCAAGTTCTCATCGGGATGATTTAAACTACATCAAAAAGAGTTTATCATCTGTTTTCAATATAATTGACAAGGGACCTGCAAAATACTTTCTAGGTATTGAAATAGGCAGAGATGAAAAACGAGGAACCATAACAATTAACCAAGAGCAATTCATCGAAAACCTCCTTCACGAAAATCGTATGTTGGAATGTAAACCAACAGCAACGCCACTCAACCGAGGAACTATCTTTAAAACTTGTAACGACTGTACAAACTGTGAGAAGGCTGACGTAAAAGCTTATCAATCACTAATCGGATCTCTTAGGTACCTGGCGCTGATGACGCGACCGGACATATTACATTGCGTGGTGAGGCTAGCGCAATTCAATCAGGATCCTCATTCAACGCATTTGAAGTCTGCAAAAAATATTTTAAAATATTTAAACTCCACTCTGAAGCTAAAAATAATTTACTCCAAAACAGGTAATTCCTTAATGGGATACGCTGATGCAGATTGGGCTGGTTGCAATGACGAGAGAAAGTCTTTCACGGGCTATATCTTCACACTTGGAAATGGCACCATATCTTGGGAATCTCGTAAGCAGCATGTCGTAGCTCTAAGCTCAACGGAAGCAGAATATCTTGCCATGTCCCAAGCCACGAAAGAAATTATTTTCTTACGAAACCTGTTGACCGAGATTGGTTTTGAAAATATCATAGATGGGCCAACACTACTTTATGGAGACAACCTAAGTGCCCTACAACTAGTGAAAAATCCGGTTTATCATGCGCGCACAAAGCATATTGATGTGCGTGTTCATCACATCAGACAAATGTTCAAGGAGGGCATTATTGACGTCAAATACGTATCTACCCAGCAAATGGTTGCCGACATTCTGACGAAAGTACTCGCAAAGAACAATCATCAAAAATTCGTTAAATTACTAGGATTATCGTGAATATGAAATTTAATTTTTTGATGCATTGTCAATCTAATTTTTTGTTTGTCTATGAATTATGAATTTAAATAGAAAAATGGAATGTTAATAATCATTGTAACGATGGAAGGAGCAATGGACAGCCCTTGTACTGTGGGAGACTGTTGAAATACTTTTACATAACACTGTAAAAATGCAATACAAATTCTAAACTTCCCTTGCTCATTCTCTCATGCACCTATTTAGTCGCACTTAATATACCACTAGAGATAGACACGCTGGCGTTTTACTTGGAGTAACCCGGAGCAAATCCCAACAGTATAGCTGATTACAGGTGAACTTTAAATTAGCACCATCTCGATGGGATGACGCCCAAACTGATCAGAAGTAGTGCTAGGCCAATGAAACACACGGCGGTTCTACCGAAGCGTTTCTCGAGAGGAAAACCGAGTCGGTATAGTCGTGCATTACTTTAGCATTGTGATGGCACACACTATTGCCAGATTAGGCTATCTTTCCGCTGCATTTGGCGACGAAATTAAATTTTGGGCTACTGGCGACTTTTTGGGCTACTGGTGACTTTTTGGGGCTACTGACCACTTGTTGGGCTCCACTGGCCAGCTCAGCTTTCAACTGCTAAAAATATTTAAAGTTGAATGCACAATTGATTTCCTCAATCTTGATCGGATATCTCTTCACATCGTGTTTTAAATATTCACTTCATGTTTAAAATCTTCACTTTATGTTTGAAATTCCGGTTGAACCTAAACTTTATTTCTAGTCTGTTATTTGACCGTCTACTTAAGGTGGTTCGCAATAAGATTGAAATTTAAATCTGTGCTTGTAAGACTCATAAGTATGGGCAAATGATTAAAATACACTGAGCATGGAAAAAAGTAAAATCGACTGCTGAATAACAAATTTTAAAAGAAATATGCGAGCTCATTTTGTTATTACTATATCTTCCGGCATCTAATACAATAGTCGATATATCTTTAGTATGATAAATAACATAAAGACTAAAATTCGAAATGAAATGCAACTCAATTTTTTGACATCTATGATGCGAATTCTAATTCTCTTGAATTTCAACCACACATGTTGTAACGATTATGAGTAATGAATAATGTATTCTTAAGTTTACACGTTGACTACATCAGAAAATGAAAATGAAATTGTAAATATAATTTTCGACTATATGAGAGATTTGTATATAAATAAACAAAAAAATAATGCTCGTGCGTAAAAGGATACAAACATTTATTTTTACATCTAATAAGAAAAACTTTTGGCATGACTTTGGGCCTCGACCTATTTTGTGACAGTTGGTCTCTTTTGGGCTATTTTAAAAGCCAAATTGGGCTCCAAGAACGGAAATTTTCTGCCAACACTGATGGTAACACACCGCAGTTTGCCCGCCTCGTGGTTTCGCAATGCACAACTAAACCAACTCGGTTTTTCTCTCGGGAAACGCTTCGGTAGAACCGCTGTATGTGACATTGGCCTTAGTGATGACAGTCTTATGTAATGCAAGTCGCTCTATTCCGAAAAGTAATGAATAACATATTGAAGAAAAATTTTGAAACTAGTTTTTATAATTACAATTAAGAAGTTACATATATACAGTGGGTGGTGCGCATTTTTTCAGTAACGTAAATATATTTATAAAACTACAAAAACAAAAATTTTTCATAACAAACTTAAAGATAAATTCATTAAAACATAGAAAATGAATAGAAAAAAGTCTACGGCAGTCCGTACTGGCTGGCTTATACACAAAAAATTTCCAACTAAAAGTATCGGAATTTTTAAAATTATTTGCTGGCTTAATACCACCTTTAGCATCAATTACTGGTTGAGGGCTTTCGGGGCATAGAGGTGCCTATTTTACTAGTTTCAGTGGATGTAATTTTCTCCCATTCTGTAATGAGCGCTTCCTTCAATAAATTTTTATTTTTTATGCAACATTTCCGAATTTCCCGCTGCTAAAGCTCCCATGCATGTTTTATTTGGTTTAAATTCTGGCTTTGGGGATGCGTATTAAGCTGCCTGGGAGCGTAGTACAACAACCAGTTCTTGACAAAAAGTGCTGTGTGTTTCCGATCTTTGTCTTGTTGGGAAATCCAGCTCTCGCCAAGGCACAACTTCTCAACTGACGGCTTCGAATGTGGTTCCGACAGGTTCTTCTTAGCATAGCGGTCCATAGTAGTTTCAACAAAAGTCAATCTGCCGACCCCAGATGCAGCTATGACTAACCAATCCATAACATTACCTCCACCGCGATTGACAGTAGAAATTAAATTTTTGGTCTCTAAAGCCGTATTTTTTTCCTCCATATTTTAACGCGACCACCACTCCCGAAAATGTTAAATGTCGACTCATCGGTAAAAAGGACTCAATTCAAAAAATCAATGTCATTGTAAATATGGGTCTTGGCGAACTCTAGGCGCAGAAGTCGGTTTTTGGCGGATATTAATTGTTTTTTACGTGGAGTTCTGCTTTGAAACCCATTAGAATCTAATGCTCTCGTGACTGTTCTTGCATTGACATCCTTTTTCCTTACCGTAGCCACTTGCTTCGCCCAATCTGGAGCACTTATTTTCGGATTTTTGTTCACTTCTTTTAAAAAGTAACTAATGTCTCTGCGCGAAAGTTTTTTCGGTCGGAAAGTTCGCGGCTTATTTTAAATGGAACCAGTGTTTTCAAAATTTTTGACAATGGTATACACTGAACTTCGGTTTAGTTTCAGTAATTTCGCAATTTCCGAGCACGGTTTTTTGTCTTTTTTACACTGGACGACCAAATTTCGGACATCATTAGAAATTTCTTTTCGCGATGGCATTTTGTGGTCCTTACGGTTCGAAACTGACGATAAAACTATAATAGAGTTGCAACTGCACATCTAGTGAATAAGAGCAATAAGAGCAAATAAACAAATATTGAAAAAACACCGTTAGGTTTAGTTGGAATTTGTTTGTGTATAAGTCAGCCAGCATTGACTGCCGTAGACTTTAGTCCATTCAATTTTTTATGTTTTTATGAATTCATCTTTAAGTTTGTTATGAAAAGTTGTTGTTTTTGTATAAATATATTTACGGAACTGAAAAAATGCGCATCAATGGATGTTTCATTAAAGCTCCCTATTAACCAGAAACTCAATATAAGGTTCTGCCGTAGACTTTTGTCCGCCACTGTAATTAAATTTATTGCTGAAAACAAATTAAGTTATAATTCTATTATGTTTTATCAAAGATGATTTCAATGCGCAAAATATATACATAAATATGTTGTTAGGAAAAAGCTGTAAATAATCATATTTCAACGTATATGAAAAAGTGAATAAATAACTGCAAAACTTACTCCATAAAGATTGTTTCCGTTTGAACCTAAAATATGTGCATTAAAGATTTCGTAAGAAAATGCTGTAACCTCAATTCGAAGTGGATAAATGTAACAGATCTTATGGTAAAATCGTACAATGAACCTTCATTTCTGTCCAAAATGATACGAAGGTATTCAAAGTGGCAGCACCGATTAACACTTTCCCCTTTGCCTTTTCATCGGCTTCTGACAGCAATATTTTATTATTCCTATTTTATAATTGAATCTGCTTAGAATCTTCGTTGTCCGCAACAACTGTCTACTACAAGCTATTCTATTTGTTCTTGTTTTTCATTATTTACATTAATTTCAATTTTTTCTAATTTTTACAATATTAATAATAACAAGAGGTGTGTTTTTTGTGTCTATGGTAGGCAGCATTGAAATCAACAACATTTTAGCTTAATCTGTAGTTGTTTTCAATGCTGCTATTGATCGTGACGCAAAAAAAACGCAACTCTTGTTATTATCAATATTTTCAAAATAAGAAAACAATTGAAATTAATGTAAATAATGAAAAACTAGAACAAATAGAGTAAGTTGCATTAAACATAATTGAGAACAACAAAGTTTGTTAACATATTAAATTAGATCAAATTATAGAAATTGTACTCTACACTTTCTACAACATCCGCAATCCCTATAGGGTCTTTGTTTCGAGACATAACAAAACTAATGTTTGCAAAATATGACAATTAAATATTTTTCTTCAGAATTTCAGATCCTTTTTGAGTCCCATGCAGTTGTGATGAAAAGTTTGCCAAAAATAAAAGTGATATAAGAAAAAGACATTTTAATTGAAACAAAATAAGTTTTATAACTTGCTTGCAATCCCCACAGCCATCAAATTGAGGTTGAAATAATAAATCATCAGGTCGCTAAAATGAATTTTTTCTGCATTCTAATTCGTATATTTTTTGAACAATGTTCTTCATAGGATGATCGTTTCTGATTAAAATTAACTGTTTTTCGCGCAACATACTCTTAGTCAATACTTCACACCTTTCACTTTGTAAATATATGTTGAAACAAAAAAATTAATAGTTGTCTGAAGGAAAAACAAATGCTTTTCTCAAGCAACTGTGATAACAGTAATTTTCGGCGACAGAATCATATAAAACCCTGCTTTCCTTTCGATAAAACTAGGTTTTAGTTCATTTTTCGACATAGTTGAATGTTTCCATCCGGAGAAATGAGGGTATTATTTTTCCGGTTAGTGGCTCTTGCCATCTTCTCGCACTCGAGTTGGGCTGCATCATTGAACAATTTTGAGGTATAGAAATATATGATAAGAAATTGAGTTTTAATTGAATCAATTGGGTTTCGTTTTTCACAGGATATTAACGAATTGGAACTTATTCGTTACGTTAGACAGGCTACAACAGCAACAGCAGCAACTGCTGCAACATCAGCAACTGCAGCAACCGTAGCAACTGGAGCAACAAAAGCACCTGCAATATCAACATTAGCAACAGCGGCGACAGCAGCAACAGCAGCAACACTCGCCTCAGGAGCTGATGGTTCCAGCCTAGAAGAAGCTCTTAGAGATATATTCAGTCGCCAACGTGAAATTCGTCTGGCTGCCAGAAATCGCCTTATTCAACAAAATCGCCGACGAAACCGCCGCATTCGAGCAAACCGAAGACGCCGACGACTAAACCGTAACCGCAGACGTCCAAATCGTCGCGGTAATCGCAGGGTCAGGCGTGTTAACCGGCCTAGTAGAAGCCGGCGTGGTTGATTGTTTCACCACTGTGTAATATATTGAAATAATTAAATATATTTGAAGTAAATCTAAGAATATCACTGTTTTAGTTATGATATACATATATGTACATACATGCTTCAGTATAATTTGATACGGTGTCTTTTCGCCAAACTGTGTAAACAGTGTTCTCGTTGAATCTGCTGCATTTAGGAACATGTGTATTTGCTGGCAAATTTGTTTTCTAGATAAAAAAATCATAGATTTAAATTTCAAATATCATCCGAGGAAATTACTTGCTAGTTATGGTCAATGTGGCCATTTTAAATTTTAGAATTATGCTAAATGGCTCCGAAAAAGATGTGCTAAACTGCAAAAATCGTTGCTAAACTCCTTTTTGTGTCAAAAGAATTAAAAATCAAGTAGCTTTTTCGAGTAGCTTCATTTGCAAACAAAAAATGATGATAAAAATAATTAATAATAAAAAAAACTTTAGTTTTTAATACAAAGAAAGATAATGCGAACAATTAAAAGTCACCTTCAGTAACTGAATCGTTTGAATCTGACTCTGCGGATGAATCGCTATAATTGGCAGAAACCAAGCAAGGATATTTCATAATTGACTCTGATACTTGAGGTTATACTTCTATAGTTTTTAAACTAGATTGCGTCAAGGGAATAGAATTCAAACATATTAAATGATAGGGTTTCGTGTGCAATATTTAATGCCATCGAACGTTCGTGTGTAGCAGTGCTAGCGTAAAATTTGAATGCTAATAAAAAGTGCTAAATGCCAAAGTACCTTTTTCACTGCTAAACGGTTGAAATTGGTGTTGTAGGTCCAGTACGCCTTTCTTATGAAACAGTAAATTTGACTTATAGGCCAGGAAAACAAGAAAAAATGGCCAGACTACCAAATAAATCCAAGTGGAGATACTTCGACGGAAATGTGTTAATTGTGATATGGCAAACATAATGTGGAAAGTCCATTACAAAGTTGTGTGCGCAACATATCGTCGCTGTGAAATCGAACCGGCATATCTGCAAAAATTGAGTTTTTGAGTTTTTGGTATCAAAAAATTCCTTATTTTCCCCTCTATTTTTATGTCGCACCGGCATATCGTAAAGTTGAATAAAAACCCGTCTAATGGATTTTGCCGCTTTGCATTCACGTGTAAATAGTTTACATACGAAAACTTTAAAGCGGTCTAGTGAAAAATGTGTATTTTGCAGATATGCCGGTTTGATTTCACAGCGACGATATGTAACTTATTCAAGGTCAAAAGTCACGAAAATCAGTTTTTCTTAGCTATTTTGTTGACGGTTGATTTTACGTGAATTCATATCAACATCAAATTCAGTCAGCATTGATATCTGCAAAAAGCTCCATACATAAAATGCATGTACGGTAAGTAGTTTCCGCGATATAAGTCTGAGAAATGTTTGAGCTGAACTCATAATCCCTTATCGTTTGCATATAGTGGCGTATACAGACAATACGATGCAATTAAGCGTAGAAAGTCTATGTAATGCAACCAAATCCACAATTCTTTCTTTCTAAGGTGTAGTTGAAGTGAATCTTTGTGCACATTGAAATCATTTTTGATAAGATACAATAAAATTATAAATTAATTTATTTTGATCACTAAATTTAACTACATATTTAACTTCTTAATTGTAATTATGAAAACTAGTCTCGAAACTTTTCCTCAACATGTTATTCATTACTTTTCGGAATAAAGCGACTTACATTGCAACTAGTTATACGAAAGCACTTGAAAGTAAAGAAAAGTTTCAACAATACTTTGGCAGTTGCTCTAAATGTTCTGCTGATATTTTGTCAACAAGAATTATGAGTACGAGCTAAAAGAAAAATCGTATTTTTTAGACTTACATTCTTAGCTCTAAATTACAGCCCATGGTTTTGTATAGCTGATTACATGTGAACTTTAGATTAGCATCATCTCGATGGGATGACGCCTAAACTGATCAGAAGTAGTGTTAGGCCAATGAAACACACGGCGGTTCTCCCGAAGCGTTTCTCGAGAGGAAAGCCGAGTCGGTATAGTCGTCCATTACGTTAGCATTGTGATGGCACACACTATTGCCAGGTTGGGCGATCTTTCCGCTGCATTTGGCAACGAAATTAAATTTTGGGGTGCTGGCCACTTTTTGGGCTCCACTGACCAGCTCAGGTTTCAACTGCTAAAAATATATAAAGTTGAATCACAATTGATTTCCTCAATCTTGATCGGAAATCTCTTCACTTCATATTTTAAATATTCACTTCATGTTTAAAATTTTCACTTAATGTTTGAAATTCCGGTTGAACTTTAGCTTTATTTCTAGTCTGTTATTTGACCGTCTACCTAAGGTGGTCCGCAATAAGATTGAAATTTAAATCTGTGCTTGCAAAACTAATACACTGAACATGGAGAAAATTTGGGCAAAAGCCAGTGAAGTAAAATCTACTGCTGAATGACAAATTTTAAAAGAAATATGCGAGCTCATTTTGTTATTACTATATCTTCCTGCATCTAATACAATAGTCGATATAGGTTTAGTATGATAAATAACATAAAGACTAAAATTCGAAATGAAATGCAACTCAATTTTTTGACATCTATGATGCGAATTCTAATTCTCTTGAATTTCAACCACACATGTTGTAACGATTATGAGTAATGAATAATGTATTCTTAAGTTTACACGTTGACTACATCAGAAAATGAAAATGAAATTGTAAATATAATTTTCGACTATATGAGAGATTTGTATATAAATAAACAAAAAAATAATGCTCGTGCGTAAAAGGATACAAACATTTATTTTTACATCTAATAAGAAAAATGTTTAGCATGATTTTGGGCACCAACCTATTTTATGACAGTTGGTCTCTTTTGGGCTATTTTAAAAGCCAAATCGGGCTCCATGAACGGAAATTTTCTGCCAACACTAATGGTAACACACCGCGGTTTTGCCGGCTTGCGGTTTTGTAATGCAAAACTAAACCAACTCGGTTTTTCTCTCAGGAAACGCTTCGGTAGAACCGCCGTGTGTGCCATTGGCTTTAGTGACGACAGTCCTATGTAATGCAAATCGCTCTATTCCGGAAACTAATGAAGAAAAGTTTCGAAACTAGTTTTTATAATTACAACTAAAGCCTAGTAATGTATTCGACGAAACGAAACACCGCGAAAATGTTTGTGCGGAATCTAGCGAAATAAAGTTCCGCACCCGGACACCACGGGCAGTATAAATTGCCACTGATGGCATTTAACAAGTGACATTTAACATTTGAATTCGTTGCATATAAATTTAACTGACCGGCATCAAAAATGGTATCATCGGCAAAACAATAGCTACTGTTGCAAGGATGCGCTGTTGTTGCACTCTCGCTCATAATACAGTAGTCATTTTTCAATAAAAAACTCACAAACTCGAATGAAATTCTGAGCTGTCACTTTTTTTGCACCAATTTAAAGTACCTGGGTAGTTTAATGGCTTCGAAATTTTACTTATACATAGTGCAGCGCCATCTCAGAACGAGTCACTGCGTTGTCTTCGAAGACAGTTTTTTGTCTTCGAACACATTAGTTAAATATATACAGTGGCGGACAAATATCTGCGGCAGCGCCTTATACTGAGGTTCTGGTTAATAAGAAGCTTTAATCAACGATCCTTAATACTTCTTAAGTTTACACGTTCCTTAATACTTCAAACCTCCATATTTTAATGCGGTAATGCGCATTTTTTCAGAAACGTAAATATATTTATAAAATAACAAAAACAAAAACTTTTCATAACAAACTTAAAGGTAAATTCATAAAAACATAGAAAATTAATGGACAAAAGTCTACGGCAGTCAGTACTGGCTGGCTTATACACAAAAAAATTCCAACTAAAAGTATCGGAATTTTTCAAATTATTTGCTGGCTTAATACCACCTTTAGCGTCAATTACTGGTTGCAGTTTTCGGGGCATAGAGGTGACTATTTTAATAGTTTCATTGGATGTAATTTTCTCCCATTTTGTAATGAGCGCTTCCTTCAACAAATTTTTATTTTTTATGCAACGTTTCCGAATTTCCCGCTGCTAAAGCTCCCATACATGTTTTATTTGGTTCAAATCCTGGCTTTGGGGATGCGTATTAAGCTGCCTGAGAGCGTAGTACAACAACCAGTTCTTGACGAAAAGTGCTGTGTGTTTCGGATCATTGACTTGGTGGGAAATCCAGCTCTCTTCAAGGCACAACATCTCAACTGACGGCTTCGAATATGGTTCCGACAGGTTCTTCTAAACATAGCGGTCCATAGTAGTTTCAACAAAAGTCAATCTGCCGAGCCCAGATGCAGCTATGACTAACCAATCCATAATATTACCTCCACCGCGATTGACAGTTGAAATAAAATTTTTGGTCTCTAAAGCTGTATTTTTTCCTCCATATTTTAACGCGACCACCACTCCCGAAATCGTTAAATGTCGACTCATCGGTAAAAAGGACTCGATTCCAAAAATCAATGTCATTGTTAATATGGGTCTTGGCGAACTCTAGGCGCAGAAGTCGGTTTTTGGCGGATATTAATTGTTTTTTGAAACCCATTAGAATTTAATGCTCTCGTGATTGTTCTTGCATGAACATCTTTTTTCCTTACCGTAGCCACTTGTTTTGGAGCACTTATTTTCGGATTTTTGTTCACCTCTTTTAAAAAGTAACTAATGTCCCTGCGCGAAAGCTTTTTCGGTCGGCAAGTTCGCGGCTTATTTTCAATGGAACCAGTGTTTTCAAAATTTTTACTAACGGTATGCACTAAACTTCTGTTTAGTTTCAGTCATTTCGCAACTTCCGAGCACGATTTATTGTCTTTTTTACACTGGACGACCAAATTTCGGACATCACTAGAAATTTTTTTTCGCGATGACATTTTGTGGTCCTTACGGTTCAAAACTAACGATAAAACTATAATAGAGTTGCAGCTGCACATCTACTGAATGACAATAAGAGCAAATAAACAAATATTGAAGAAATACCGTTAGGTTTAGTGGGATTTTTTTGCGTATAAGTCAGCCAGAATTGAATGCCGTAGACTTTTGTCCATTCAATTTTTTATGTTATTATGAATTAATCTTTAAGTTTGTTAGGAAAAGTTTTTGTTTTTGTATAAATATATTTACGTTACTGAAAGAATGCGCATCAATGGATTTTGCATGAAAGCTTTCTATTAACCAGAAGCTTAATATAGACTTTTGTCCGCCACTGTAATTAAATTTAGTGCTGAAAATAAATTAAGTCATAATTCTATTGTGTTTTATCAAATATGATTTCAATGCGCAAAAGATATACATAAATATGCTGTTGGGAAAAAGCTGTAAATAATCATATTTCAACTTGTATGAAAAAGTGAATAAAAAACTCCAAAACTTACTCCATAAAGGTTGTTTCCGTTTGAAGCTAAAATATGTGCATTAAAGATTTCGTAAGAAAATGCTATTACTTCAATTCAAAGTGGATAAATATAACAGATCTTATGGTAAAATCGTACAATGAACCTTCATTTCTGTCCAAAATGATGAAAGCGGCAGCACCGATTAACACTTTCACTTTGCCTTTTCATCGGCTTCTGGCAGCAATATTTTATTTTTCCTATTATATAATTGAATCTGCTTAGAATCTTCGTTGTCCGCAAAAAATGTTTACTACAAGCTATTCTATTTGTTCTCGTTTTCCATTATTTACATTAATTTCAATTGTTTTCTTATTTTTACCATATTTATAATAACAATAGTTTCGTTTTTTGCGTCTCGACCAATAGCAGGTTATGATAGGCAGCATTGAAAACCACAACAATCCTGCGTCAGTTGTTGTTTTCAATGCTGCTATTGATCGTGACGCAAAAAAAACGCAACTCTTGTTATTATAAATATTTTCAAAACAAGAAAACAATTGAAATTAATGTAAATAATGAAAAACAAGAACAAATAGAATAACTTTGAGTAAACTTTGTTGCCGACAACAGATTCTAAGCAGGGAGCAGTTATCAATGCCAGTAAATATAAACATATTAAATTAGGTCAGATCACAGAAATTGTATTCTACAATTTCTCGACCAGAACAAAGTAAACTTTGCATATGACAGTTAGGATTTTTCTTTAGAATTTCAGATTCATTTTGAGTCTCATACAGCTGTGATAAAAAGTTTCAAAAAGTAAAAGTGATATAAAGAAATATTCATTTGTTTTCAAACATAATAAGTTTTATAACTTGCTTTCAATCACCACAGTTATCGACTTGAGCTTCAAATAGAAGAAGACAATTTGCTACGCATTACATCAGATCGCAAAAATGCATTTTTCTTTTCCGCATTCTTATTCATATATTTTTCTGAACAATATTCCTCATAGGATGATCGTTTTTGATTCAAATTAACTATTTTTCCCGCAACCAATAATTGTTTAATACTTCACACCTTTCACTTTGTAAATATATGTTGAAAGAAAAAAATTAATAGTAGCCTGAAGGAAAAACAAATGCTTTTCTCAAGCATCTGTGATAACAGTAATTTTCGGCGACAGAATCATATAAAACCCTGCTTTCCTTTCGATAAAGCTAGGTTGTAGTTCATTTTTCGACACAGTTGAACGTTTCCATCCGGTGAAATGAGGGTATTACTTTTCCTGTTAGTGGCTCTGGCCATTTTTTCGCACTCGAGCTGGGCTGCGTCATTGAACAACTTTGAGGTATAGAAATATACGGCAAATGAGTTTTAATTGAATCAATTGAGTTTCGTTTTTCACAGAATTTTGACGAATCGGAACTTATTCGTTACGTTAGACAGGTTACAACAACTGTTGACCCTGAGGCTACAACAACTGTTGATCCTGAGGCTACAACAACTGTTGATCCTGAGGCTACAACAACTGTTGACCCTGCGGATACAACAACTGTAGCAACTGCAGCGACTGCGGCAACAGCGGCAACCGCAGCAACATCAGCGCCTGACGGATCTCGTGATTCCAGCGCCGAAGAAGTTCTTAGAGATCTATTGCGTCGTCAACGTAGAAACCGTCTTGCTGCCTTAAGGCGTCGCCAGATTCAAAATCGTCAACGTCGCAACCAGGCACGCCAAAGACGCCGACAAAGACTCCTACGTAACCGCAGGCGACGAAACCGTAACCGAAGACGACAAAACCGTAACCGCAGACGCCCAAATCGTCGTATTAACCGTGGAGGCAATCGTATAGGTAATCGTCGCGGTAACCGCAGGGTCAACCCTGGTCGAATCAGTCGTGGTTAATTGTTGCTCCAATTCTAATATGTAATGTATTGAAATAATTAAATACATTTGAAGCTATTCTAAAAATAATACTGTTTTAGTTATTACACATAGTTATGTATGATATATACAGTTACTCCAAAAGGTATTCGCACATTTGCTAGTTTCCGAAAAACACATAAAAACTTACTTTATTAAATATTCAATTAAAAGCATTGCATCATAAATTTATTTACTACAGTTTTATGCAACTATTATAACAAAAACATTTCATTTGGTGCAAATAATAAGTAAACAAAACAAAATTAATGAACCCTCCCCTGTTTCGGACTCAAAAAGTTTTCGCACAGTCTTATGTTTTCACGAAAAACTTTCTTATAACGGCAGTTTAAGTAACGGGAACTAGTTAGTGACGTTGTGTAAAGCCGATTGAAGTGCGATATCAGAAGTTGTGCTTTTGAGTTGAAACAGGTTAAATAAAAATCAGTTTTATCGAAATGGGTCGTAAACAAGCGAAAACAACTGAAGAGGAGCGAAAAATAATAATCTATATGCAAAAGCAAGGTAAATCGCTGCGATAAATTGGATCTATGGTAAATCGGGTTTGGTTAACTGTCGAGAGAGTGGATCCGCTGAGAGAAAAGTCATCAAAAATGCTGCAATGACCGGTCGACCTAGAAAGCTTAAAGAAAGGAAAGACGTGTTATTATTCGAAAAATTAAGAAAAATCCTATGATAAGTGCTTCAAAAACGTTGATCAAGTGGAAGAAGAAATGGGTAAAAAAGTATCGCCAGGTATCGCCAGATAAATATAAATACGATATATTTAGGTCTAATGGATAGACTATAGTATGGAGAAAGCTCGGTACCGAATTCGATGAGAAAAATATTCAGCCCCTAATGAAACATGAAGAGGGCTCCGTGCTTGTTCGGGGCTAAATAGCGCCAATGGAGTCAATGACTTGCATATTATAGATGGTACAATGAACGACAAAATGTATATAAACATTTAAAAACAATATCTTTGCCAAGGTGCTGAAAACAAGGGTATGAAGGACAATTTTATAATCACCCAGAACAAGAATCGCAAGCATTCAGCCCTTAACACAAGGCTGTGGCTGCTTTATAATACGCCAAAGTGGATCAAAACACCACTCCAATCATTGAAAATCAACCCCATTGAACACTTATGGGATGATCTTGTGCAATATATTCGGACTCGAAACATTTCGAATGAAAAGGATTTACAAAACGCTTTAATAGAAGAGTGGAATCAGATTTCTAGGAAACCACACAAAAACTGGTCAATTCAATGCGCAAAAGACTAGAAGTTGTGATTAAATGAAAAGGAAGACAAACTAAACACGAAATGATGTAAAAGTAATTTATGTACACTGAGAAAAATACTTCTATTTTTTGAAGAAAAATGAACACATTATCAAATAAAATTGGTAATGATTCTGTGCCAAAGAAATATTTACTCAATCCAAAGAAAGAAATTTCTTCATTTCAAAGAGCTCATATTGAACTTGCCCTGAGTAAAATTTTATATTCATAGCTTCAAGAACATCTGGTATCTGGCATAAATCGGTTCACGTACGATCAGCGGAGTTAAGCTGTGCTGGGCGCGGTTACTACTAGTCCGGGGAAATCTAACATGGTGCTTCGGAAAAATTAGGGGAAAGCTGAATTTTGGTGTGAACCTTGGTACTGGCGTGTTGAACAAAATGTCAAAAGTCCCCATCGATCCAAACGCTGCGTCATTTTTTATACGGGGTCAAAGGTCACCAAAAGTGACCTTTCCAAAATATCTCAGTAACGGTTACGTCTTCAGAAAAACAATGTATGACGAATTTGTAGCTTAAAAAATTTCCAACAAAAAAGATTATGTAACTTTTTCCTGTAACCATAACCGTTTTTGAGATACATTGATCTAAACATTTGTAACTAACAGCATCTTCTTTCTCAGGGCATGTAAATATTATCCGATTTTGATTACGACTTGGCAAGTTTGTGAGTTTGTTTTTTTATGTTTAAGAGGCGCATGAAAAAAACATGTAAATAAACTTAACTACCATGCTCCAGAGTAGATGGAAAAGGGTGCTCCGAAAAGTTTCCCCATCCCCCTTTGCCATGAAATGGTATCCTTGAGCATCCATCCCAAATCTTCAGAAATGGGCTCGTTGCCTACTCTTTGCGCACTGTTAAACAAGATAGGATGACTTTTTATCCTGTAAATTGTCTATTATTGACATCGTGAGACTAGCCCTACACCCAAACCCTACCCCCACCCTACCCACCCCCGCAAACGAACCATCCCGAAATAGTTGGTTTTTTAGTTTTTTTTTCCATACCGTCTTATCCCATGAACGATCAGAGCCAGGTCAAGTAATTTCAGGTGCAAATTGGTTTCGAGACGTGTCATGTCCCTTTGGCGCTACGTAGTCATCACAGGATTGGTAAAAAACTGATTATTAGGGGATAGTCTGCAGCGGGCTGAGCCCCTATAATGTCAAGAATGAGCGTTTACAGAATTATGCCATGTTTTTATCTTGCTTTTTCATACTCCTAGCGCCATGATATGTTACAAAACCTATTTTCACCTGCAATGTTGTTGTCTTGTTCTGCTTCTTCGTACCAATGATTCAGCAATACAGTTTATTTCCGAAAAGAAAGTAGCGAGTAGACGTCCCTACAAGTTATATGGCAAAGGGGGGCGGGGGGTGGTGGTAACTTTTCGGAGCACCCTTTTCCACCTACCCTGGAGTATGGTGGATAAGTTTGTCTACTTGTTTTTTTTTATCCGCCTCTTAAACATAAAAAACAAACTCACAAACTTTCCAAGTCGTAATCAAAATCGGATAATATTTACATGCCCTGAGAAAGAGGATGCTGTTAGTATCAAATGTTTAGATCAAAATATCTCAAAAATGGTTATGATTACAGGAAAAAGTTACATAATCTTTTTTGTTGGAAATTTTCTAAGCTACAAATTCGTCATACATTGTTTTTCTGAAGACGTGACCGTTACTGAGATATTTAGGAAAGGTCACTTTTGGTGACCTTTGACCCCGTATAAAAAGTGACGGAGCACTCGGATCGATGGGGACTTTTGACATTTTGTTCAACACACCAGTACCAAGGTTCACACCAAAATTCAGCTTTCCCCTAATTTTTCCGAAGTTTCGCCTTTTTATGTAGGATTTCACTGGGCTATACTTAGATGGGGGACCGCTTTGAAAGCATCGCATGTTGCCGGCACGCAAACATTTTTTTTCCATTTTTCCGTTTTTTAAGTGCCACATTTTTTTCTTATTTTCTGAAGCGCTAGTATTATTTATGCCTAGTCGCCACTTTAAGCTGTAATGTGACACTTAATCAATGAAGTTAGGACAACTGAAGACGAACAAAGTAAACCAGCGGAATTCGAACCCACGAGCGGTAAATCGCTGCTTTGGACTGACACGTTAGCGAGCTAAGCTATCGACCATTTATTTGTGTAGAGGCAATGTTGATAGAAGTCAGAAAAAGGATCAATTTTTTCGTCGAATATTGAAGCGTGGTTGTTGTTGAAACACACAAAAAAAATGTTCGCGTTGTAGATATAATATACTAAATTCATAGACATAATTTACAAGATTTGAGAAAAATTACTAACTTGAAATAAGATAAAGTAAAAATTGTATTCCGTTGAATGTAAGAAATTTTTCCATGATATTTATACAAATTACTAATATCAAATAAAAGTTTATTTGATTTGTGGAAGATTTTACATCTCGCAAACAAGTAAATCTTGAGCTTGAGTAGCCTAGTGGGTAGAGCACTGGCTTCTTGCGTGTGGGGTCCCTGGTTCGAATCCAGGTTCGGACGAGGGTCCGCGCACCAAGCTTTGAGTTCACCTAGCTCTGATTAGGTACCTGATTTAAATCAGGGGTAAAGTGAGTCGTGGAACTAATCACTCCACACTCGTATTCACAATGATTAAAAAAATTGTAATGAAGCTCTCTACCAGCTTCAACCCCTAGACCCGTACGAGGATTGTCGTGGGATAACTTTACTTTTTTTACAAGTAAATATTTTTTTTAGTAAGTGTGACAATAATAAAAATTAATTAAATTTATTTTCAGAGTTTGACGTGTGCGAATACTTTTTGAGTTTCTTAAATTTCGTTTTTTTTTTTGTTTAAATATTATTTGCATCAAATGAAATGTTCTTATGATAATAGTTGCATAATACTGTATTAAATAAATATTTGATGCAATATTTCCAATTGCAAATTTTATGTGTGTATCTTACTTTAGTGTACGAATACTTTTTGGAGTAACTGCATGTAGGCACATATACGTAGCCAGCCCCATAATGAACTGGCCCGATATAGTTCTACACGTCATTTCGTTACATGTTATAATTAGGGATTCCAATCCCGGAATTACGGGATTAAAAAAACGACAATCCCGGGATCCCGGGATTCGAGATTCAAAAAATAACACAACAAAATAAGGCAAGTTTTTAATAAGACTGTATAAAAAATATGTTACTGCATCATTACTAATTTACAGTTGGGGACAAAACTCTCCATACACCCTCAAAATTTCACAAATTTAGCAGAAAATGAAAAAATTTATGAGAACTTTATTTACAACTTTACTGCATAAGTATTTTCATTAATATAAATTTAAAAAAATCGCATTAACTAACTTATAACCGTAAAAACAACACAAAAAAAAAAGAAATTCAGTAGAGACAAAAGTGTTCATACATTATGTAATTGAACTGAAAATTCCACATTATTTAATATAATTTTATGTTTCAATATTTTGTTGGGTCACCGTCGGCATCCATAACAGCCTGCAACCGTCGTGACATTGAATCCACCAAATTTTTAGTGACTTCCGGAGTTATTTCTCCCCAGGCTTGTTGGAGCGCAGTCAGGGACCTGAAAGTACGTGATTTATTGATGATTGGCAGATTGGCAGGGAGTGAAGGATTTACTATCAGCTGGCACGTAACAAGAAACAAAACCAAAATAAGTTCACTTTATCACATGCGAAAGTGAGAAAAGCATACTGCCAAACGACAGGTGAGAATACATATATCCGTGTTAGCTGACAGGTGAGAGTGTGTTGGCGTGCGTATAATCCCATCAAGAAACAGTAAGCGCAGGGAACATTCACTGGCAACAAACGAAATTCTCTGTATTGGGTTGCATAAAAGTATCGAAGATATTCCTTTTACTCGCCAAATGGTATCGAAAGTAGTATTCCGCGTTAACTACCTTATCGCTAACGATTTTAATATTCAGAAAATGTTTTAAGAAAATCAATATTCCATAAGTTGCTATTCGTCAAAATAGTCTCTATGGCAAAGCACATGTATATTGCCTATTGGGAATGAGAAACGTATTTGATCGTAGCAGCGTTGCTTGGCGGGGTACTTTGTGTCTTTTTTCAACTTGGACTTGGCTATTGCTATTTACTTCTCGCAATCAGTCGAGAAATATTCTAATTGTATCGCAATTCACGTACTTTTCGAGCTATATATAGTTCTTAAGCTATGGCGCAGTTTTGAGTGATTCCTTGCTGCTGGTATGAATTTCAAGATTTTTCTTTTCATAAGTTCCCAAATATGCTCTATGGAGTTTAAGTCTGGTGACTGAGGAGGAGAATACTGCTGCCTTGGTTCATAATAAAGCAACCAGTTCTTTAAAAAGTGTGCAGTATGTTTGGGATCGCTGTCCTGTTGGAATATCCAATGCCGGCCAAGACCCAAATTGTCCACGGGAGGTTGCAAGTTTTCTTCTAACAGTCTTTTATAATAGTATTGGTCCATAATACCGTCTATCAAGACCAATCTGCCAACCCCACCAGCTGCAATTCTACCCCACACCATCACATTGCCACCGCCGTGTTTTACTGTTGGTATCAAATTCTTCAGTTGCAATGCTGTTCCCGTTTTTCGCCAGATTCTTTCTTTGCCAACATTATCGAACAAGTTGAACTTGCTTTCATCAGTAAATAAGACAGTTTTCCAGAACTCGGAGCTTCAGATATTAGCGGTTTTTTACGAGGAACTCTACTTGCATATCCATCGGAACGTAAGATTCTTCTGATGTTTTTAGGATGAACACACTTATTCGAAGTATTAGCGACATGTTCCGCCAGTTGCCGACCGGTGATCCTTGGGTTTTTGTCGACGTCTTTTAAGATCATACTGATATCTCGCCTAGAAAGTTTCTTTGGTCGTCCATTTCTTGGCTTATTTTCCACTGATCCTGTGCTTTTATGCTTTTGAACAATGTATTGGACAGTTGCATGGGATAAATTAAACAAAACTCCAATTGCGCGGTGTGATTTTCCATTTCTGTGCTTAGCAATAGTTAAATTTTTTATTTCAACACTTACTTCCTTACGCTTGCTCATTTTTCACTCCCTTTGCTCACAGATTACTAAAACAAAATAATTATTAGATCGTATTCACGCATTTCATAGGAAATATAACGGTTCTTTGAAGAAAAACAACTGTAAAGCAATGCAATGAAGACCAGAGTACACTATCTGATCAATGTATGAGCACTTTTGTCCCTACTGAATTTCTTTTTTTTTGTGTTTTTACGGTTATAGGTTAATTAATGTAATTTTTTTTTTAAATTTATGTTAATAAAAATACATGTGCAGTAAAGTTGCATATACAATTCTCATAAATATTTGCATTTTCTACAAAATTTATGAAATTTTGAGGGTGTATGAAGAGTTTTGTCCCCAACTGTATATAATTAATGCAAATAAAAACAATAATTTTAATTATCTAAGACGTTGACAGTATGAAGGCATATAGTTAAAATTACAACTATTACAAATTACAACAACAAATCACAACTCCTGCCAAAGTTCATTGATTTTTTCGGAAGTAACATTGAAGCAATAGCAAAGCATCCAAAGTATCGTCTCCAAGGCTGCTTCTAAATTTATTCCCGATGTTAGACGCCGCGGAAAAATTCATTCTGAGTCGATACTTGTTTGTGGGACGGTCGATAAATGTTGTCACGCCTGCTCCAAATTATGCCCACAAGTGCCACCACTTTCGAAAAGATTCATTTCTTTTGAAATGGTTTTAATTAGATCAGTCTCTTGCTTCATTTCACGATTAATGATTTTTATACTTTTGCAGCTCTTCTTGTAGCGTCAATTGACGACTACCTAGTCCTGATTCAATATGGGTATCTACTTGGTTTTCTCATTTCTTTGGCCACCAAGCAAAGGGTTCAGAATCTGCATCATTGAAATAATTTTTTTTCAACATTTGCGTTGTTTGGTCTCAAAAATAGAGATTCTATTTCACTTGGTAAATTTTCGCTGGCACAATGTCGATTCTGGAGATAGCTTAGCATACCAGATAGCTCGTTACACTGACGCTCTTCTATTTTGGTCCCATATTGCAATATGCATAGCGTTTGCAAGAATGGACCGTTTTTCTCCTAAATGCCTATATAAAAATCTTGACGAAGTATTAGCAGTGCATAAATTTGCATCTCTGCGACTTAAGGCCTGCATAGTTAATTTTAAAGGGAGTAAAATTTCAAGAATTTTTAGAATCGAATCAAACTCAGTTGCTTCTAATCGATCTGGATATTGCAGGTATATTAATGCCTTCTGTATACTATTTTTCAAAATGGAAAACCGTTCGAGCATTATCAAGAGACTATTTCATCTTTTGCAATCCAGTAAAAGAGACAGTTTTTTGCCTTGCTCGGATTTTACATAGTTTTGAAGATCGCTATCATTTTTCGTTGGATATTTAAAAAAATATAAAACTACCTTGTGAACTTTCTTTATGCATGCGCTGATGTCATAATTCTTTGTCAGATCTAGCGTATCTTGCAGGCGACCGGGTTCAACGTAGAAAGCTGATTCAGGCCCGTCCAAATCTTCGTGGCCGTCGCCCAGACTATCAGCTGTTTCATCAACTCTTTAATCTGGAATGGACCTTCTATTATAGAGGTTATGCCCACCAAATCGTTCCCGTTCCCTTTTTCTCCCGTCGGAGTAAAAAAAGGGGGCAATTTCGGGTGGCTTAGCTCACGCGGAGAATGGGGTGAGTCGAAGTTTTAGGCGCCACTCGCTTTGACTTATCCCGAAATTGCCTAACAATCGTCGCCTAGAAGCGAGAAATCGTCGACGATCTTTCCCCTTACAAATCAAAGTTCTAAACGCCCGACGCGCACTAATAACACCAGCGTTACATATAAATACACAATTCTATTTCACTTATGATTTACCTCACTACCGACGGCGCCGCGTTACACAATGCGAGAAACTTATTCTAGTTCACCACAAAGCTTAAACCTAAATTCTTTTGTCTAAAATATATATAATCTATCTAACCTGACTTGATACTCAGCTGCCATTCAGTCGGTTCTTCGGGGATTCCCCCACGTAGCCGTTTTTTTGTTGCTTATTCTGAACGCGACGCGGCTCTATGGTCGGCTCACCAGCCCAACGTAGTTAATTCGCCACCGGATCGCTGCGCTACCCCGAAACTACTCATTCAACTATGATCGCCGCACCTAGCACTCGACTTTACACTATATCGGAGTTTTCTTTCGCCGAATCAAGCGCTCCGCGCTTCTGGTCTTTTCCTGAATCTGTCACGGTTGGCTCGAATCTCCACTGTCGTTCGATCAACGTATCAAACACTCCATGTTACTAGTTCACCTCGAATTCGTCGCGGTTGGCTCAAATCTCCACAGTCGTTCATTCGGCGATACTCCAACGTCGACCAATCCCAAAAATGAAAAAAATTAATTTCCTCCGTTTCGTTAGATACGTCCGTATCTCACCTTGTTTCTGGATAAAGAGACCAGATTCATGCTCGTTCACTTTCCACTAAGCCTCGGCTAGTGGTTTCCATCCCGCTTCTGCGGTATCTTAGCCAACCGTTGGCTGTTCATACACTACAACGTGTATTCGGGTGCGATGGCCCAATGCACTTGCTACACGTGCCTGCTAAATGCAATTTCGCGCACTTAAGTCCGATGGAAATCGGAACGCGCCCTTAAACGGCCCACAGACACGGAGATCTGGCCGTCGACTTGGTTGCAGATATGCAATATCTGCGACCAAATTCACTGTCTGTGGGCTAGTCTCAGATCTAGTTTGTTCGCAAATAGCGCAAGTCTCCAACCAAGTCGGCAACCAGATCTCCGTGTCTGTGGGCCGTTTTATTGTTTCGCCGCATGGTGGCGGTTCGATCGCCCGATGACATCTACTGTCTTACTCCGTCGCCAATTTGGTTGTTTACAACCATTAAAATAGTTCTATTCATGGCCCGGCGTGTAATTTTCGGTCGCGTTTAGCCATTCGCGTGCAAAAATTCGCGAGTTCTCCTTGTTTGGTCGCGTTAATTCCGGTGGATATCGGCGTTGCGTTTCGTTCTAGATCCATGGCCCCTTTGCTGAAATTGAATCGACGGCGATAGCTTGACCTGGTGAGGAACACTCCCTTTCATCGGTCGTCGACCAAGTCTTTCCTTTTTTTATTTTTCCTTTCTTGTTTTACCCTTATTAACTACTGCGTATTTCAGGGTCACTTCTTCTTGCGGAAACTGTTTAGAATCGGCACGAAATTTCATTTCGCCGTAAAGTGGTAAGCTGATGCCTTGTGAGGAGATAACACTCAAGGTTCCTATCCATTATAACTACCGTGTATTCGTTTACATCTTAGCTCTATGATCTATTATATCTCTGTCTTAATTCTAAGATCTATTGGTTTATGCTAGTCTACAGTTTTCCTTTTTTTTTCGCTATGCTCCAAACAAATATGTAGCTTTGTATCAACTAGTCTGTTTTCTTTTCGCTTCACGTTTGGCCCATCAGTTACGATGGTAGCAATGTCGTTTCCTAGAGAAATATCAAATTCAGTAAGACGCTCTTTCAATATCTCTAGGCATTTTGCAGCTGTCATTGACATCTTTATTAGCTCCAAGCTCCAGTAAGAACTTACTAAGTGGATGTTAATATTTATATAGCGCCTATCTGCAGTCGACGTCCACTCACCAAACGTCAAACTAAACCGTTCACTTGAGGTTCTAACCTGTCTTATCTCATTTTTACTAATGTTCGAAGAAGAACATTAGTATTAAAATCACTTTAAAATCACAAAAATTCATATTTATATATACAGTAAAAGCTCTCATAAGCGGACAGTCACAGTTCCAAGAATTTTGTCCGCTTATGAGAAGTGTCCGTATATAAGAAAGTATCTGACATGAATAAATGTAAAAGCAAACGTATTCACAGAATGTATTGGTATTAACAAGGACCAGGTCTGATAGAAGCGAATTGGGAATGCGGGCAACTCTGTGCCAGTGGTGCCATCTTGAAAAATTATAAAGCAAAAAAAACTGCTTTTTGCCCTATGAATTCTGATTCAGTTACCAGATTTTCATGAAACTGACACAGTTGCTGAACCTTACTCTAAGCCGTATTGTTTAGTTGAACAATTTGGTTGGTGCTGCCAACTATAATTTTGATGTCTTGGGTTTTAAAAATTCGCTCAGGAAAATAAAGCTTTTTGTCCTATAACTTCCAGTGCAGTCATGAAATCAAAACTAATTTCATATGATAAATAGAACTTATTATAGGCATTATTCAGAAGGAATCTGGTTGATTCCTTCTGAATAATGCCAGCTATTGTTGGTTTTGTATTTATTAGCAATATCTTTATTAAGCGATTTTATCGTAAAATTCTTAAACGGTAATGATCTTGTAGTGACAATAAACAACAAATATCACTGGTAACCCTAAATTTCTTTGTACCCCTGTAACTTCCAATGCCGCCTTCGGATCAAAACGAAATTCTCAGGGTAGGTTGATGTCAATGTGAAGCAGGTGTGATATATTTTCTGCTTTGATGCTAGCGAAGGGCTGCCAGTGCGAGGGGTTTTTGCTATGTTCGTATCAGTAAATGCTTATAATAAGTAGTCATATCGGGAACATTTACAATGAAAATAAGTTATCAATGCTTAAATTTTCTAAGCTCTGGAAATTTTTCGGTCCCAAACATCTTGCGTTGCTTGTTCCCAAACATCTTTCTATCCCTGTAACTTTCGATAAAATCATTGGATAAAATCGAGATATATAGAGTTATTTGATTTTGGCATGAGCCAATTGTAGGAGACTTTTAGTTACAGTGCTGGTAAATATTTGTTTCTGTTATGTTACACTGCTTTCAAAGTTTTGCAGTGTTTGGTTTTCCTAAATCTTGAAATTCATGCCAGTGGTAGTCCTAAGATCCTTTCCATCCTATGAGTTTAAATGCACTTTTAAGATCAAAAGAGCTTTGCACCAGTGGCGTGGCGTGACAATTTACCGAAGGAAAGCAATTGGTTGATGTCCATGGTGGATTACGCTTAATAGTACCCCTCTATAAAACCACCCATGAATTACTAACGGGGACGTGAGAGTAGACATTCTGTATTCTTATGAAAATAAATGTTCACAGTTCTTCACACAATAAGAAACCATATCAATATTTATCAGTAAAATAATAACATTCCCAGAACTAGACATATCATATTTTTGAAAGTGGCCAGACTTCGAAGAATTGAAAAAATTAAAAATCTGAAACTTTTTAAGGATGAAAACCTTGAGTTTATTTTAACGATTATGCTATCAATTATTTCGACATAAGCAACTCGTAAAGGATGGTACAACATTCTCATTGTTGTCAATTATACACCTTGCTGTTTTACGACGTTGGGGTGTTTCACAAATCGACCATAATTTGTTCCCAATTCCCGTGAAACTATTTCTTAAAGATTGTATCTGATCTTCAAATTTTGCCATTTTGTGGATGCAGTATATTACTTTGTTAGGAATGAAATATATCGAATAGTATATTTTTTTAGAAGAATCTTTAAGTATCTTTAAGCAAAATAAAAAGCCCACTCTCACTATTAACGATCTCTCCGCCTCAATGAGCACTATCATTTTCAGTTATATATTCCACGAGTGATTTTAATTGTTCTTTATTATAGAAAAATTGTTAAAAATAACCGACCATTAAAAGTTCAACGTTTTGGAGCTAATTTTGAGAGCCTTTTTTGACGAATAAATGCAAAGCAAACAAACTCATTGTCGTTGTTAAAAAACTATTATAGTAATAGATTGGGAAAAAAATTACATTCGCGTATACTACTGCCCGATTTAGATAGAATAAAATTTAGTCGATGTTCAAAGAAATGAAAATATATTGCGTTTTTATACATTTCTTTTATACATGTTTGCAATCTAGTTGTTTTGGCAGACATTACAGAAGCTCCCCAAGGCTTTGAATTTTCGGAAAATATGCAAAACAAAGTTAAATAAATGGGACGCAGTTTGGTGATCAGAAACATCTGTGAGATTTATGAAAGTTTTTTTAACTGCAACAATTCTTCAAATCACCAGAATCAAACTTGGAAAGTAAAAGGACTGAATTTAAATGATCAATGCGGATGATGGTTTATTTTAAAATCAAATAAAAAATATTTAAATTTTCATTAAGCTTGGTATGAAGTGCTTTTTCTACTGTTATTTATCAGGAGTGATTTTTTTATATTTTTAAGAATAAAATTATTTTATTTTACTAATGATTGTTTTTTTTTAAATCTTCCAAGAATATCATGCGCATAAGAGCACACATTTTCCGTTGTTGTAAGGGTACACGTTTTCAGAGTTGTCCTTGCAAATATTAGTTAAAGTAATGCGCAACGATATAAAAGTAATGATTACTACCTTTGAAAGTAATGGTTCGTTATAATTACTCAAAAGTAACGAAATTCCCAATCACTAATATATAGTTGATTTTTTATTCTTTGTTTACAATTCCCGGAAAATCCCAATGCTAGTGACAAGTGCTATTGGCATTGCAGAAAAAGCGAAATATTAAGTGAAATAAAATAAAAAGGTAGCTATTAAGGCAATTTTGGATTGCATTAAATATGGTAAATTAATAAAAATAAAATGAAAAGTCGAACTCGTTTCCTTTATTTCTACCAATTTATTTTTCAAAAATCCGTATACTAGTATTTCGGCTATCACTTATAGCCTTCTTCAGCGATGTTTCTTCGACACATCGCTGAAGAAGGCTATAAGTGATAGCCGAAATACTAGTATACGGATTTTTGAAAAATAAATTGGTAGAAATAAAGGAGTTCGACTTTTCATTTTATTGTATAATTTCTACCTAAACGCTCGCCAAACAATTTTTTGTTTGATTATATTTGGTAAATTAATGTTTCTCGTTCCACTAAATCGTGATGATGTTAAAAATTAGTGATTTGATCTCATCAACTTCAGATTTCCAGGAGCCTCGGACATCTACAAGTTCAAGATAACCAGCGTATGAATCAATTGTTAGGATAATAATTAAGAAAAATCTTCGTCATCCGACACTAACACTTTTTATCCACTTAAAAATAAATAATTGTTGTTGTTTCGATTGTCAGACTCCAAATGACGTTTCGAAAAATATTGGTAGAAAAGAGAAGAAGATTGAGATGTAACTGACATATCTTTAATAGATATGGAATCATCTTGAGATGTAAACCTTAAGCTTCTAATTTAGTTTTATTATACAAATATGTATTGTTTTCATATCAAATCATTTTATTTTAATAAAATAAGTAAGCATTATTTAGCATTATAATTTTACAGAATCTGGTATTATTTAGCATTAAATAAAATTGAATCTAGCATTACTTCAAAAAAACAAATGGCAACACTGACCATAACAAGCTCGTGCTTAGGTTAGGTTACTGAAGAGGGCGGCCGGAAACGCGGCCAGCATTAGGCCACCAGTTTGGGCCCATTTGCCACCCTCATAGACAATCATACGCATTCACACGTACGGCCATTGCACTGGCGAGATTCGAGCCCACAGGCCCCGTAGCAAGCCTTAGCTCCGTAGCATGCCTTAGCGAGCAGAGCTACCGGGCCCCCAAACTCGTGCTTAATGAACCTATCTTTTGAATTTCGTTTTCATCCAAGGATATCATCGAAAGTTTCAATGATTAAACTATGTCTGGGGTTGCCATCCGAAAAATTTCCAAAACTCGGAAAATTTAAATATCGGGTGCTGATTTTATTGTAAATGCTTTGCTTATGCATACAAAATGGACGCATCTGTTGGCACAATATTTACGAAATTGTCTGGTGCTGACAATCATGTTTTAGCACCATAGCTGCTACACGTTGAGTACAATCCACCCTGTGAATTTCGTTCGATTGAATGACTGCGCTGGAAGTTATGGGAGTGAATAGAATTTTATGGTAACCATCCTCAAAACTTTTCAAATTTTCGAAACCTAAATATTTGTTGTTAACTATAATTGCAAAATCATTCTCATTTGGAAATTTAATGACAACATCGCTCGATAAAGAAATGTCAATAAATTATGAAATTCATCATAGCTGGCAACCCTTTTATGATTTTTAAACGAAATTCCTACAGAATTAGAAATGCAGCAAGATCGGAAGCTAAAGTCCAAAATCCATTTTTTTTTGCTCGGTGATTTTTCAAAATGTCATCACTGCTACAGTATTGCCCCTACTTCGAAATCACTTCTATCAGACCTGATCCTAGCTAATTGCAACATGTCCTGTAAATTTCATATTGATCGCATTATCTGGTCGTCCGTTCTCGTGAACACAGTCTGTTCTTGTTTAGAGTGCTGAAAATAGGGGTAATTTGATCATGGGTTGCCGTTCTTGTTTACCGCAGAATTTTGAAAATTTTTATTTAACTTGGCGGACAAAAGTCAAAATTTATTAATAATTTGAATTCATTTTCGAAAATCAAAAATTTTTCAGGAGGGTCGTTGATTTGAATAATTTTTTTCAGGAGCCTGCTGTAGCTACAGAGTTGCCCGCACAGTCTCGAAAGTCCATGCGTGTTAAATCTTAGACTATATTAAAACGTTCTGCGAATTTCACGATGATCCATTGTTTTTCTTAAAAGTTATGGCAAATCGAAATTTGAGAAAAAAATCCTTGCCTACTATTAGGCACTCAGCGCCTATACAAGGCCCAAAATTTCCAATTCTTTATCATAGCCAAGCTTAAAACATAATAAGTTTTCATTCCCAATACTTTTTTTTTAACAAAAAATTTACACTGCTTGAAAATAAAGGAGTACCTGAAAATTCACTAAAATGCCCACCGCCGCCAAAGGGTTAAAAATATCTAAATTCTAGGAAGTCATGGACCTACCCACTATATACATCTATATCTATATTCTCCCTTTATCATTTTGCATATATCTATATATATATATATATATATATATATATATATATATATATATATATATATATATATATATATATATATTATATGTATATGATGAATTTTTGGCAAAACGAGTTTAGTACTAATTTTCTTCGAAAATCAGTAATTAGCCAGCACACAAAACATTAACATAGCACAAGAAACATTTTCAAATTCATCGAGAACACTATTGCGATAAGACACCGTATGAAATTATATTGAATTCAAGTATGTATATTTCATACATAACCATGTGTAATAACTAAAACAGTATTATTTTTAAAATTGCTTCCAATATATTTAATTATTTCAATACATTATATAGGAGCAAGAATCAACCAAACCTCCGGATTCTATTAATAGGCCGAACAGGACGTCTGCGGATAGGGCTTTGTCGTCTACGGACAAGGCTTTGTCGTCTGGGGAAAAGGTTTTGTTGTCTGCTGATACTGTTGCGTCGTCTGAGGATACGGTTGCGTCGTAGGATATCACGTAGGAGTCTTTGTAGGCGTCTTCGGTTTGCTCGGTTGCGGCGGATTCGTTGACGATTTTCAATCTGGCTACGCCTTAAGGCAGCAAGACGCCTTGCACGTAGACGACGGAACACATTTCTAAGAATTTCTTGCGGGCTGGGACCACTAGCTCCAGGAGCGGGTGCAGCTGCTGTAGGTGCTGCAGTTGCTGCAGTTGGTGTAGTTGTATCTTCGCCCGCTAGAGTTGTTGTTGTGTCATCGTCCGCTACAGTTGTTGTGTCCTCGCCCGCTACAGTTGTTGTCGTGTCCTCGCCCGCTACCGCTGTTGTTGTGTCTTCGCCCGCTACAGTTGTTGTTGTACCACCCTGTCTAACGATGGCCAGAGCCACTAACAGCAAAAATAATATCTTCATTTCTCCGAATGGAAACGTTCAACTATGTCGAAAGCTGAACTAAAACCTAACTCTATCGAAACGCAAGCAGGTTTTTATATGATTCTGTCGCCAAAAATCATTGTTAGCACAGTTGCTTGATAAAAGCATTTGTTTGTTCTCAAGATTCCTATTATTTTTTTTCTTTCAACAAATATTTACAAACGGTTGTGCGAAAAATAGTTAATTTTCATCAAGAAAGATCATGCTATGAAGAGCATTGTTCAAAAAAATGTACGAATTAGAATCCAAAAAAATGCATTTTTTCGATCTGCGTATGATCTTTAATGCATAATAAATTGTTGTTTTTTATTTGAAGCTATATTTGACAATTGTGAGGAATGTACGCATAAAAATAATAGTAGAGTAGGTACTTTAAAATTAAACAAATTTTTCATGCTTTAAGTTTGTATAGTGTAGTAAAAAACATCGATAATATCAAGGAAAATTACTTGAATACATTAAACGTTGGTTTGTTTTAATGTACTTCCTCTGAATTTCATGCACACTTTATATGAATATATTGCACAACACAAAAGGTTTTGACGATATCTTTTATGTAACGATTCCTTTGTGTTATTATGATACAGACTAGCATGAATGAATAATTGGCAAAGATACTTAAGTGCGTGCAAGACAAAATAATTACAGAAAGATATGCAATCAAAAATAAATCAAAACAAAATCCTCGATGTTAATTAAGTTAGACTGTGCTTTCGAAATTTCGGAACCGTAAATTTGAGGGTTATATTTTTGAGTTGAAAATTCGTTTGCTTTATGCCGTGTTTCCACTGCAAGTTTGGAGTGGAGTGGGTTTGCGCACTCTTTCATTTTCATGCACTTTCACATATCTTTCTCCCTTCTAATCAGCCTGCGTTGGCTGGGGCTCAAAGTCTAACCTACATCCACAAAAACTTTGTGGTAAGGTGAGAGATCACAAGCGCCAAAATAAATAAAAAACTTCAATCACACATTTTGGCAAAAATTTCAAAAAATTTGATCGAAGCTTAGCTGATTAGCATCGCTAGCTGAAATAGATTCAACATGCGAAAAATAAATATTTTGAGAAAAAAACAAGGAAAAGAAAGACACATTAGTTATGTTTTTAGCTAGGTTATGATAATTTTTTAGAAATTTTCAACCCCATATGTGCGCCAAGTGCCTAAAAGTAGGCAAAGAAAATTTGTAAAATTTCGAATCGCGATAACTCCGGACCAGGGTTCCCACTTTTGATACATTTGATACATATCATTTTGAAACTTATATTTTTGATACAATGATACAGCAACTCACTGAATTATGATGAAATGATACATTTTTTCATCCAGCAAATAAATTCATTTTTATAAATATTGCTCCTCTCTCTAGCAGTAATAACTGCCAACTTGAATCTACTTCACACTCTGAGCTACGAAAGATATATAATATGTGATGACTCTGAAGATTTGAAGCTTTCGAGCTATTTGAATGATAACGGGAAAATCAATGTTGAAGCGTTTTGGGATTAACCGAGTTTTGTTGAAAATAATTTACGTAAATCAATGTCATCCACCGCCTTTCTTCATGTTGACTTTGGTAGCTGTACCTTATAGTTTACCTAAAACCGAGGTTATTCTGCATCAAGCTTGGATGGCAACGTAAAAAAGAACTAATTAGAGAGAGAGAGAGAGATTAGAGAAATTTTGGGAAACAAGGAACCAAACAATATTTGGACCCGCTGTATAACATACTTGTCTAAAACAAATCCTTTTATTCATTATATTCGTCATATCATCAGTATTCCGATAGCTATATGATTCCTATTTAAGCCGAAGAATTTTTTTTTTTGAAATTTGCAACAGCGACTTCCCTTAAAAATAATCTGCGCTCCGTATTGATTTCGTGAAAATTTTGAGCGCATTCTCAAAGAACCCACATTTTATTTTGTGGGACTTCAATACTAATAGCAAAATACAGATGAAAACAAAGAGCGAAAGGAATTGGTGATATTATTTTAGGCTCTATATTATTCAAACTAAGTTTTTACTAATTTTCGAAGAAAATTAGTATTAAACTCGCTTCGCCGAAAATTCGTCATATATATACAGTGGCTCACAAAAGTCAGCATACAGCATGTAAAAACACGAATATGGTACAGTGGAAAAAGACAGAATGCAATGAAAACGTAAAAATAGCTCTATTGGCATTAAATATAAGTTTCATTACATAACAATAAAGAAAATCCGAACACAGAAAGAAATAAGCCATGAAAACTAAGAAAATTCATCCATCGAAAGTCAGCATACACTACGAGCCATGTTTCGAGAAGAACGAGAATGACCAAAAAACGTGAGCCCAATAGTTTGTAGGCCCTCCACCAGCCTTAATAACAGCTTCTAAACGCCTTCGCATTGAACAAACGAAATATCCGGTAATTTCGGGTGGAATATTCATCCAGGTACACAGCAGAGCAGATTTCAGGGTTTCTTTGCTAGTAACAGTTGCTCTTACGGCTGGCTCACGAATTCTGCGACCCAATTCCTCTCATAAATGCTCTATAGGGTTTAAATCGCGAGACTGAGGTGAACTGTGAAGCTGATGAGGGACGTTATACAGCAACCATTCTTTGACATTTCTAGCTGTATGTTTTGGATATTGTCCTGCTGAAAGATCCAACCTGGCTGTAGGCCTAATTTCTGCATAGAAGGTATCAAATCGCCTCGCAATATGTTCAAATACATGTATTGATCCATAGTAATATCAATAAAATGTAATTGCCCCACACCAGCGGCCGACATACAGCCCCATACGAGGACTGACCCTCCATCGTGTTTCACTGTAGTACGCAAATTCTTCTTTGCCAATGCTTGGTTCCGCTTCCTCCATACGTATCCGCACCCGTCAGAGCCATAAATATTATACTTCCTCTCATCACTAAATAGAACTTGATTCCAAAAATTTTCGTCCTTATTAAGATGCAGGCGAGCGAAGTCAAGCCTCTTCTTTTCATTAACTGGAGAAATGGAAGGTTTTCTGCGCGGAACTCTACCGTTATAACCCTGATTACGCAAAACTCTACATATTGTTTCTGGACTCACTTGTTTCCCTGTTGCCTTTGCAAGTGCAGTGGCCATTGCCGGAGCACTTTTTTGTGGCTCCTTTCTTATTTTCCGTAACAAGTCTCTCTCATCTCTCTTACTTAAGGATTTGGGTCTACCTGTTCGTTGTTTATTTTGTATTCTCCCTTCTGTTTCCGCTTTCAGTATGATCGTTTGCACCGTTGCCCGACTTCTTGCAACTATTTTATCATTTTCGCCATACGACTTCCCTTCCACTCGTTCACTAAGGACGATTTTTCGCACTTCCAAACTTGTTTCCTTCCGTGTACTCATTTTTAAGCATTAAGCTAGAACTACACTGGTCTCACGTAACGTGAGCTCACGTGTCGTCACGATATGCGTGTGGAGGCATGAGCTCACGCTTGGAAATACACTTGTCTCATGCTAGCAGCTCACGTGTGTTGCAATTGCATATCGACGGTTTGAGGTTTAACTAAATTTCGCTGCGCACATAAAAATTCTGTTACAATTTTTTCCCACAATTTACCAGCATCAATGTATTTCGCCATTTCACAAGTATTCATGCTTATTCATTTTCAACAAATCACTTACCTTATACATTTCAAACAAATCAAATACCATGCGGTAAAAATATTGGCTAAACGTGCTCTCACGTGAGCTCAAAAATCTGAATTTGCAGATTATCAAAAACGTGAGCTCACGTGAGCTCACATGAGCCGTGTGACGTGTCGCCAGTGTAGTTCTAACCATACAAAATGGTACTGCAGATCTATCACACGTGTGGTCAGCTGATGTGACCACACGTGAGCTCACGTTACGTGAGACCAGTGTAGTTCTAGCTTTAAAGGCACCCAAATCACTTTAGTTTGATCGACTTGCAATGTACTAATGTTTATCTTTGTATATTAACACGGGTAGCAATCTTTATCGCAGTATGACTCATCGCTTAGGCTGATTCTTTTGAATTTTCTGTGGTGTATGCTGACTTTTGTTTCCTCACTTTCAGCGGAATTTCTTGTTTTTTACTATGTTTATGTGTATGTATGTATATGTATATTCTCATTAATTCTGTGTAAAATAGATTACAATGTCTCTGATATCCCTTTTAAGTTCGTTTTTCATCCGTCTTTTCATTTTTTTCTACCTATATATTGCCGATTCCGCGTTTTTAAGCGGTGTATGCTGACTTTTGTGAGCAACTGTATATATATATATATTTATATATATATATATATATATATATATATATATATATATATATATATATATATCAACAAAATGATACATCTCTGGAGTAGCCGATCCGATTGAGCTGAAATTTTCGGAGGACATAGATGTATATAACAGGTAGGTCCATGACTTGCTAAAATTCAGATATCTAAAACCTTTTGGCGGTGGCGGGCATTTTAGTGAATTTTCAGGTACTCCTATGTTTCCAAGCAGTGTAAATTTTTGTTAAAACAAAGTACTAGGAATGAAAACTTATTATGTTTTTAGTTTGCTTATGATAAAGAAGTGGAAATATTGAGCCTTATGTAGGCGCTGAGTGCGTAAAAGTTAGCAAGGATTTTTTTTCAAATTTCGATTTGTCATTACTTCTAAGAAAAACAATGGATCATCGTGAAATTTTCAGAGCGTATTTATGTAGACTAGAATTTAACACACAAGACTATGCCGGCATGTATGTAGCTACAGCAGGCTCCTGAAAAAAAATCCTTCAAATCATCGACCTTCCTGAAAATTTTTGATCTTTGAAAATGAATTCAAATTATTGATAAATCTTCGTTACAGATGTTACCTCTGAATTTTCATATGAAAAACATCTGCAATGGAAATAATTAACATGTTTTCAAAATAGTGCGGATGGCAACTTCCGACGCAGTCATCATATAAAAACGAAATTCACAGGGTGTGTTGATCTTTACGTGGATCAGTTGTGGTAGAATGTTGATTGCAGTGCTAAAAAAAGTGCTGCCAGGACTGAATATTTTCATCATTCTTGTACTAAGGTGCAAGATTCAATCAACGCGAATGCGAACAGTTTGAGCACAGACAAATCATATGCAAGACGCAGCGAATAGAACCATTGACGACGAATGCGAATTCGCACGAACTTGCGAATGCGACTAGTTTGAGCAAAGAGCAAAATAGTCGCACGAATTGTCGGAATGGCCAATTGCACGAAAAGAAAATGTACATCATGTATGTCATATAATAGTAAGTTGGGTCTTGGGTAAAAAAATTTATAGTGGCGGTTGGTTTGAAAGAAAATAGGGATTATTGGTTTTCATGTTAAAATAAGTAGATTTCACGATTGTATATTGTTCGCAATATGTTTTGTAGCGCAGTAAGTTAGTTAAGAAATGCTATTTAATTTTGCAGAAAGATTTGAATAAAAAACTGTTTCAGCTGGCAGGAGATGGTTTCATTTTGTTCGTAAAAAGTAATGGGTGGGAAAAATTGTTGATGACTATGTTTGTGTTAGGTAGTTGTCAAAATATATTTATGAAAGTATGTCTATAATCTCAAATTTGTGGTTTTGAAATTTTTGTGACACATTTATTAAGGAAGAGAAGAAAATTAGTTTGTTGTCTGATAGTTCATACCCACGTCAATCAACATGGAAACATTACAGTACATATAGTTTTCGCAGTATGCTTTACAGATCAGGGAGTTTGAATAATTTTATGTTATGTAATAATTTTAATATTTTGTGACTTTGTTTACCGAATACTATTCAATTACTTTTTGATTTATTAATAAGTAGTTTGGAGAGCTTCCCTCAGAGTTCGGTAGTGTTGCATCTGCTAGTAGCAACAATACGCCAGTCAATATTTTGGTCATGTATTTTTCTTGGATGTCATGTATTTTTCTCATAATAATGTCAATTCGCAACAAACAGAGTATTTTAAGGTTTAAAACAAAGTAAGTTCAATTAATTGCACAATATTCGGAAATGGCACCGTATCCTACAACCACTAACGAAGTCAAATACCTCATTCACTTTACATATTTTCCAGTTGGCAGCTTTGACGCGAATGCGAATCGCACCGATTGGTTCTTCAAATGCGATTCGTTTGCGTGCTCCTGTCAAAAAATGCGATTCGCGTTGATTGAATCTTGGCCTTTCAGATGCTGCCATTAAATTTTCTTATGACAAGCATCCTATAATAGAAATAAGTAATTGGTTTTGTGACGTTTGTCATCATGAAAAAATGGCTGCCGGCCACTGCACTATATTTTTGCGATGCGCAAGGTTGCTGGGAGACCGGAAAAGTATCGAAAAATTACGGGATTTTGAAAAAATGTTGCTTTGGGAAGACAAAAGGATTTGCGGGTTTCCGATTTTGAAAAGGAAAGAAAGTGGAGGAGCTGGTTTTTTTTTTATGTGGTCGGACGTGCGCAAATGCTCAAAAGAAAAGGAATTAAATTAACGAATTACATACTTAAATAGCCAAAATAAAAAAAGTCGAAAAGTCTGTGAAAAACCGCAAAAGAGCAGTGAAAAGTGATAAAATTTGTAAATCAGGAACAGTTCTCTAACCAGTGAAAAGTTAAATGAAAAAACTGAGCATCCACACAAAAGAATACATTGAGGAAATTGATCGAAATTGGTGAGGACAAAACAAGAGTGTTCTCTTCATGATCATTAGGCGAATTTCAAGAGGATGGTTATTCTATTTCCAAGATACTTTTCCTGGGATCAAAAGCAAACCGGAACATGCATATTTGGTGCTTGTATTAAATTCAGTTGGTTCGAGGATGAAATGTTCAGTTAAGTTCTAAATTTTATTACTGATATACCACATGAGTTTATTGCTATGCTTTGCAACCGATTTGCATGCATCATTCATTTGAGTTAATTATTACTTTAACTAATTAATGTAGAACGTTAGTTTTTCCTTTATTAAGTTCATAAGCATGGGAATGAAAGTCGGTTGTTACAGTGAATTTGATTTCTCCTCCTCTGCCCAAAGCCCACGCCAGACTGTGCTAGCTGGCAAAACCTAGCAAAACAAGGCACGCTGGGCAAATTTGAGAGAAGTCCTTAAATAAAGATTTTGCTGCACTGACGGCGGCTCGGCTGAGAGGTAAGATGCAACCGTTTTGCTCTCCTAAGTTTTGAAACTCTTACGAGTTGTAACCCTGCAAAATTTTCTACCCTTTGGCTTTCGATGCAGTATGAATGAGTTCATCGGACTTCCAATACATACACGCAGTTATGAATATACGTGCGAGTATATATTATTTGATTTAGTGACACACTTTTTCAATTCAAAAAACCGTTGATAATTGAAATGAAAAAAATCATCATCTCAGCATACTCATGCATTCATGCTACAAGAGTGTTCATTCTTACACCGGGACTCGACTAGCCATATTCAGTGCCATATCCGATGGCAACGACCGTCATTTTATGACATCCCATCTGATGTGTAGGCGATTCCCTGGCATATCAGATCGAAAATGCCTTTGAACGATGAGGACTTGTGCTTCATCTGAGCGTTGAACGCTCTTAAAAAGTTAATTGAAGTGGAAAGCGAAGAAATTCTGCTGTTGATGAAAACTCCCCGTGGAGGATAAATCAGTTTATTGATAAGCGGGTGAAATTTCAGATGAAGGTGAAACTATTATATGATTTGCTGAGGTACGAAGGGGGATGAAGTAAAATTCATTTTAAAAAAAAATCTTTCGATAATCAATTGGCAGTTTCATTTATTTACTCATGCTTGAAAATTGGAAAAAATATATCTTTAAAAAATAACAAGTATTTAATTGTAAATTTATTGTAAATTTCCGCATCATAGCTCCACTTTTTCGCAATTTCCCATCATTCCATATTCTGTAAACTATTTTAATTACTGAACAATATCTTAAAACCCCTGTAAATACAGAATTCCTACGTTTTCTTATAAGAAACGGAGACCACGGTTCAACGCAATTTTGAATATTAAGAACTGTCAAAATATGGCCAGGCTGATGGCCAAGCAAATGGCATACCATATGGCCTGCCATTTATGGCATGCTACAGGCTGCCTCTACTAGCCATTTCCATGGCAAATCGAATGGCATGCCATGGGAATTTCTTGCTGCAGATTGAAAATGGGTGGACACGTACTACACTTCAAGAGCCTTTCATCTTCGTTAAACTTACATGCAATTTTCCGAATAGTGGGAAACATAACAAATAATATGTTAGAAGGGTTGAGAATGCGAGCCATGTATGCATGCTGTGTATTAGTTATTTTAGACAAAATGTAAAAAAATGAACAAATGCACACATACATAATGTAATGATGAATAATGTCTCGCGTTCAGTAACCAGCACTGATATAAAAAAAACACAACTGCAAAATCTTAAAAAATAGAATTTTTTTATAGACAACTGGTTTGTTGGTATAAGGGATAGCACAAAGTTTTACGTTTCAACGACACGCGGTATTCCCAAGTGGTCCCCCATCTAGGTACTAACTGGCCCAACACTGCTTAGCTTCGGTTATTTAATAAAATTTTAAATTTTTTTAAATTTTATAATTCATACTAAAATGGTGAATTTTTTGCCGGATTGTATTATTAAAGATAATGTGCAGAATAAAATCAAAAAAAGAAAAATTAAATGAAAATATAAGAAAGAATTTTCCTTTTCCTATCTTCTTTAGAAGGCCCTGTTTGCTTTAACTACAAAAATGTCCCCTTTTCTACCCGAAGTATCACTCGCCATTTTTAAATGTACAATAGAGGAAATAAACTTTGAGTATGATTTCCCATAATCTCTTTTGTAGCCTGTTTGCGGATTCTCTAATGAGATTTCTTTCGGCCAGCACTCTTTGTTTCCCTCCTCCTTACAGATGGGACTTAAACTTAATAATGTGACTTTTCGCAACATAATTTTAACAACCTTATGTTTTTAGAGATACAACCTATTTTTTTCCTATGAACTATAAATTTGATGAAATCCAAGTTTGATCTGTAGTAGTGTCGAATCTTCGAATCGGTTGAACCCGGCCAGAGAAGATTCACGTGCTGCCTTATTTTTAAGTATAACCTACCATATTGGCTTGACAGTGAACGATTATCAATCCTCAATATTCCTCAGTTTTATAAACGCAGAGCTAACCACGATGAATGTTTTCTTTTTAGAATTTGTCGCGGCTATTTGTTTTCATCTTTGGTGTGGTGTTTTACGGATCTCCATCATGACAGGCTTATGAAATGGAATTTTCAAAAGTTTAGTTCGTAATGCACTTTTTTCGCCAAGTTAATCTTATTAATTTATAATCTAGTTTTTTTTTTTTATTACATATGTTAACCTATTAAGAAGCTTGAGTTGCTTAGTGAATAGAAAACTGACTTCTTGTGTGTGGGGTCCCTGGTTCGAATTCAGGTTTGGACGAGGGACTGGGACTTTGAGCTCACCTAGGTCTGAATAGGTACCTGAATTAATCAGGAGTAAAATGGGTCATGGAAATAATCACTCCACGATCGTATTTACTTAGATTGTAAATTTGTGAATGAAGCTCTCTGCCAGCTGCAACCCAACAAGACCCAACAAGAGTTGTTTTAGGATTACTTTACTTAATTCTATTAATCTTTATTTTAGTTTTTGCTGTATTTTAATTTTGTACCTATATTCTTATTTTGTAAATATTTTTGTACTTTTTTCATTCATTTTATAAAGTGTCTAGCATGTTAAATTAAATTAAGGACCTGCCCCGGGAGTCGGAATAGGTCCCGGAAGTGCTTCAAGAACCAAAATAGGTCTCAGACCTATTCCAATTTGCGAAGTAGGTTCAAAAACTATTTTTACTCTCAGAGTAGGTTCGACTTTTACAACCAATTCGATTCCGGCGAGATCAAATGTTGGCCATATCGAAGCATATATAACCCAACCATATTTCAAAGCTTAAATGAAATGACTATGGCACTGGGCATGATTGAGTAGAGCCTGCTCATTTCTAAAATATGAATCAGGTGTACCTAAATCAATAGTCGAAGTAAGTTTAAAAGATTGAGCCGAGACCTTGGCATTATAAGTACACAGAGGTCTGTAGCTCTGCTCGTTTAGGATCATGGTTGTATTTGTTCGTCTTGTGTTGTCTTAAGAGCCGGCGACTGTGCATAGTACTAGCACTCCTCTAAGTGTTACATCACAGCTTTAGCGGCGACTAGCCATAACACCAGTGCTTCAGAAAACATGAAAAAAGTAGTGTACTTCAAAAACAATGGAATAATGGCCTCTCCCTTATATGCCTCCCTACCGCTATAGATAATCATTCGCATCAAAGAGTAATTCCCTGAGCCTTAGCATTATCATGGAAAAAACCTAATTTTTTTCAGGACTTAAGATATTTAGATATAGATTTAGATGTTTGTAATACAGTCTGCACTTTTTTGCACCGAAATTAGAAATATCCGGGGCTAAGATCGGTGCTGGTGCATCTGATCCGCAATATGAGTGTACCGCATCATGATTAATTGAAATTGGTTCAATGCAAACACAAACTCTCAAATTTTTGGCAGCTCGTGACTTCTCCTATAGCCACATCTACCCATGCACATTGTATTTCTGCAGAAAGTAAGTCTGAGAAAATATTCAATACTTTCAGATTTCGAAAACAAAGATCTACATATACCTAGCATTTATTTATTTATTTATTTATTTCAAACCAAACAACTTATAAATAACAATTTACATTTTTACATTTTTTTCAAGCTAAACTAAAATAAAACATGATAACATTTCCCAGACTTTTGTCTGGTTGTCAATTTGAGGCGGAAATTCCAAGGAAAGAAAATAAAGGAATTGGAAATTCAGCGCTATATTTAAAGCGCTTTTGAACCTGACTTTAGAGATAGACGGGGAATAGCAGTGGGAAAATTTGTTAAATATTTTACAACATCTATTTATTGGCTCTCTGTCACCATAAACTGTGTGGTGCTGGTGTTCATTGAGGAGACGTGTGTGCCTAGTCCGTCTTGCAGAATTATTGACAGTTATTTTATTGCAAATGCAGTCAACGTTAATCAAACCCCTAATCACATCAAAAATAAAACATGAACACAATAACGTTCTCCTTGAAGAAAGTGTTTTCAAATTTAAGAGACTTAACCTGTTACTATAAGATGGAAGGCTTTCAAAATCATGTGGATGGTATAGATCTCTCAGAGCAAAAAGAACAAACTGCTTTTGGATAGATTCTAGTCTATCGCCATGAATATTGAAAGTAGGATTCCAGACGATGCGCCCATATTCGAGTAAAGGACGAATTAGAGATATGTACAGAGTTTTTGTGACCCATATGTTCTTAAATTCTTTTGCGCGCCTCTTAATAAATCCCAGCTGCTTGCTGGCTCTTGCAAGTATTTTGTCGTATTGAAGGTTAAAGCGAAGCTTCTTATCCAGAACGACACCGAGATCTATAACACTATCTACATTCTTCAGCAGCTGATTATTCAGGCGATAATCGAAATTTACTGTATAGGTTTTACGGGAAAAGCTTATGGAATGGTATTTGTCAATATTAAGAAGAAGTTTGTTTCGTACGCACCATTGCTCAAGCGATAAGAGTTTTAACTGAAGAAATTTTGAGTCAGATTCCGATTGAATAGTATGGTACATCTTGAGATCGTCCGCATAAAAAAGATGTGGAATGTCTGATAGCACCTCCGATAGATCCGAAATAAAAATATTAAACAGAAGCGGCTTCCTTGCGGTACCCCAGAGGAAACGGTAATTTTTTTGGAGATAAAACCTTGGAATTTTACATGCTGTGTTCGATTTCTTAAGTAACAATCCAACCAGTTTAGCAAATTTCCTGAGATGCCAAATTTTTGCAGCTTAAATTTCAAAACATCATGGTTGACACGGTCAAAAGCTTTGCTGAAGTCAGTGTATATAATATCAACCTGACGTCCTTTTTCCATATCGCAAAGCACATTTGAAATCATTATGATAAGATTGGTAGTAGTGGATCTACCTTTTCTGAAGCCATGTTGTTGTTCGTTTAAAAGAGGGTCAACAACAATTGTAAGTTTTTCGCAAACTATTTTTTCAATTAGCTTTGGTATTGCAGACAAAATGGCGATGCCTCTATAATTCTCACCGATCGTTTGTCGCCACTTTTAAGAATCGGTGTAAGATGAGAAGACTTCCAGAAATGAGGAAATTTACCGCAATGCAGCGATTTGTTGAAAATCATCTGTAGGGGTGAAATAATCGTTTATGCACACTTAATTATGAAGCTTGAAGGAAGTAGGTCTGGTCCAGGCCCTTTTTTCATGTCAAGCTCTCTTATAGCTTTAGTAATGTCCTCTCTGGTTAAATATATTGCATCAACAATAGACAGCTGAGGTGTTCGGGAAAGTGGCATGTTAGGCGAGCCGCTGAGAGGAAAAAAAAACTTCCTGAAAATGATCGGCAAAGAAGTCACATATATTCTGTGGGTCAGAAGAAACTAAGTTGTTTTTTTGAATCAAAGTGGGATAGCCAGAAGCTTTTCGCTTGGTGTTCACAAAGTTGAAAAAAGTCTTAGAATTGTGAATTATGTTTTCGCCAACTATATTGACATAGCTTTCATATGCTTCGCGAGACTTTCTTAAAAATTCCTGAGCTAAGTCATTATATCTTGTCTTGATATCATGGCTAGCATTGCTATTGTTTTTTAGAATCTTATATAGTTTGTTTCTCCGATTTCGTAAACACCTCAGATTTCTATCCAACCATGGCTCAGACAGTTTGTTTTTTTTTTAATCTTGGGAACATACTTTTCAACTATAATAGAGACACTGCTTCGTTCAATTCTAAAGTTAAAAGTGTACTATTTCAGTCAATATTACTTAAATGATGGTTAATGCTATCATAATCAGCATTAAGAAAGTCATATACAACAGAATTGTTGTACGATTGTAAAGTTATTAGATCAGATATGGATAGCTCGACTGTAAAGGCAGAGTGGTGAAGAGTATTGGAGAAAAGATGCTCTGCGTCAACAGTCGGAGTAGCCACTACATCGTCGTAACTGTTAGTGAAGATAAGATTTAGTGCCATTGCAGCTTTACTGTACATCCAGTAAAAATGTTTCGAGAGTAGAATGTAAAGTTGGGATGAACACTAGTGCTGCCACTTCAGAACCTTCATATTTATCCAAAATCATCAAAATTAATAAGCGAATCGTATCCATCGCATCAAAAACTTAAGTAATGAATGTCAAATTGATACCTAGGTATAATAGCTCTGCTCGACTCTATAAAACCATTTTTGCCGGAAAAGTAATAATACATTTGCGAAAATTAACTTAAAGTCGACGATTCATATAACATCATGCAATAAAATTGAACATATATTTCAAAAAAATAATATCTTAATCGAAAAATCACTTTCAGCTTTTAAGAAATCGAATGCATAAAAGTCGGCCGAAGCTAAGAATATTTTCGTTTTAAATTTTGTTTGTTTTTTTTAGCAAATCCAAATGCAAAAGTACTCTTTCAGACGCTACTGAACTATGAGGGAAGTTCATAATAACAAAGATATAAAAGTGCTTACGTTGGAAGACATAAGAAAGCCATAAGCGTTGTTGACTTGAGAGTCTTCTGATTTTAACCTTATGAGAACTTTGTATGGCCATGATTTGTAGCAGGTTGTCCCGACTCCCAACCGAAACGATAATTGGTTAGACTTAATTTTTACAAATGTTTATGATGATTTAGTAACTAGCCCAACTAATGTCGCAGAGAATCTCTTTTCTAATAGCTTCACCAGTCCGCTCTTGCAGTTGAACTTTCCATAGTGTTTGACACAGTCAAAAAGTTTGTGCCTAAGATAAGGAAAAAATATAAACTGTCTGTTAACAAGATTCTCAGACGTCTGAGAAATCACAGACACCAACTTTACAAACTAGTGAAGAATCAAGTCGACGTTAGCCATCGTATTAAAGAAGAATACAATTATATTGCTCATGAATTCTATACTAAGTCTCATCAAGCGTACGACAGACACATTAAAACTACTGGTGAGAATTTAGTTTGCGACCCTAAAAATTATCACCACATTAAAATATGTGCTGCCATTATGGAGCTTGACAATGGCCCTGGACCCAACCTCTTCTTTACTACTTTTCTGAAAACAACTGATCTCGCCCTTTCATATTATATTCAATAGTTCCCTCTCCTCTTGGCTATTTCCATCGTATTGGAAATCTTCTTATATTGCACCAATATATAAATGTGGCGATAGACGTTTTACTCAAAATTATAGAGGGATCATCATTCTATCCGCAATACCCAAACTATTTGAAAAAATCATCTCTTTTGGTCGATGCTCGACTGAACGAGCAGCGGCATAGATTAAGGAAAGGTTGTCCTGCTACCACAAATATTATGGTGCTTGTATCTAATGTATTATGCAAAATGGAGAGAGGTGTTCAAATTGACGCAGTCTATACAGACTTAAGCAAAGCATTCGTCCGAGCTAATCACTCCATTTTGATCCCCAAGCTGCAGCACTTCGGAATTGCAGAATTTTTACTATAATAGCTTGGCTCCTACCTGCGAGATCGTTTCCGCGAATTCGTGAAATTCCAAGGTATTATTTCTAAGAAAGTCGACGTTGAATCTGGTGTACCTGAAGAAAGTCATCTTGGCCATGTTTTTTGAATATTTTTATATCAGACCTACTACATGCGGACGACCTGAAAATTTACCATATCATCACAATCTGACGCGTCCTTTTTTCAGTCAAAACTGACATCTTTAGACCATTGGTGCTCTGCGAACAAGCTCCTTCTTAACATTGCTAAGTGCCACGCAATTAGCTTCTCACGCAAAATTGCATGCGTTCATTGTACGCAACGCCTCAACAACACGGCACTCAGTAGGGTTTACAACATATTAGATCTCGGTGTCATCCTGGATGAAAATGTTCCGCTTCAACCTACATTACGATAGAGTACTTTCCCCAGCAAATAAACAACTGGGCTTCATTAAGCGACAAGCCAAAGAGTTTAAAAATCTCTGGGTTACTAAATTGTTATATATTTTATTCGTGCGTCCTTTTCTTGAATATGCGTGCACTATCTGGATCCCGGCTTTCGAATTTAGTCTATTCAGAAGCAGTTTTTACTTTTCGCTCTGAAAGATCTTTACATCTCATATGATTTCAGCAATCTACCACCATATGAATATTGCCTTAAACGTATTAACTTGTTCAAGAAGATTAATATTATCTGCCTGCTGGAGCTTCGATGTCATCAGAGACGTGGTTGATGTCGTTTACTTAAAGGAAAATTTTATGCTCAATCAGGCCTTGAGAGTCACAATATCCCGACGATTACCAACACAAGACAACATATGCAGCAAATGAGCCAATAAATAGGTGCTGCAAGTTATTCAATAGCATGAACCAGAGCTTTTCCCCGACGACATCTAAAGCAACATTTAAAAATAACATTATCAAGGCTCTCTCATCACAGTCATCCCCCTTCTTCCACCATACTAATATACCTGCATTCTCACAAGAGAGAGATATAAGGAAATGAAAACAGCAGTGGGAAGTGAAGAAATTTGCCTGAATCTGAGCGTTAGGATTCATGAAGGGAAACTATGGGCCCATGGGCAAATTTGTCAGACTTCGCCTCCGCGAACAGAGTTGGCCATGTGTACAATAGAGATAGTAGGTCATTTGACACGTTATAACAAAAAGCTCGTCAATTTTAGGTATAGGAGACACCAAAGGGAATATCTGAGGTAGTAATTCTCTCGATTTGTTCTAATTATAGATTTTACCTTTGTAGTAAAATTGGTTCACTAAATTTCGTATATGTATACGCTTATTTCATTTCCTTAAATCTCTCTGTTCTCAGCCTGCATTGAATATTTATTTACATTTATACTTTTTATAACTTAAAATTTATGTTTTTCGTTTGTATTTTTATTACAAAAAGTGTTTTTGTATGTTTGTATTTTCATTAATTCTTATTTATTTGATTCAATTTAATTGACATTTTATTTAACTATTATTTTGTGTTATTGTCGTTATTTTATTAACCTTGTTTGGTGAAGTATAAGCTATCCCAGAATTTCTCCGCTTCTTTGTTAAAATTCAGATCACTTTCCAACGAAATCATTTGACGTTCCTCAAAAACTTCTGCACAACTCTCAGCTAAGTTCGGAAATGCATTTGGTATTAAAATAAAAGATTTTTTCAGCAGCGGCCTATGTATTTAGAGGATTGAAAGAATTCGCCTACTTAGCTCGCATAAAATGTTGTATATTGTTGTGTTTTACCCTAAAAACAACTTTCGTTGATTCGAAATTCTCCGCGTTTGTGAAATAAAACAGTTTTTTTTACACAACTAGTCACACTTTTATTTAAATAAATAATTCTAAACTCTAAATCGTGTACCCTTTATTTTCTATTAATACTATTAACAGTCGCGTGACAATTTCACACTTAATCGCTTTTTAAAATAACCGCGCCCGGATACACTTTATTCGCTCTGTACGTAATTCGCATAATTTTCTGTATCAGACTATCGCTGTATACTAACTGATTGCTAAGACCTCTCGCGGCGATATTTATACTCGTGAGGTGAATTGTTATTGCTATTCTGGATTTGTGTCTTGGGATCTCGAAAGCTCTTGATCTGGTTTCTAGAAGGCAATTGTGAATTTCTATTGCCATATGAGATCTGATTGTGTCTTGGCTTTTGCTTCTAGAGCGCTCTAGCCTTCGTTTTACCTATAGATTAGGTGCGTTTTTTTGCTCCGATACAGAACAGAATAGAACTGTGGCGCAAAAATAACGACCTAGCACAAAACAACAGTGCATTCGTTAAGATTGACATAGGCTGCTATATTCGCTGTTGTAGCACAAAACAGCTGAAAATAAAGGGAGAAAATAACGAGTATAAACTACCACAATCGATAGATAATATAAAAAGAACTGAAAGACAATTACTTCTTTTAACTTTCTACACATTATGAGGGCTTGTTTTAATTTCCTAACTACCAAAACATTCAACATAACCTTGAAAAAACCAAAGCCACCTCACAGCAAAAAAAGACAACTTCTCATGAGCTTTTCTTTATTCTATCAGCACATTCTATAGTTCAGGACCTGAACTACAAATGAGGAATAGAATTTCTGTACTTGTGAATTTACTGGTACAGGAGTGTTGTTGTTTCCAATGCTTATACTCTATTCTCTACTGGATAGAGGAGCAAAAAAACACGCCTACTATTTTCATAAAACTTTTGAAAAAGGCCCGCTACGATTCTAGAATCGACCAAGATTTTGTACAAAACTTTACTTTGCACTTTATACACATCGCGTAAGTCAAATTTATTGTAAAGCCGTACTGGACGTAACCACAACCAGCAAGCAATTTCCTTGGATGCTATTTGGAAATTAAATCTATAACTTTTTTGTCTAGAAAAAAAATAGTCAGGAAATACACATGTTTCTAAGTGCAGCACTAGAAACATTTTCAGATTCATCGAGAACACTATTTACAGCCGTTGGCGATAAGACTCCGCATGAAATTATATTGAACTGTAACATTATATCATACAAAACCATGTGTAATAACTAAAACAGTATTATTTTTAGAATTGCTTCAAATATATTTAATTATTTCAATACATTATATATTGGAGCAAGAATCAACCACGCCTCCGGATTCTATTAGGCCGGCTAGCACGCCTGATTCCACCAGCGTTGGCCCTGCGGCTACCGCGACGATTACCTCCACGGTTGACACGACGACTTGGGCGTCTGCCGTTACGGTTTTGTCGGCGTCTTTGGTTTTGTTGGCGTCTTTGGTTTTGTTGGCGTCTTTGGTTTTGTTGGCGTCTTTGGTTTTGTTGGCGTCTTCGGTTTGCTTGGTTGCGGCGGTTTCGTCGACGATTTCGAATCTGGCGACGCCTTACGGCAGCAAGACGGTTTCTACGTTGACGTCTCAAAAGATTTATAAGAACTTCTTGTGGGCTGCGGCCACCAGCTCCTGGAGTGGGTGCAGGTGCTGATATTGGCACAGCAACTGGTGCTGGGTCAGTTGCTGAAGTAGGGTCAGTTGTTGAAGTAGAGTCAGTCTGTCTACCGTAACGAATAAGTTCCGATTCGTCAAAATCCTTTGAAAAACAGAATTCTATTGATTCATTCAAAACTCAATTGCCTATCGTATATATCTATACCTCAAAATAGTTCAATGACGTAGCCCAACCCGAGTGCAAGAAGATGGCCAGAGCCACTAACAGTCAAAGTAATATCCTCATTTCTCCGGATGGAAACGTTCAACTATGTCGAAAGCTGAACTCAAACCTAACTCTGTCGAAATGCAATCAGGTTTTTATATGATTCTGTCACCGAAAATTGCTGTTAGTACAGGTGCTTGAGAAAAGAATTAGTTTGTCCTTCAGAATAATTTTAATTTAATTGTTTCTTTCAACAAATATTTACAAACTGAAAGGTGTGGAATATTGAACAAGTATTGGTTGTGCGAAAGATAGTTAATTTTCATCAAGAACGATCATCCTATGAAGAAAATTGTTCAAAAAAATGTTCAAATTAGATTCCAAAAAAATGCATAGTATTATGAGGATTGCACGCATAAAAATAGCAGAATACAACCATGTCCGAAGTAAAAAAGCGAATATAAAAAAAACGAATATTCGAAACTTTAAAATGGACAAAAAAACAATAAAAATATAATATAATAAAAACTACAAAAACTGTCATGCTTTAAGTTTGTTTAATGTAGTAAAACTCATCGATAATATCAAGGAAAATTACTTGAATACATTAAAAGATATTTCCGTTTGTTTGTTTTAATGTACTTCCTCTGAATTGCATGCATACTTTATATGAATATATTGCACAGCATGAAAGGTTTTGACGATATTTTTTATATAACGATTCCTTTGTGTTCATATAGGACAGTCTAGCATGCATGAATGATTGGCATACATACTTAAGTACGTGCAAGACAAAATAATTACATACATTCAGAAAAATTTCATTTAATAGAATCAAATTCAAATCAAAAGTTGAAATACTTTTAAATAAAAAATCGAATCTTATTTGAATTCCACTTCATTATACAAATTTTATTTTCATATCAAAATTTTTCATCATTGAATGAAAAATAAAACATTAAAACAAACAAGACACACTTTGATACAGCGTTATTGAAATGAGGTCAGATTATTTGAATTAAAAAGAAACGTATATGACGCCAAATCATATTTGAAAATTTTTGATTTGACATCATATACGGTTCTTTTTAATTCAAATAATCTCACCGCATTTCAATAACGCTGTATCAAAGTGTGTCTTGTTTGTTTTAATGTTTTATTTTTCATTCAATGATGAAAAATTTTGATATGAAAATACAATTTTTATAATGGCTTTCATGCACTTTCTCATATCTTCTCCTCACATATCTTCTCCTCAGTCTGTAAAATCTATGTTGGCTGAGACTCCGAGTATAACCTTTATCCACAAAAACTTTAGGACAAGGTGAGACATACCAAGCGCAAAATAAAAAATGACTTCAATCACATGTTTTGGTAGAGCTTTCAAAAAATTTGATCGGAGCTATTTGATTAGCATCGCTACCTGAAATGGATTCAACGTGCGAATTTTCTTTTTCGTTTTATTCCTTGATTTTATGAAAATAGTAACCGCGTTCAAATAGTAAAATAATTACGGCAATCTTATTTTTTTATTTTATTTTTATTTTATTTTCAAAGAATTTCGTCTAATACAGACTAGTAGTGTTTACAGATTTTAAACTTACAACAAATCAGTCAAAATGGACTGTTTTTAGCTAAGCTCTTTTTCAAAGATGTTAAAGATAAATTAAAATCAAATAGATGATAATCATCGTTGAAATTTCTTTTGATGGACGAAACGGGCTCATTGTAGGCGTAATTGGTCCGATAGGCAAGGACAGATAAAATGTTGACTTGTCTCATTCTGTGACCCTTGGTATTGAGGCCAAATAAACCTAAAAGGTTTTCCGATGAAATGTTACCCATAAGGATCTTAGCAGCAAAGATGGTTTTGAAATTTTCACGTCTCTTATTAAGTGTATTCATGGCCAGTAAGTTTAGTCGATTGATGTAAGGAGGCAAGCGAAGAGGATCTGACCAAGCAAAATCACGCAAACAAAACCGAAGGAATTTTTTCTGAATGGACTCGATACGGTCCACATAAACCTGCTGATAAGGCGCCCAAACTATGCACGCATATTCAAGTATTGGTCTTACTAACGCACAAAAAAGAATCTTAGTAAGATGTATATCATGAAATTCTTTGGATCGCCTCCTCACAAAACCCAAGGTAGATGAAGCTTTTAATAAGATGGCGTTAATATGATCGTCAAAAGTAAAAGAATTGTTTAACAGTACTCCTAAATCGAGTACTTTGTCAGAATAGCTTAAGGGAATACTATTTAAAGAGTATTCAAAGCTCAACGGATTAATTTTACGCGTGTACGAAACAACGGTACACTTGTCAATATTAATTACTAATTTGTTAAGGTCACACCAGGTCGTGAGGTTATTAAGGTCAGCTTGAAGTTCCAAGCAGTCGTGAATATTAGATACCTTTTTAAAAATTTTGGCGTCATCAGCATATAGTAAAATTGATGAATGTTTCAGGACAGATGGTAGGTCATTTATATATAAAAGAAAAAGTAGAGGTCCTAAGTGACTACCTTGAGGAACACCAGATATGACAGTAATTTCAGATGATAGGGCGCCACGGATGGATACGCATTGGGTACGACATTCCAAATAAGATGCTATCCAGGAAATAAATAACTGAGGAAAGTTAAACGAGGACAATTTACACAATAAAATGGAATGATCCAGCTTATCAAAAGCCTTCGTGAAGTCAGTGTAAATACAGTCTACCTGAGATCCTGCCTCGATTGATGGGATAACAATATTGGAAAACTCAAGCAGGTTGGTAGTTGTGGATTTACCTTTCATAAAACCATGTTGGAAAGGAGATAATATGGATTTACTATGAACCGCCACAACATTACTGATAATCGCTTCAAATAGTTTAGCAACACATGGCAGTTTTGCGATGGGACGATAATTGCCTACAACATTTATATCGCCTTTTTTATGAATAGGTGTGACAATTGCGTATTTCCAGCCACTAGGAAAAATACCGAGCGATAGAGAAATGTTAAATAGGTAAACAAGGATAGGAGACAGGGAGGAGATACAATATTTTAAGATAGCACTAGGAATGCCGTCAGGGCCTGGTGTCAAATTATTGTCCAACTTCCTAGAAAACGCTAAAATGGTATCTTGGTCTATAAATAAGTCTTTCATCTCCAAAGAAGAAGTTGGGATCATTGTCATTGGTAGTGATAGTAGGATTTTATTTTGACTTTTTTGTCCATACATGTTCGCGTTTTGCCGAGAAGTCGAATACAAACACTCAAACACTTTCATTGCGTGCTGGTTCATCAGCGATTTCAGTTTCGTTTTCTCATCGCTGATGAAATGAGCTTTTTTCAGCAACTACTTATTACTTTTGCAACAATTTTTTCAATTTTTTGGCGATTCTCTTAAAAAACTTTCGGTTTCAACTGAAATGTTCATAAAAACTTAGCGTGTAATTTGTTTCGGCTAAAATTTAGCTTGAAATTTAGCCACAGTAGCATTCACATTTTCACGTGAAATGGTGCTTTCGGTATGAAAATGCAGATGGGATGGTCTCCACTCATTTCACACCAATTTAGAATGTGTAGACCAATCTTTCGAGCTAAAAAGTGACATTCGGTGTCAGTAAGCGTTTAAATTTGAAAATTGAGTTGTGCCAGTGTCTGCAGCATAACAGAAAACAAAAAAATTGATTAAAACTTGAAATAACTGATACTCTATCTGTCAGTAATCAGCAGGGTCTCCGCTTTTTTCGATTGTCAAAATTTTCTCTCCAAATGATGAACAGATAAAAAAAATTATCTTCACACTGAAGTCAATAGCCTTAAGGCATGCTGAAGCCAACACTGGGGATGTGTTTAATGTGCATGCTACTGCTGCTCCAAAAGCATAGCATCATTTTAGTAATTGTCAAAATTCGCAGTAGCAATGCGAAGCAAGTATGGGTTTTGGACAGACAAGACCAGCCTCGTAGGTCGCCTTTTAAACAACACAACTCAATAATAATTAGATTAACATTTACGTGGATCAGCTAAACACTTGCATTGGACTTTGGAAATTGCATGAAATTTCTGAAATTTAACTGCAAAAATGGGTAAAATATTCAAAGAGTTTCACATGTTCGTGACTTTTGACATCATGTCTGTGAAAAATGAGATAACGTTGAAAATTTGATGATACACGGTCACGGCCACTTGCGCGTCACAATGGCCTTCTAATTACTCAAAATGAGTTGCGCCGTGTCAAAAAGCCTACTTCAAACTCCAGTTGAGTTGAAGTGATTAAAAACCTATGTAGTTCATGACAGCACATTTTCAAATTTATTCTCCATCTTCTTTGTGAAAGCAGGAAAACTGCTTTTCATTTCCATTACTAATTAAATCTGACGTTTGAATATGTCAGCTACAAAGACTCATGCATTTTGCCTTAGCTACTTTCTTTCTACTACCTCCAAGCTGCGAGAAGCAAATAGCTGCTACCATAGCAGCTATTCTGAAATCTTGGGCAGCCCGAAGGTCAAAGAGCAAACATCGGAAATTATCTTTGTCGTGCCATTGGACAGCCAAAGCGGTTAAAATAGCAGCTATAGTTGCTACAGCAAGAATCTTGAGCACGCTCCAGAAAATGGAGTCTATTGACCACAGACATGTTAAAATTCATCTTCGCGCTAAACTCCAAATCAGATAAGGGAGACTGAAGAAGTCTTTCAAGACATTTATTGCAATTATATTTTGGTATTTGATCAATAGAATCAAATAAAGGGAATAACAAATAATTTTACATAAATATTTATATTTCACAAGGTCAAAAAAAAAACCATTTAGAAACACACAAAATCATCACACAAAATTGACAAATATTTAAATCATTATAAGTACTTTTACACTAATTGGGGCGCAGCATTGATTCCCGAATATTTTTTTCTAGTATAGCCCACAAATGCCCCATAGAGTTTAAATTTGGTGATTGAGGTAGAGTCTTTAATTGTTTTGGAGCATTATACAGGAATCACGACACGAAAACATACACGCTTGGTTCATTTTCGGGAGCCCCAATTGCATAGCACTCGATCGCGAGAATGTCCAAGTACTTCATGTTATCCATCTTGGCTTCTATAAACTCTAAATTGACAGCATAACCTGCACCCGTGCGGCTCTAACCATGGCACTGCCATTTCCGTGTTTAACCTTGCTTTGCAATTTAACCCTGTGTTAGCTTATCTCCAAATGAATTTATTATGTTAAATTTGCTCTATTCGATAAACAGAATGCTTTTTGAAACCCCGGGGCTATGATAAGCATAGACTTTGGCGAATTCCAATCGCTTCTATCGATTTGTAGAAATAAATGGCTATTTCCTCGCTGTTCGTCCGTTGAAACCTCCTTGAATGAGCGTTCTTCTAATTGCTCTCATTGATATCGCCTTTCGAATGATTTGTTCAACCTCAATGATAGGTTTCTTAAGGTTGCTTTGAACTTGCCACCGAATGCAGTGCTCATTCTTTGGCAAAAAAAATTCTTTGGCCCTCATATAACTTTATTCACCAAATTTCCGTTACATTCCCATTTGTTTATGATATTTTGAGCCGATGAAAATGATCGGCCAACTATCTTGTCAACTTTGCGATAAGTTTTCCCGTTAGGAACAAACTTTACAATAATTATCCTTTCCTCGCTGATAGTTCCCTTCCTTTTGTTTTCCATTTTTGATTTTCATCTCATTAATTATTTGAAATATTGCAAAGAGCTCAATCACTGATAAACTTGGACAGAAAAACGAAATATGCTTCCTTATTGACAGTTATAACGTCAATAGATATGAAATATTCTCTGCTCTTTCAATGTTGTGCCAATCAAAGGGTGCGTCTAGCCAAAAATTATAGCTATTGAAACAAATTCAATTTTTTTTGGAGATTTGTTGTACGCACGAGAGTGGAATAAAATTGATACAAACTCATACACACATAATTATTGTAATTTTTTAAATGAATTGCAATTTTCAGCAATTCTTGTTCTTCTGACTATGTGTATGCGCATACACGAAGGCAAATACAAAAACTCAGAAAGTTCATAACAAAACAAATAATGATCCCCCACATGAAATCCTTGTGATGGAAATTTATGCAGGAAGGAAATTGGAATGAAAAATTTAAACATAAAATGATAAAATGGGAGTAGGATTTACGGAAAACTACAGAACTCTTACGGTTGTCTTGAGATGTTCATCTTCTCATGTGCTCGAGTCCCACGTTGGGCGCCATTTGTTGCGACTGCGGAGCTCTGTCGAGCCGTCGTCAGTGCAGTATAATTATGTTTAAGGAATCGTAGTTAAATTTACCCTGCCTGCCTTAACCCCGCCGAATAGCTCAGTCTGGTCGTGGGCATTTGGGACCACGATTCCTTCGTGCTACGGCACGCACACGAAACAAACAAACACACACAGCCTATGGGGAAGGATAGTGAAGATTCCATGTGAGGGTCATTATTTGTAAAAAAGTCAAATCTACTTCATCCTTATTACAGTCTTTATTGTATCTTTTATCATTATATCAAATAACAAAATTGGAAAAGTAAATGCCAACAAACAAACAAAGAAGAAAAATAATAACTATTCAGCAAAAGAGATATAATAATCACTTAATAAATTGATATCCCAACGAAATAATACACTTAAGCAAGATCTCTACAGATTTAACTATTAAATACTGTGGGTGATTATTAATTCCACCCAATTCCGATCGGAATCGGTTGGTCCATGAATAATACATCGATTTATATTGGTGTAGTTTATATTCCACCCAGATCCGACGAATCGGTATACGACCATTTATGCGAATCTGTATCTTCCTTCGTATCATCCCTAAACGAAAAAGACAAAGTTATATTCCTGGGAGATTTCAATCGCCCCAATCTATGTTTCATTCCCGATGAAAATGACACTTACCTGCTCCATGTAAACCTTTCAGATCGCAACGACTTTAACCTTATGAGTACCTTCTATGGCAATGATTTGCAGCAAGTTTGTCGAGCTCCGAACCAAAACGGTAATTGGTTAGATCTTGTGTTCACTAACGCTTATGACGAAGTAGTGGTAAGTCCAACTAATGACATAGAACATCTTTTTTGTAATAGTTCGCACCATACAGCACTCTCAGTTGAACTTGCCACTCCTGATTCTACTTACTTAAGAACGTACAATAATTCAATTGTATATGACTTTCGTAATGCTAATTATGAAAGCATTCACCTCTATAGATTGGCCGAATATTCTTTCAACGTTAGACCTTGAGGAAGCCATTTCTACTTTTTACAACAAAATATTTGACGCCGTTGAGAGATATGTACCAAAGATAAAGAAAAAGAATAAACTCTCTGAGCCATGGCTTGATAGGGACCTTAGGCATTTACGGAATCGTAGGAACAAACTTTACAAGCGGATTAAAAACAATATTGACGTTAGTTCGGCTATTCAGGAAGAGTATAATGTAATTGCTAAGCAGTTTTTAACAAAGTCCCACGAGGCTTATGACAACTACATTAAGACTACCGGCGAAAATATAATCCGCGACCCGAAAAAATTTTATGATCTTCTATTGGTTATCCATCGTCGATGTTCTTTAATAATATCACTTCTTCCTTTCCCAATGAGATTTGAGATTTATTTGCAGATAGTTTTCAGACTGTTTTTAATGCATCAGACCCACCAAACTCACACATTTCTTACTCTCATTCCGCTCCAACAGCTTTGGTCAGCCACTTAGAAATTTCACGTGATGAAATACATAAAGCTATTTCGGAACTCGACTGCAACAAAGGCCCTGGACCCGATCTAATTCCTCCAACTTTCTTGCGAAAGTGTGTAGAGCAGCTTGTAACTCCTTTGCATATTTTTTTCAACAGATCACTTTCGTCTGTAGTTTTTCCATCCTGTTGGAAACTTTGCATTGCATTGCCATCTTATCTTCAATTCCGAAACTTTTTGAAAAGATTGTCTACGATAAAATTTCTCCCTTTTGTTGACTCCCGTCTGAACGAGCAGCAACATGGTTTTAGAAAAGGTCGCTCAACTACCACGAATTTGACAGTCCTAATCTCAGACGTTCTGTGTAAAATGGAGAAAGGATACCAAATTGACGCAGTCTATACAGACTTCAGTAAAGCTTTTGACAGAGTTGACCACCCTATCTTAATTTCAAAGCTTTTGAAATTCGGACTTGCCGGATCTTTGCATAGCTGGCTGACTTCTTACCTTCGAAATCGAACGCAATTGGTAAAATTTCAAGGAGTTTTATCGAAAAATATATCTGTTACCTCCGGTGTACCACAAGGTAGCCATCTGGGTACACTATTTCGGACCTATCTGACGTCTTAGCAAATATACCTCATCTACTTTACGCCGACGATCTCAAAGTGTATCACATCATTAAATCTAAATCCGATGCACTCTTTCTCCAATCAAAACTCAATTCACTTGATCATTGGTGCAATGAAAATAAGCTCTCTCTCAACATTGCTAAGTGCCAGGTTATTAGTTTTTCCCGAAAATGCACGGTCTCACATAACACATACTTCCTTGGCAATAATTTGTTAGGCCGAGTTGAAAACGTTGTTGACCTTGGTGTTATCTTGGATGAGAAACTCCGCTTCATCTTGCACTATGATAAAATAATTTCCCATGCAAACAAACAGCTAGGATTCATCAAAAGACGTTTCAAGGAATTTCGTAGCCTGTGGGTCACAAGATCCTTATACATCTCACTTGTACGCCCCATTCTCGAATATGCCTCTATCTGCTGGAATCCGGCTTTTAAAACCCACATTAACAGACTCGAGTCCATACAAAAGCAATTCTTACTTTTCGCATTGAGAGAACTATACAATCCTTACGATTTTAATACCCTTCCTCCTTATGAGTTTCGACTGGGTCATCTAAACTTATTAACACTTGCATCTAGAAGAAAGATGATTTCGGCCTGCTTCACATTCGACGTCATTAGACGCGTTATCAAAGTTGAATTCCTGAATAGTAAAATGGTATTAAATAACCCTGTAAGGAACACCAGGTCCTCTCGTTTACTTAAAGAATATCCACATTCCACTACTTACGCAGCTAATGAGCCGGTAAATAGATGCTGCAGAATATTTAACAGTATAAGTTTTCTGTATTCCCCAACGATCTCCAAATTCTCCTTCAAATCCTCCCTTTTCCAAGCCATTCATAACCCCTTATCTTAAGCTATATGTCAATGTTTTATTTGTTTTATTTGTTTATTATTTATCAATTGTTATTGATTTATTTATTAATTATTTAATTTATTTAATTTTTTTTTTCGTTTACACATATTTATTTCATATTGTTTATACCTTGTTTGGTTAATATATAAATAATATTCGCGTAAGGGCAATTCCACTCCGTTTTGCTCTTTTCATAATTCAAGTTTCTGACAATGCATTTCCAATCCTGGAGCGCGCGCAGGCGTATCTTCAAATCGCAGATTGGTAGTTAAAATCTTTTACATCACAATACCAAACAACTACCTACTACCCACTATGTTTTTACTGATTTTCGATGAAAATTAGTATTAGACTCGTTTCGCCGAAAATTAGTGTTTCTATATATATATATATATATATATATATATATATATATATATATATATATATATATATATATATATATATATATATACATATATATATATATATATATATATATATATATATATATATATATAATATATATATATATATATATATATATATATATATATATATATATATTTATATATATAAATAAATATATATATATATATATATATATTTATATATATTTATATATATATATATGTATATATATATGTATATATATATAGTATATATATATATATATATATATATATATATATATATATATATATATATATATATATATATATATATGTATATATATGTATATATATACATATGTATATATATATATATATATATATATATATATATATATATATATATATATATATATTAAATATATATATATACATGTATATATATATATATATATATATATATATATATATATATATATATATATATGTACATATATATTTATATATATATATATATCAGAAAAAATAAAGGGAGATAATCTCTGGAACGGCCGATCCGATTGAGCTGAAACTTTCGGAGGATATAGATGTATATAAAGAGTGGGTCCATGATTCGTCAAAATTAAGATATCCCTATATTTCTATACAGAGTACATTTTTGTTAAAAGTAAGTAATGGGAATGAAAAATCATGCTAGATCATGATAAAGAATTTGAAATTTTAAATCTTGTATGAGCGCTGAGTGCCTAAAACTAGGCAAGGACTTTTAACAAATTTTGATTTTTAACAATTTTGACAGAAACATTCGGTCATCGTGAAATTGGCAGAGCGTATTGCAACATTTTCGCGATTTGGCAAGTGTTGGAAAATAACATGCTCGATTTTGGACGTTTTTTTTGATGAAAAAAGTGCTCCCAAATAACCAAATTTCAATTTTTATGGCTCAATTTAGGTTCACTTTGTGTGTTTGTAGCTAAACTAATAGAATTTCATCGTTAAATTGATTGCAGATCACCTGGACGACCTGGGCAATGTGCCGCGCAATCGACTCTGGCCGTCAGTGCGCGCTCCACCAATTGCATACAGAAGCCGCCATTTTGTTTTTTTGAAAAATTCAACTCTACGATTTTATACTTTTTTTGTTAATAAAGATGCATGCAAAATATTTAATTGATGTCTCTAATAGTTTTTTTTTTACAACACTTTTAAAATGATACTGCTTTTTACCCGTTTAACAGTAGAATAACCCCTTAACGTGAAGCAGATCTGGTATATACTAGTACATAGTTTCCGGCATCAGACGCTTTCGTAAATATTGCACCAACAGATGCTTCCATTATATATTCATATGCAAAGCATTTACAATAGCTATGTACCAATGTTTAAATGTTCCGAGTTTTGAAAATTGTTCGTATGGCAGCTTCAAACAATCGCTGAAACTTTCGATGAAATCCTCGGATGAAACGAAATCGAAAGGATATGTTGATTTTAGCATGAGCTTGTTATGGCAGACTTATTGCTGTTTCGTTGGGAAAATGTTGCCAGCACTGAGCATTTTTATTATTTATGTTATAGTCGAGAAATGGTTTTTGTTGCTTTGTGTAAGAAATGGTTGATATGATACTACAAAAAAAGTGTATTACGCCTTTCCACATGTTTGATCTTCTTCGAAAATCAATTTTCTAGCGGGTCTGATGCGCTAAAGTTTTTTATAACATTAGGTCCGTTCTCTTAAGGTAGGTATCCATATGTTGTATTTCTTCCATATCGTATCCCTGTTGCGTATCATTCACTAAACGGATACGGTGTCCACACTACTCAATATTCCATGCATCATCAATATGATCCGTTGCAAAAAACTCGACACGCATCTGCAACGCTTTTATTCACTAATCTATAGTGTACAACGCAGCGTGTCCACACATGACTCCACTTCGTATCGTATCATTCCTTTGATGCGACGGCAAGAAACCGCCAAGTGACCGATCGAGTTCGTTGCGTTTCTTTGTATCAAATTTTGATACGCAACGAAGATACGTTTGTCTTATCCACTGATACTCAACGGTGATACGATACGCGAAAATAATACATATGGATACATACCTTTATGGTACGTTCGCACTGCACTCCCAAATCAGGTCGATTTCGAACTGACAACGAAATCAGGTGAGCCATTCTGCAGTTGGCACGCTACTTTTGCGACGCGCATAAATGGTTCTTCTCCCTATTGACCGAATCAGTCCATTCTCTTGTCTGTCTGTTCGTTCGTAGAATCTTGTAGTCAATTCTATAGCCCGGTCCCTAAGTGACTTCAGTCCCAAATCCTGATACAGAAGAATGTTCTTCGGCTCTTTTCTTAGTTACCGAGCTGTAGAAGCTGCCAGTGCAGAAGCGGAGGATTCTTCTTTCAAATATCTCCGCCTCTGGCACCGTAGTCTTTGAGCAGGTAATCAAGGATGGGGATGCATAAGTCAGAATAGCTCGGATGAGAGTCTGATAGCAAGTGGATTTAACTTTGGAGAAATAAGGTCGGATGCGTTGAAAAACAGATATGGGAGTTTTGATAATTCGCCGTACGTAAGGATTTGACTGCAGAAATTCATGAAAATCTATTGATAGGTACTTCAACAATGAGGTAAAAGTAATCCTAGAAGTTCCGAACAAGACAGCGAGCTTCTTGGTTTGGCATCCTCGATACTAAGAAGAACTGCGAAATACACAAAACTGAGTCTTACTGCTATTTGATTTTATGTCATCGCCGTATTGGAGGATTTGAAGTTGAGGTTGGCCCACTAAAATGGGAAGATCGCGGTGAATTTTTCATCTCTTCCGAGATTCCATACTTTATCAAATTAAATAAAAGACCTTCGTGTCAGACGAAATCCACAGGCTTCTCGATATCTAAAGCACATACTACTGTCGGAATGTTTTGCTCATTGAAAGAAAACTTGATCAACAGATGAGACACAACTTGATTATGCAAGTATGAGATGGCGTGCAGCGTCCCGTGTTTGCGCCTTAAGGCTGATACTGAGTTAATCGTAAAGCTAAATTTTGATGCGTCTCCATTATCTGGTCATTCTTTCGAGCGAAAATTTTGACAATGGATAAAAGCATAGACACTGCTCCTTTCTGACAGATAGAGTATCAAGAATTTCAAGTTTCGATCGATTTTGTCATTGAAAAGACATTTGTGCAGCTCAATTTTCAAAACCAAACACCAAATGTAACTTTTTATAAATTGGTACTCTTTATAAATGTTTATAAATGGCGTGAAATGATTGGAGATGTAGCGCCAATACAAATCACAAAGCGCCATCTCTATGTAAGCAAATAGTTCAACGCTAGCAAAAACGTTCAACGCTGGACAGCAACTTATTCTTCTCGAGCGTGTGCGAACAACGAAAGAAGTTTCGCACATACGTACGCTGTTTAATTTGAAATTTAGGCGTGTTTTTTTGCTCCGATGCAGAACAGAATAGAACTACGCCGCAAAAACAACGATCTAGTATAAAACAGGAGTGCATTCGCTAAGACTGGCATAGGTTGCTGTATTTGCTGTGGTAGCACACAACAGCTGAAAATAAAGGGAGGAAATAGCGAATATACACTACCACAATCGATAGAAAATAGAAAAAGAACTAACAAAAAATTACTTCTTTTAACTTTCTACACGTTATGAGGTATTTTCCTAATTTCCTGACTACTCAAAACATTCAAAATAACCATGAAAAACCCAGAGCCACCTCACAGTAAAAAAGGCAAATTCTCATGAGCTTTTCTTTTTTCGGTCAGCACATTATATTGTTTAGCACGTGAACTACAAATGAGGAATAGAATTCCTGTACTAGTGAATTCATTGGTACAGGAGTGTTGTTGTTTCCAATGGATAGAGGAGCAAAAAACACGCCTATTGTAATTTTCTAGAGAATAATAAAAGCCTTGTCATTCGATAAACTGTGTGTGCTTTACATATAGGGAAGCTAATACCCCCATGGAGACAAGTCTTAATACCATCTAGATTTTAATATCAAAAGCAACTTTTGACGGAAAGAAGCAACATTTGGCCATGGCCTTCATATAAAAGGCCTATCGCAAAAGCAATTAACGTACAAGATGGTGGACCTAAGCTACTTTTCCCAACCAATCCACACATTGATGTTTTTTTATGGTTCTAAAGAAATTCACGAGATCCACCTACTGGAGATATGAGAAAACTCATATGTCATGTTAATCAATGTTTTTTGGGATCTTTAATAAGCAATTTAGATATAGAGCTCTTAACATCAGACCTCAATTCATCGTTTCGTTTGGATATAATAATTTGCAGATTATCTTAATTTGTAAATTTTTAAAGTGGAATAAATCCTACCAACCACAGTCGACAATTGTTGACAATTCACATTGCCGAGAGTAGGTGGCCGGTATTCCAAATTGCAAAATCACACTTATCCAAAATATCTTTTACGCGACAAAAACTTCGAAAGCCGTCTCCAGATAGTAGGAAAATAGACTCTATTCCTTGATTTAACCGAACAGCACCATTCACATTATCGATTGTCAAAGAAATATCAAATAATTGTCATAGTGCAATTGCCAAGAAATCTTAATCCCGACAATTTTAAATAGTAGCTTAATACCTGTCAGATCGCAAGTCCCGATAGGCCTATTATATGAAGGCCATGGTACAACTCATGCTTATTTTGAAACAAAAACAAATTTCACGTGAAATTTTGTAACAAATTTCACGTGAAATTTTGTAACAAATTTCACGTGAAATTTTGTAGGCCATATTCTTTCAAAAATCTTCCCCATATTAAGAAGCAGAGAGATCGGGCGGAAATTGTTGACTTCTTTCTTTTTTACGAATGGAACAATCTTCGCCACTTTCCATGAGCCTGAAAAGTAGCTATTGTTCAGGGCATTGTTAAATACAGTAGAGAATCCCGAGCATAGAGAGTGGTAGATGTTAGTAATATGTGCGTTTTTTTTTTGCTCCGGTGCAGAACAGAATAGAACACTGGCGAAAAAAAGGATCCAGAACAGAACAACTGGTGCATTCGCTAAGGTTGCTATAGGTTGCTACATTCGCTGTGGTAGCGCAAAATAGTTGAAAATATAGGGAGAAAATAACGAGTATAAACTACCACACTCGATAGAAAATATAAAAAGAACTAATAGAAAATTGCCCCAGTGAATTCACTGGAACAGGAATTTTGTTGTTTCCAATGCATCTGTTCTGTTCTGGATAGAGGAGCGAAAAACACGCCTAATGAAATTAGACATTCCATCATACCTAGAAAACTTCTTGCTTTTTATACTGCGCAGCAGTTGTGTCAAGTATCCACTATTAATAAAGTGGAACTGATCATTTGCATTTTGCGGATCATCCGAAGAATTTTCGGCTGTAAATGTGGCCAGTGGAACCTGATGTATATTCTGGAAGCGATTATCATCCTCTTTTACCATTTGGCTGTTAGGAGCAGAACCGTCGAGTGGAATAGCATTCAACTGGGATTGGAATATTGATGCAAAGAGCTCTACCACCATCTCCTGGCTTTTATATTTTCCAGAGAGCAAATTGGTTTTTTAAATGTGTCAGGGCCGGGCCTGGTCGGATGTCGGTCAACCGCTGCACAAGAAGTTCACTGCGACATTTACCAACCATTTCATGAATGATTTTCTGATACAGCTGATATTCGAGAGTAGTGCCTTGTACAATGGGTGGGTACGCAAACATCCGCTTTAACTTGCAGCGCCAAATATGTCTTACTTTCATGTGCTTAATAATTTCCGGCGGTAGCACCATGATTTTGGTATTTATTAAATGATGTAATTGACGGACTCTATTATATTATCAATCTAACGTAGCAAATATATATTGGCCAAGGCCAAGCCAACTACTTGTGAGCTTGTGAACCAATATGTGGACGGCATTTGCCAGGTCGTCACGAAATTCCTTTGACTGGTGGCTAAAACCCACAACGAAAGGAAGTCGTATAAGCGTCGGTGAGTCCTGTCAAAGTCTCTTGTCTGGACCGTTCACACGCTGGCACTTGCCTGCTTTGTATTTGCTGCATGACGGTTCGTTAAGTTTTCCTTCACACAAACATCAAGATTTCCCACCGCAGAGTCGATGTCTCTGAAATTTGCTCCAATCGGTGTTTTTGTAAGACCTGCTGGTCTAGGGGTCTTTCCATGAGGCTGAAAGTCTTGCTGAGCTTCAGTCGATTCTTCACTGCATACTGATCAGACATACCTACTTGCGTCCAGCAGTGTGGGGAATCAATACTGCTGTACAGGTCGTCTGATAGAAGAAAAAAATCTATCGTTGATGTACTACTTAGTCTGGTTGATGAACTTGTAGCAACTATTTGTAAGCGAATGGAAGGGCTATTTAGTTACAGCAACACCCTACCGTTTCCATTCGTCACAGAATCTCCTCATGGTGGGTGTCTCGAACTAAGACCGCCACCGGTGAGTGAATTTTTATACTGAGATGTTAATGAGTTAATTACTCCGAAATCATGCAGCAGACTTGACTTTGACGAATTACATCGAACGAACAGAGAAACAACAAGTATTCGCCTGTGATCCGTTGTTTTGCAGCTATAGCGAAGCACTTAAGATCAGGGACCACAATGGGATCAATGTCTAGGTTACTCCTAACTAAGAGTGCAGAACCGTCATTTTAGTTGTCAAAAGCTCTGGTGTGCCCTCTGAAACCTTGAAAGATGATTTCCTGAAAGTTTGGTTCTGTTATCATTATTAATTCTGATTTCAATACATCAAGAACATGTTGAGCAGACGATTTTTGCACCATCGAGATGAGCGAAGTGCCATTGAAAGTGGCCACATCCATCAACTTATTTAAGAATGGTAGTCAACCTCTTAAGAGTCGCAACCAGCCCCTCAACATTTGTTCCCGTTGCCAACACTTGGCTGATAAAATCATTTATGGGAATTACCGTGGAGAGCTTGGAGCTCGCTGAGCACCAGAAACCGGCGAAGCTATATCATAGCATAAGTACTAATAAATAGAACGGAAAGAACGGTATTGATTTACGGGAGAGAATGGCAGGGAGTGAAGGATTTTCCATCAGCTGGCACCTAAGAAGAACCAAAACCAAAATAAGTTCACTTTATCATATGCAAAAGTGAGAGAAGCGTACTCTCAAATGACAGGTGAAAATGCATAAATCAGTGTAGCTGATAGGTGAGAATGTGTTGATGTCATAGGCGCGCCGTAGGGGGGGGCCAGGGGGGCCGGGACCCCCCCAGACCCTAGGTTGGCCCCTCCCAGAAAAATAAATATTTCCAACAGCAGACACTTAAGTTTTCGCCTCTTAGGTTTTTGTGGCTACAGCAAGAGTTGAGTAGTGCAGTAGTGTAAGCCTATACCAAAGCATACACACTACTTATAACATAGAGACTGTGTTATTTGCGGTATTAATTACGACGTTATGGGACTTATTTTGAGAAATGGACCGCAATATTTAATTTCGTTAAGTTATACGTTAAGAAAAAGACGAAAAGCGTCTCGCCAAACATCCTTTTTTTATTAAGATTATATGTTCATTCCTACTAGGCAATATGCAGGTATTTAGATAAGAACACTTTTATAAACTGGCGTTTGGTGCACTTATGTTTTTCACAAAACATACTCTAAGTATTAAAATGGTAGGCAATAAGGTAATTAACGTAGAATACAATTTTCGAAGTCATTTGGAGAATAAAAATGGCATCCCGCTACTTTTATGCTATCTATGACCTACTTGGTTTACACTCAGGTTAAATGTGTGTGAATTTCATTATAATTTGATAACTGCATCGGAAGTTAAAACGCATAGCACTTCAATTTCACCGAGCGTTTTTTCATAGTGACATAGCCGCCACATGGTTCTTATCATAGTCATTAAACTTTTGTCAGACCTTTATCTACTCAAGACCAGTATATCCTATGAATTTTATCTGGTGGCGAGATACCGTAACCGCAAGTTCCAGGTGCTAAAAATATAAATAATTCGGTGCGATTGGGAATTTTACAAGTTTAGATTTGACTGTATAAATATAATATCAAATTCATCAATCATTTGCATTTTATTCTAACAGCCGTGTGAAAAATTTGTGTTTACGTACTTATGGTAGCTACAAGGTAGCCCAGACATTATTTAAAAACGACAGAAACTTATTTTTTATGCCCATTTATGAATCTTGTAAATTTTGTGATGATCTGATGACTAGGTGTGAAGTTATCACAATGCGAAATTTTCCATAGAATTTCCATTGTCGCCAAGAATACACCAAAATTTCAGCTCGACCAAGCTTCGCGATCCGGATATGAAAACTCTACTAGTGCTTGGAAGACAGTAAATATATGGTGCTTGAACAGTCTTGAAAGATTGTCAAGATGAACCGAAATTATTTGGAAAAGGCTATCGACCTTACGACGTGTCTCAGTCGCCAAAGACGTGCTTTCAGAGGACATGATGAAAGTGGTGCCAGTGATAACCATGATTTTTTTTTTGGAATGCTGTGAATTATTCGCGAAGCATGATTCAACTTTTGGAAAACATTTTAAAAACAAGGTTGCAAACTATTGTAGTGGCAAAACACAAAATGAATTAATGAAAATAGTTGCTGAAATCGTTTGCGAGGATAATACAGCTGAAATAAAAGAGTGCGGACTGATATCCATTATGGCAGACGAAGCAAGGGTTCACAAAAGGAACAACTCTCCGTGTTTGTCAGATTTGCTAAAGAGCTAGCTGTCGAAGAAAGTTTCTCAAGCTTTGTATACTGTTTAGGAGCTAGAAATGCCTCGAATTTAGCAGATATAATTTTGAGCCTGTTATTCAGCTACGGGCTTAGCGAATTGCCTGTTGTTGGACAGTCTTATGATGGTGTTAGTGTCATATCAGGACAAAAAAGTGGTGTACAAATCTTAATTTAGATGAAAAACCCTGTAGCCACATTTGTACACTGTCTAACTCATAAAATTATCCTTGTTGTGATGGACACATTTTTCACAATCGAAACGTGTACATCCTTTTTCAATGCCATCGAATCCCTTTACCTACACTTTTCGAAGCCATCTCAACACGAAATGTTGAAGCAGCTTAAAGAGACAGTTGGTCTAAATACAAGGCGTGGAATGAGAAGTTTAAGCTCGACTCGTTAGTCATGAGATTTCACAATTGCAAATATGTGGTCGATAGCTGTGGGACTATGAAAAAGGCTTTAGAAAAAGAAATGAATGAGGGAAAATATAACGACTCAGTTTATTCATTGGGGATCTTTCATTCAATCAGTAATCCTAAATGTGTAGTAAATCTTTTCATCTTTCACCATGTTCTTTTTATAACGAACATGTTAAGCTCATATTTCCAAACTAAAATTACAACTCTTAGGGATGGGATAGATCTTGTGGATGGAACAGTTAAAACACTACTAAGTGAGCGATAAGACTTGTATTTAGTTTGGGAAAAAATTAAATCTTTTGCAGAGAAGAACTGTTTGGATCTCACATTTCCCAGAGGATCGCGAAAACGGAAAACAGCAAAAAGCACTAGTTTCAAAGGTTTCATCTAGCCTCGGACACGCAGTTAGGGCTGAAAAGCTATTCCTGCAAACCAAATGGCTCGAAAAGAGTAAGTTACAGCACTTTTCATCTTGCCAAATTATTTTTGCTTTTTCTAGGTTTTCTAGCTAACAAATGTTTGAAGTAAGAGATCAATTTCTTCCTTCTAAGCTTAATATATTTCAATTTCTTCAAAGATATTTTGAAGCTAAGCTATCCTCTTCTTCAAGTATAAGTTGAAATATATTTAGCTTCTAAACGAAAAAATATTCTTATATTTCTTATTATTTCCATTCTATTCCCTTATAATTCATACAAGCTTTCTTTCTTAGCGGTCATAGGTAATTCATGTGTAGCTCATACCTACCATTCACATTATATGCATGTGGTAGTAGCTCATACGTATTCACAGACAAGAAGTTTATTTGATAGTGCATTATGCATTAGCAAATAACAAAGAATAAATCAACAAATATATAATGTATTAATAAATTATATAAGTTGTATGAACAGTACGTGTACCTTACGGAAGACAAAATCATCGCATGTTTTGAATCTTTGGGTCCCTGGCCCCTGCCAGATTTTAGGCCACGGCCCGCCTATGGTTGATGTGCGTATAATCCCATTAAGAAACAGTAAGCGCGGCGAACATTCACTGGCAACAAACGAAATTATCTGTAGTACATTGCATAAAAGTGTCGGAGATTTTCTTTTTATTCGCCAAATGGTATCGAAAGTAGTATTCCGCGTTAACAACTTTTCGCTTACCATTTTAGTACTCAGGATACGTTTTAAGAAAATCAATATTGCAAAAATCGCCATTCGTTAAAATAATCTCTTCGGCAAAGCACATGTATATTGCCTAGTGGGAATAAAAAACCTATCTGATTGTAGCAGCGTTGCTTGGCGAGGTACTTTCTGTCCTTTTTCAAATTGGATATTGCTATCTACTTCTCGCAATCAGTGGGGAAATATGGAAAATCTGCTCGCATAGGCCGTTCTTGGCTTGGTGTTGGTTGACGGCCATGAAAAATGTCATCTGCCGACGCAGATCACTGATTTCTTTTCGCAGTGCTCGATTCTCCTTTTCGAGCGTTTCACCTTTTTTTGCTGCTGGATTCTCCTGGGCTGGTTCATCTACTTGAGCAGCTCATCCTTTCCAAATCTATATGTACGAAATATCGATATTTGTCACAAAATTCAATATATCTAGCTTCGAAAGGAAAAATCGGTTTTTTTTATTAAAATATATGTATATAAAGTTGCTGAAAATATTCGACGTATATATGCATGAATATTTTCTTTTCTCCTTTTGGGCTCCTTTTGTGACAATATCCAATATTTTACATTCAAATGAACTTTCTCTCTCCTGGATGGAATTCAGATGGCACTAGATTCATTCGAAATCAGGTCGATTTGGAATGTCAAAAGTCGAGATAAATATAGGGTAAATCTGGTAGATTTGTGGTCGATTTGGTCTCAAATCGATTAGCTGATTGAAATTACGTGATTTGTTCTCAGTGCGAGCGTACTATAACTTCTCAGGGAAAAACTTTTGGAGCTGAAACTTATTTCTGTGGTGGGAGAAAATTTGCCAAAAACTAAAAAAATAACCGAGCAAATTTGCAAAACAAGAAAAACAACCAAAAGTGACGTCTACGTTCATATATCGGTACACACAAGCAACTTCAAATTAATCAGCTTTGGAGCTACTTAACCCAACGCCAACCGAAAAATTTCAAGCAAATTCTTACAATTTTTGATGTCTGCAAAAATGACGTTAAGTAAAAGTCAAGGCAAGCATTTCTGGTAATTTTGTGGTGCAAAACGCTTGTGTACGTTGTTCAAGCGATTGAAAAGTAGTCATTTCGACTTGATAGACTAAGAACGCCAAGGCCAGCTGAAAAAAACCCAGATGCCGAATCGCAAACACTATTGGACGAAAACGATAGATACGCAAACTAAACAAAAAAATGGCTGAGAAGTTAAATGTCAGCTACCAAACCATTTCTGATCGTTGGCGTGTCATGAAAAATATCCAGCAGTTAGAAAATGGGTGATGACAGAAACATGAAAAAGCGAAAAACGAGGTGCGAAGGTTTGCTTTCTTGGCATGAAAGAAAATATTTCTTGCGTCGGATTGTGACGAGACGAAAATTGGATATGCTCCAAAAACACAAAAAAAAACATATTTTGTGATCAGCTCAGAACTCTTGCCCAGACCTGGTTCATTACGATTACCTCTTGTTTTCGTCTAAGTGTCTCACACTTTTCCAGAAACACTTCAACGAAAACGGCTTTCTGACTTGATCACCTCCAAATGAGAACATATTTTCTGGAAGCGCATCCACAATTTAAAGGGCAGAAAGCAAAAATGTATGCCTAGCGATGGCTGATACTTGGAGCCAGACACTTTTTTATCTATACTTCGAATTAAAATTATTATTTAAGAAAAAATAATAATTATTGACCGGCACACCTGGCAATGCTTCGAAAGATCGCTTCATACAAACACCTCATTTTTTTTTCATCATATTTCTAACGTTTTATTTAATATATATTATCAACATACATTCTTATTTATTCACCACTACTTATATTCTGCAAATCTAATTTCTAACTTCTTTTGTTTGTTAGATATAGCTAACTTATGTTAAATAAATCATTGTTTCTTCTTAGAATAGAGCTCATAGGCAGACGGATCCTGCAATGAAGGATTCTTGGGTATATTCTTTCGTATGACAGATAGAAAAATAACTTAAAATATGCGCAGCGATCGCAAGGATATTCGGGAGTTACTATGAATTCATGATTAAAATACTTAATTAAATGCGTTCCAAATACCATACTTATTGCGTTGCTGGTACCCCAAACTGAATAAAAAATTACGTCAATCAAAATCAACCTATCGCTAGGAAATTGTTGCTACAAGGCCAACATGCTCATCAAATATTGGAAGCAAATTCAAACAAACTTGAGTAAATAATCAATAAGAGAATATAATTCGAAGCTTTTATACGACAATGAAAAGTTGCACATTCTATTCCTGAAACAACCCATATCAATTGATAATTTGAATTAAGTAAATTTACCTTGTCTTGAAGAAATTGGTTGCCAAATTTGACGGCTTTCATTGTGTATATTTTGCGGAAGAGTGTAAATAATTTGCAGTAATTCGTCTACATAAGTGGATCGGTAAGAAATCTTCGCACGAGTGATATGTTTCTTCTTAATTTCGACACACAAGGTAAATATATATTATTTAATACTTGAACCAATATCTTAATTAAGAGTTTGAGCAAATGATACTACAATTGGAAGAATGTCTTAACAGAATGAATGTCTTTAGTAAGAATGTTTCTAGGTAAAAATGTGCAGTCAGATTCTATCACTAGTTAGCACACATGTTTCCGAAAAGCACATAGAAACCAACAGATCTTTCCATTCTCCTATCTATATATGAATTGGAAAAGCCAATAAGTAGCGCCAATGGTCGCAGCTTATAAAAGCATGAACACCCAAAATCATTTGCTAATTCTTTAGTATCTGCTCGTTTTGCTGAAGCTCAAACAGTGAATTTTAATAATCCATTGTGTGTGTGTGTGTGTGTGAGTTGGGGGAGAGGTGCACTGGCGCCTCTAAGCACTCAGGCCAAAGGACCCATTGTACTCATTTCCCCCTGCCTACCATAGTTTCCCAGACCTCTTGATAAAGTCTAGGATCACTGATAGGGGAAAAGAGGCTATCGTCTGCATGCGTGCAACATCCCAGCCAAAGCATTGATATCTGAGACGCGCAAACGCTGGGCATTCACAGAGGAAATGCTCCGCAGAGTCAGCCTCTTCTAGACAGGATGAACAGAGGTCATCCTGTGCAACACCTATTCGGTACATATGTCCTCCTAGGCAGTTGTGTCCAGTCAGAATACCTACCATGGCCCTGCAAACTTTCCTGCTCTTATTGAGCAAGAATCCCGCAGTCACATGGTTGGGTTCTGAAAGGAATACCTTCGTGTGCCTGGCCACACCGGCAGCCGTCCATCTATCTTTGTGAGCATCATCTACCCACTTTCGAATAATGGCACGTGCAGATGCGGTCGGCACACCCAAGGCGGGTTCAGGGCCCCGTAGCGGAAGTTCCGAACCTTGCTTCGCAATGACGTCAGCAATTTCATTAACCTCAACACCACAGTGCCCCGGTACCCAGAGCAGATGCACCCTATTGAATCTGGCGACAGAGTTCAATCGTGCTCTGCACTCTTGGACAATTTTCGAGTTTGTCAGGGGTCTACGCAGCGCCATCAGTGCAGCTTGACTGTCACTGCAAATAGCAATGCTCTTTCCCCTCCATCTTTCCTCAATTGCCCAACAGGCAGCTCTCAGGATAGCAAACATTTCTGCTTGAAAAACCGAAGCGTGCTCTCCAAGAGAGAAAGCCCATCTGCCATTCGATGAATGTAGATAGACACCAGCTCCAGATCTACTATCTGACCTCGAGCCGTCCGTGAAGAAGATCTCCGAATATCCCCTCGTACACAGATCCGGATCATCCCAGTTACTTCTGCTTAAGAGGATTACTTCGTACCTTCTTCTGAAGTCGAGGAAGGGCACCCGAGCGTCCGAAGGCATCGCGAGAATCGGAGAGATCTCACACATCGACCTCCTAATGAGCAGTGCCCCACATCGTCTTCACCTACCCATAAGCCAAGCTGAGCTAGTCTATGGGCAGAGCTCATCGCCACACTCTGAACTTGAATGTCGAGAGGAGGCAGATTGAGAAGCGCATCAAGGGCCGCACCCGGAGTAGTGCTCATGGCACCACAGATACCCAGGCACACCGTCCTTTGCAGCGTGGCTAACTTTTTCCGAGCATACAATAGCCTCACGATAGTCCACCACACCACCGATGCGTATGTGAACATCGGCCTAATTATTGCTGTGTAGATCCACATCACTACACGAGGCTTTAGACCCCATGTGGTAGCAAAAGCTCTCTTGCACTGCCCGAAAGCTTTTATAGCACGAGTAAGCTTCACTTCCACATGTTTCTTCCAGAGAAGTTTTTTGTCCAAGATTACTCCAAGATATTTGACTTCATCTGAAAGTTGAAGTGTTACACCCTTCATGATTGGAAGCACTAGTCCTCTCAGTTTTCTTTTCCTGGTAAACAAAACAAGTTTCGTCTTACCAGGATTCACTGTTAAGCCGTGCCTCGAACACCAGCTGCCAATCAGATCCAATGCACGCTGTGTATTTCTACATACCACATTCAGATCTTTACCGACAGCCAGTGCGGCCACATCATCAGCATAAGCTTGTGTGTGCAGCCTTTCTTGTTGCAGTTCGTTAAGCAGGGAGGATCCAAGTAAAAACAACCACTATGACTATGAAAGTTGGTCATTTGCCTCATCACTAAAAAAACTAGTGACTGATTTTTGTAGACTGAATTTCGAAGAAAAGAGTGGAAATCTGTAGATTTTATGATATAGATTTTATTATGACCCGAAACCAAATTCAAAATGTTCAAGGCCTCAGCTAACAGGTAATTTGGTGAAACGACATTTTTCAGGAAGGTTGATGATTCGAAGGATTTTCTTCACGGACCTGCTTTAGATACGGGGTTGTCCGCACACTCATTAAAAATCATTCAAGTCTAACTCTGGCTAACAAAAATATTCCCTGCAAATTTCGTAATGATTTGAAGTTTATGTTAGAAGCTATCTCTAATAAAATTTGGGGAAAAAATTTATATACTTTTAGGCACTCCTCGCTCGCCCGCATAGGTTTAAACATTTCAAAAGCGTTATCATAGCCAAGCATTAAAATTTATCAGTTTATGTTTCGCATACTTGCTTTTCCAAAATTATTCTTCCCATCGAAATATAAGGGTCCCTGAAAATTAACTAAAAAGCGGGCCACCATCAAAGAGTTAAAAATACCTTAATTTGAACTTCTTTCTGTCAAGCCATTAGTCTGTCAAGGATTTCCAAACCCCAAAATCTTACCCAAACATCAAAGCTTCTACTGTAAAAGACCATGTTCTTGCCAGTACTCATACATGGGTCCGATACTTAGGTGCTCAGCAAAAAGCACTCTCTCTTTACGGTAGACGACAGCGGGGAAGACTTTGCTTATGCTGAAGGGATGGCGTTGACCTAATCGGATGACATTGGCTTGCGATTTGGACCGATGGAAAATTTGTTTGGATCCCGATGATGATGAATTTTAGCTTACTATGGAACTACTTATATACATCTATACCCTCTGAAAATTCCGAATCCATTGAATAACACTCTCTAGAGATCATCTGACTGACTGAATCTTTTTGCTGGTATATACATAAATATATATAAGTTTATAAAGTTTATAGGCAAAGTGATTCTAATAACAATTTCTTCCAAAAAAAAGTAATAAAATAGATACACCTTAGAGCTATGAGGAGAAACCTAGAATATTATAGTCAGTTGAAGAAATGTACCAATACCTATCAAACAATCCCTTTTTCTCTTTCGATATTAGGCAAAACGACGTGTTATTGAAGTTATTTGACAAATTATCAATTCATGACGGCAAAATATCATTTATTCCTGTACGATTTTTCATGAATATGAGTATGTATGCCGGATTCGCTGATCCACTACCTGCAGAATCTATTTCAGTTTGGTCAAAATATTAAGCAAAAAGTCGTTGCAAGCCCGAAAAGAAGCGGAGGATTCTGGCCACTTTTTGAAAGTATCAAGAACAAATCCGGTTCTTCCGTTTTCAAAGAAAGGCCTCTATTTTTCCGCACTTGAAAGGTTTTGAAAATACTCGGAAAGCTTGATGTTTCCAAATCTGCGAGACCTGATGGTATTTTGCCCCTCGTACTCCGCCTTAGCTAAACCTCTGCGCAAACTCTTTTACTTGTCGTACTCAACTGGGATATTACAAAGCCAATACATAAAAAAGGAGAAGTCTGTGATTTCTCTAACTACCCATCAATTGCAGTGATTTTGGTTCTGCCCAAGGTATTTGAATCTTTTGTAAATTCAAAATTGGTAAACTGTCATCAGTCGAACCATCTTATCAATAACCGCCAGTTTGGTTTCCGTCATCTCTCACTGAGAGATGGAACTGTTCTCACCATAGCTTTGGCCAAGCAATGGTCGTTTCTCTTAATGTTTCGAAGGCGTTTAACAGAGTCTGGCACATAACTCTATTAACCAAGCTTTGAGTATTTGGACTTCACCCTTTCCTTGTCAAATTAATTGAAAGTTGCCTCGTAGATCGTTCCATCCAAGTTGTTCTCGATGGACTCAAATCCTGTGACCACACTACCAATGCTGGGATACTGTTCTCTCATCAACTCTCTTCCTTTTATTTATAAACGATCTCTTTTCCTTCACTTTCATTCCGAATCATAGCTTTGCCGACGATAGCACCCTTTACTTTCTATAGTCTTTTGATAAAGTGGCCGAATCTCGCAGGAACGCTACTTTTGTTAGCGAAAATCGCATGTTTACCTCGTTAAGCAGGAACCTTGGGGTTTTAACGCTTGGGATTCAGCGAACTGTGTTTCGCAGCAGTATTATTTTCAAAATTCGTTTCGTCGGGGCACTACAGCCCGAATCGAGCCTTAGCCTCCTTAATTCTTCGCCTCCAATCGTCTCGGTTCAGTGACCGCGTCCTCCAGTTCGGTGCTCCCAGAAGTGACCTGCTGTCAGCAGCTATCGAGTCCTCCCAGCGCTTACGTGGCTTACTGACTGGCCTGGCTCCGCTCACTCGCCCCTTGATAGACCGTTTGGGGATCCGATAGTCGCTCATTCGTTCGACGTGGCCAGCCCATTGCAATTTTTGTAGTCGTATGACGGTAGAGACTTCCGGCTCGTCATATATGGTATACAGCTCGTTGTTGTATCGGATTCGCCATCCATCTTCTTCCCGTATTGGACCGAGGATCCTTCGCAGTACCCTTCTCTCGAACGTGTTCAAGGCTTTTTCAGATGCCTGGGTCATTGTCCAGGTTTCGCTTCCGTAGCATAGGACAGGTCTAATAATTGTTTTATAGATGCGAAGCTTCGTATTCCTGTGTACGCATCGAGATTTCAAAGTGGGAAGCACCGAAAAAAATGTCTTATTGGCTAATTGAATTCGTCGTTTGGTTTGGTCAAGCTCATTCCCATCCTTCGAGAGGTTCATCCCTAGGTGCACGAAGTTGTCTACACTCAGAAAAAAGTCGCATAGTAAAATCAAGAATTATCAATGTAAAAGCCAGGGCCATAATAAACGTACAGCCTCTTTGTATATTCGTTGCTGTTTCTTTCATAATAACAACGAATTTTATGGAATGAAAACGACTAATGTAAATTCAATACGTATGTTGTAAATACAACATGCATTATCGGTTATTTTAGTCATAAACACAAATCAACTACTTGATGTGTTGATTTGAATAGATGCACTTCAATTTCTTTTGTTTTGTTTAATTATTACTGTTCGATCACAACATGGAAAAGAAAATGAAAACACTCAGATGATATGTATTCAAATTATTTAACTGACATCGTAGTAGCATGAGCGAATTGTTAAAAATAAAAAATATAGATTTTCTTGATGACCGGGAGTCAGTTGAATTTTCGAGATTGCTCACTTCACATTTTGTTGGAATTCGTGTCGCTAATTGTATTATTACTCGGGTCATTTTTGTATGATTATTATAATTAGGTGTGATTATCAAGTTGAGTTTTGTTCAATACATTGTAATAAAGCTATAGAATTCAAATATCGTGTTTCGTTTAATATTCATAAATATTTGGCTAAACATTTTGGTCCTTCGAACCGGATCAGTGGTAAATCGTAATTTTCGAACTTTGAATATTATTAGCAGCACATGGTGGTCAATCGAGTTTTGGATTGTTAGTTAGTTTTCTGTGATGTGAACAGTGAATAATTGATTTGGAAATTGTTCGGTTTCGGTTCGCGTTAGACAGTGATCATTGAACATTGGATTCTTTTTTGTGTGTGACTTTCGTCATAAAAGGGAAAATCTAAAGAGTAAGTACAGTTACTCAAATCTGCTATTTTCCATAAATTCATGCATGCATACTTCAATTCAGATAATATACTAATTCATATTTAACTGTTTTATATGATACAAAGTCATTTTATTTAATCAATATGTATGTCTCAATTATAATATGTATCTAAAAAATGTAAAAAAAAAATCAGATGATTTTCAATAACAGATATAATATAAATCAGATGCACGCATATGATTATATTATATAATATAATATATTATAACTCATAATTTCATTGTTAATACCACCAAATACCACCAATTACAGTGTGCAATCGCTGATATTGAGAGTTTAGGGCGTAAATTAATTCGGTTTGGTATTGTTGTATAGTGAATTGCGCACGTAACACTAAATCAAATTGGAACCCGTTCATTCGAGATTAAGGGTTTAGTATTGACATTAAGATATTGGAAAAATGAAACTAGTGAACTAAAGAAGTGGGCATATATAGTACATTGTGCATTTTTTTTGCTGATTAATCGAATCGCATTTTGTATCTAATAAATAACGGTAGTTCGTCCCAGGTGTTAGTTATTGCATTGCAATAATGAGTTTTTCCCCAACTAAATTGATTTTGCAACAGCAAAATATTTTGGAGCAATTCAAGCGCCTCCAAATTAATTACACGAAAGATGGGAAATCTCGTAAAACTGAGAAATATTATCGCAATCTCATCCAAAAAATAGAAAACCTTCAAAACCGGTTCGTTGAAAACAACATAAATATCGAAAACTCATTAACTGAGGAAGAATTTGCTGAATCATCATACTTCGAAAACGAATATGACCAATTTGAAACTCTCCATTTACATTTCCTGTCTGAGATAGAAGATTGCTTAGACACTGAATTGAAAGGGAAGGTGCTTGAAAGGCAACCAACTAATCTATATGATAAAGAGCTGATTGAAAAAACGGAGATCAAACTGCCTAGAATAAATCTTCCGAAGTTTGGTGGTGATTATGAATCCTGGGTGTCGTTTCGAGATCTTTTTATCTCAATCATTCATAATCGACCGTCATTGACCAAAGTTGAAAAATTGCATTATTTGAAATCTAATTTGTCTGGAGAAGCAGAAAGTTTACTTCGTCATTTCGCCATCACCGACGCTAATTATGACTCAGCCTGGCAACTTCTCAATGAGAGATATGACAACAAACGGGTGCTGTTGAACATGCAATTCAAACGTTTGTTCAACATCAATAATGCAATGGAGTCAGCGTCAGCGTTGAAACTCCTTCTGGATCGTACTGTCGAGTGCGTCCAATCTATAGAAAATTTGAAAATAGAAGATTTATGGCAGTCCACTGTCGTGTATTTGACAATACAACGACTGCCACAAGAATCAAGACAAATCTGGGAACAGGAGCAAGCTTTGAATGAGAAATTATTTTCTTTCGAAGATTTAAAAACATTTTTACATAATCGTTTTCGCGCTCTGGAAGCCTCAGGTGTCGAAAATGTTAGAACCAGTCGTAATACTTCGTTTATGCGAAATCGAAATGTACACTCCTTGCAAGTACAATCGCACCTCTGTGTACAGTGTCGTGCTCCTCATCGACTAATACACTGTGAACAATTTAAACCATTATCGCACAGCGATAAATTTAACATTGTGAAGCGAAATGGACTTTGTTTAAATTGCTTAGATAAAGGACATCATGCGGTTAACTGTCCAAGCAAAAACAAGTGTTTCAAATGCAAAAAGGCCCACCACACGCTGTTACATCGAGATAATGCTCAACTAGTTGGCAACGCTCAACTTCTTAGTGCCACATCACAAGTAAATCAATTACATTCCGATGCCGCAATCCCTTTAAAGAATTCTGAAGTTTTATTAGCCACAGCTCTTTTAACTGTAAATTCCGAATCTGGTCCCATCGTTTTACGTGCTCTTCTTGATCAGGGCTCTCAGGTTTCATTAATTACTGAAATGGCTGCTCAGCAAATAGGCTTACGACAGAAATCAACATCGATTAGTATTTCAGGAATTGGAATTTCGAACGCACTTGTGAAGGGAGTGGTACAAATGAATGTGCACACGAGATATAACGAAGAATTAGAGTTTGTTGCAATAATCCTTGACAGATTGACGAATTTAATTCCAGCGCGGACAATCATCACATCTGATTGGGATCAAATTCAGAACCTGGAACTTGCCGATCCACATTTCGATTGTCCTGGACAAATTGATCTAATTTTAGGAGCTGATGTATGTGCACAAATCATGCTGGGAGAAACACGACGATTAGCAGCTGGGCCAATCGCTCAGCGTACTCAGCTAAGCTGGGTTATTTGGGGTTCGATAAATAACGTATTATCAAGTAGCTTTCAAAGTTTCAAAATTGAAGTAAATGATGACATTGCAATCAGTGAGCAATTAAAAAATTTTTGGGAATTCGAAGAAGTTAATCAACAGCGAGAGGCTACAGCTGACGAAGAATTATGTGAATCCCACTTTCGTCAACATACTACGCGAGACATTTCAGGTCGTTATACTGTAAAGCTACCATTTAAAAGTGAGACTAGTAAAACCTCATTGGGACATTCTCGAACTATAGCGCTAGCAAGTTTATTTGCACTTGAAAGACGCTTTCAAAAGGACAGTAATCTGCATTCGGAATATAGTAAATGCATACAAGAGTATTTGGATCTTGGACACATGGAATCTATCAAAGATACAACTGAGCATCTAGTGATTGGAGAACAAAAAATATGCGTAGCCTCTTATCTGCCGCATCACGCAGTGCATAAGGAGAGTAGTACCAGCAGCTGTCGAGTAGTGTTCGATGCATCAAGAAAGACTAGCTCGGGAGTATCACTGAATGAAACTCTTTTAACCGGCCCAGCTATACAGAATGATTTGGTAACTGTTCTGATGAATTGGAGACAGTATCAGTACGCATTTGTGGCTGATATTACAAAAATGTATCGCCAAATCAATGTCGATCAAGAGGACGCACAATGGCAGAGGATTCTATGGAGATCACATCCTACTGACGATATAAAGGACTATGCATTAAAAACGATCACATTTGGAACAACCTGCGCTCCCTTTCTGGCTATTCGCACTTTACATAAATTAGCCGAGGACGAGCGAGCACATCATCCCAAAGCATTCGACTCAATAAAAAATGAATTTTATGTTGACGACTTGATGTCTGGAGGCCACACTCTGCAAGACGCAATAGACAAAAGGAAGGAGATATGCAAGGCGCTACAAAACGGATGTTTCCCACTTCGAAAGTGGGTGAGTAATGATGTTAGAATCTTGAAAGGCCTACCAATTGAGGATATCGAATTGAAACCAACGTTAGATTTACAATTAGATCAAAAACACAAGTCACTCGGTATAATATGGCACCCTTTGCATGACCATTTTAGTTATTGTATCAAATTGGACGAAGGAACTGCAATTTATTCGAAGCGAAAAATATTATCTGACATTGCAAGAATATATGATCCATTGGGATTATTGGCACCTATTATCGTCAAAGCAAAAATTATTCTGCAGTCACTTTGGCTGCTCGGACTTTGCTGGGATGAGCCGTTGACAAATGATATCACAAAATTATGGAGTGAATTTCGAACAAATATAATCAAACAAAAATTGTTTGGCGAGCGTTTAGGTAGAAATTATACAATAAAATGAAAAGTCGAACTCGTTTCCTTTATTTCTACCAATTTATTTTTCAAAAATCCGTATACTAGTATTTCGGCTATCACTTATAGCCTTCTTCAGCGATGTTTCTTCGACTGAGGAAAATAGTCCCTAATCGTCCTATTTGTAGATAAACTTTTAAGTCTCCTTAAGCGTTTTCTTTCCGTCTGGGTATTTCCCCCATCGTCGGTAGGTGGGGCGCTAATTAAATCCTCATTAGCAGCCTCAGGGGCGCTAATTAAATCCTCATTAGCAGCCTCATTAACTGTTTCGTTAATCCTTCTTTCCTGGCTCGTTGGTGAGATGTTAATTATCGTGTTATTATGATCTCCGGTTGCCCTTGCAGTACTTCTTCTAATCAATTTGAACAGTGGGGAATATCCGTTTCCCAAATCCCTGTTAAGGAGACACTCCCGTGGAGCCTTGAATATCTCCAAACTTTCCGCTACATCTAGCTTTCTACTATCTCCCACGTTGCTTATCAGTGAGAGGTTTTCCACCGAGATGTTGTGGTTATATATGGTTGGAGCAGACCACAACATCTCGGTGGAAAACCTCTCACTGATAAGCAACGTGGGAGATAGTAGAAAGCTAGATGTAGCGGAAAGTTTGGAGATATTCAAGGCTCCACGGGAGTGTCTCCTTAACAGGGATTTGGGAAACGGATATTCCCCACTGTTCAAATTGATTAGAAGAAGTACTGCAAGGGCAACCGGAGATCATAATAACACGATAATTAACATCTCACCAACGAGCCAGGAAAGAAGGATTAACGAAACAGTTAATGAGGCTGCTAATGAGGATTTAATTAGCGCCCCTGAGGCTGCTAATGAGGATTTAATTAGCGCCCCACCTACCGACGATGGGGGAAATACCCAGACGGAAAGAAAACGCTTAAGGAGACTTAAAAGTTTATCTACAAATAGGACGATTAGGGACTATTTTCCTCAGTCGAAGAAACATCGCTGAAGAAGGCTATAAGTGATAGCCGAAATACTAGTATACGGATTTTTGAAAAATAAATTGGTAGAAATAAAGGAAACGAGTTCGACTTTTCATTTTATTGAATTTCGAAGTAATCTGAAGACATTAGAAAATTTACGTATACCACGATGGATTAATTATAGAACTAATTCAAAAATTGAACTACATGGGTTTAGCGATGCTTCATCTAAAGCGTATGCTGCAGCAGTTTACCTTGTTACCCGTAACCAAACCCATACTTATGCACATCTCATTATTTCGAAAACTAAATTAGCTCCTGTCCGACCAGTCTCAATTCCTCGACTAGAACTGTGTGGCGCAGTGCTGCTTGCAAAACTAGTTGCTAAGGTTAAATCATCATTTAAATTACCAATTCTAGAATCTTGGCTTTGGACTGATTCAGAGATTGTATTAGCGTGGTTGAAAGGACATCCAACAAAATGGACTATATTTGTGGCCAATCGCACGACGGAAATTTTCAATTTAGTTGGTAACACACCGTGGCGTCATGTCCCTTCTAAGCAGAACCCAGCTGATTTGGCGTCACGTGGAATTAATATACCTGAAATCTTTAATAATAATCTTTGGTGGAATGGTCCTAATTGGTTGACACAAAGCCAAGACCAATGGCCTATCGCCAACACATATTATGACACTAAGATAGAGAGCAAACGAAATGTAATGGTTAATACTATCAAGAATAATAACTCTGAGCTAACATGCCTTCTGAATAAATTTTCAAGTTTAGCTCGTTTAATAAGGATAACAGCATACTGTTTACGTTTTATTGCAGTTGCAAGAAAGCAAGCCAAACCAATAGGATATCTGACAACAAATGAATTGGCTCGATCACTCCAGTTTTGGATCAAATATAGTCAGCAAACGGAGTTCGCGTTAGAAATTTCAATTCTACAAAACAAAGAATGTTTAAACAACCATAGTAAGTTACTACGCTTACACCCTTTTCTTGATGGTGACGGAGTTTTAAGAGTTGGCGGACGTTTAACTAATGCATTTGTGTCATATGACGAAAGATTTCCAATCATTTTGCCAAAAAGTAGCAAACTAACTGAACTAATTGTTCAGCAAGTTCATCGCACGACATTGCATGGCCAAACACAATTAATGTTGAGCACAATCCGAAAACGTTATTGGATTTTGAATGGACGGAACACTATCAAACATGAAATTCACAAATGTGTTAAATGTTTTAGAGCTAAACCTTTATTATCGAAGCAACTAATGGGTAGCCTTCCTACGCCAAGAGTTAATGTTTCTAGAGCATTTACACATACAGGCATCGATTATTGTGGACCGTTCGAATACAAGGATAGGCGTGGACGTGGTGGAAGATTACAGAAGGGATATATTTCAATATTCATTTGTTTGGCAGTAAAAGCAATACATCTTGAATTTGTTTCTGACCTTACGACTGCAAGTTTTTTAGCAGCATTGAGACGGTTCATGGGGCGTCGATGACTTTGCAACCATCTGTACAGTGACTGTGGAACAAATTTTATTGGAGCCAATGCAGAATTAAAGCGGATTATAGCATCTCACAATAATTGTGCTGCAGAGAGGCTAGCAATGGAAAACATAACGTGGCATTTCAACCCTCCTGCGTCCCCACATTTCGGAGGCCTCTGGGAGGCAGGAGTCAAGTCAGTGAAAGCGCATCTACGACGAGTTGTTAGAGGAGCAGCTCTTACTTTTGAAGAAATGACAACTGTGTTAATAGGAATCGAAGCTTGCCTCAATTCTCGCCCACTACGCCCTCTTGCTGACGATCCAATGGACATTGACGCACTTACACCCGCACATTTCCTCATCGGAGGATCTTTGATCGCAGCACCGGAAGAGAATCTATTGAATTTGAGTATAAATCATTTGGACCGATGGCAATATGTTCAACGATTAGTACAAATGTTTTGGCGAAGGTGGAAAACTGATTATTTATCACGCTTACAATCGCGTCCTAAGTGGCTCACGGAAGTGAAGGGACCGCGCGTTGGAGACATATGTATATTGAAAAACGATCGGGTAATCGCGTATAAATGGCCATTAGCCAGAATAATTGAAGTGCATCCAGGTACAGACTCATTGGTTCGCGTCGTGACGGTCTTCTCAAACGGTAAAACATATAGACGTCCTATCTCAAAAATCGCATTGTTGCCCTACCCAATACGGACTAAGCTCAAGAAATCGACGTCAAAAGATCAATTAGTGTTGAAATTATTAAAAAAATTAATAGAACATTAAACAAAATTGGATTATCGACATTAACCCAAGATTAATGTAAACCCAAATAATAACCGTGAATTGTAACAATGGATAAATAATAAAAAATTAAACATTAATATTACTTTATAATAAACTTAATGATTATTAATTAATATTACTTTATAATAAATATTATAATGAATTTTAGAAGAGCAGCTAAAACCTAATTAAATACATTGAAGTATGCATTGCTACCTTCACTCACATCCTTATGCGATTGAAAATATCGAACCCTTTCCTTATTATCCTTGTATCACTTGGTCGAGGTGGCGAGCCAGGGCGCCACGTAAAAGAATAACCCTTTGTTGCTGAATGTAATGTGCTTGTACGGAGGAAATGCACAGGTAACATTAACATTACTCTTGGTTTCGAAAGCAGCGTCTTGATCCTGGAATTCTAATTGTTCCCGAACTACGAAAAGTCAACGTTTCATGTAAGATGAAACAATCATAAACTCGATAATCGGTAAAATAGTATTGATGGTAGAAAGTACTTAGCATATCTTTGCAGGTATTAATTCTGATCTCAGCGGACCAGCGCGGGGAGTATGTTCGATCACAACATGGAAAAGAAAATGAAAACACTCAGATGATATGTATTCAAATTATTTAACTGACATCGTAGTAGCCTGAGCGAATTGTTTAAAATAAAAAATATAGATTTTCTTGATGACCGGGAGTCAGTTGAATTTTCGAGATTGCTCACTTCACATTTTGTTGGAATTCGTGTCGCTAGTTGTATTATTACTCGGGTCATTTTTGTATGATTATTATAATTAGGTGTGATTATCAAGTTGAGTTTTGTTCAATACATTGTAATAAAGCTATAGAATTCAAATATCGTGTTTCGTTTAATATTCATAAATATTTGGCTAAACATTACTAAATCTCAGCAGCATTCATTTCGAAACACAAATCGCGCATATATGTAAGTTGTAGTGCATGCAGTGTGTGTCGTTCGGTGTGCTGAATAGTTTATTTTTTGTTACTTACCTTTAGTCATAGCTGCAGTGATTGGGAACAAGTGAAAAAGCAATGGGAGAATTCTTTTCTTCTAAGCCAGATAGAAATAAATCTTAAAGCATGGCCAAGGGTATAAAGATACCGAAGAACATCAAATAGGTAGATAGTTTTTATAAAATCAGACTCAAATTGTGTTATAATTTAAATTCCAGATACATAGCCCCAGGAAATGAAAATTTGCTCCTTGGGAAATTGGCATCATTTAAAACCAAAATCTCGCCATACTTATTAAACAATATACGCGATAAAGCTTGTAAAGAGCTGTTGCTTACCAGCAATAAGACACAAAACAGCACAATTTTAATGTCAAGATGTTTCAAAAAGCTCAACTTAAAATACCAATGCAAAAAAGACACTATTTAATGCTTTACATAGTTGAAGGACCCAAGAATTATAAATTGTTGAAATTCTTGGGTCTTTCAACTATTCAAAGCATTAAATAGTGTATTTTTTGCATTGGCATTTTAAGTCGATTTACGACATTTTTGTTCATATTTTAAGTATGCAGCTACACTTTCCTTTCCATGTTATTACGATCCAATATAGTTGTTGGATTTCCTATTCGCGGCTTCAAAATTACAAGCAGCCCTTGTTGATTCAATAGACAAAATTGTTGCCAATACAACTCACGCACGTATTACTATGTAGTAGTTAATTCATAGAGAAACCTCTATGGCGCCATTTCATAGTGAAAAATATATGAATTAACAACGTTTTTCCCCAATTTTACAAAGTTTTTTTCTGAGTGTACGTTTTCAAGGTTACAGTCCCCTATCGTTATGTTTTGTCTTATTGGCGTCCTTTTCCTTGATTGAGTCATAACTTTAGTTTTTTGTTCGTTAATTTGAAGACCAACTTCCTTGGCGGTTTCGTCTAGAGCTACAAATACTTCCTTGGCGTCGTTGAACGAACGTGACATAATGTTGATGTCATCAGCGTAAGCTACTAGCTGCGTCGACTTGAATAATAGAGTTTCTCTCGTGTCAACAGGGATTTTTCTGATGACATACTCAAGCACTAAGTTAAAGAGTACCGGAGCTAATCCATCCCCTTGTTTTAGCCCTGCATTCGTCGAAAACGAGTCGGTCATATTATTCTCAATCAGCACCTGTGACGTGGAGTCGGTCATGGTCATTTTCACCAGTCGTACCAACTTTGCTGGGATTCCGAACTGCAGCATGATGTTATATAATACAGTTTGGTTAATGCTGTCGTACGCTTGTTTGAAATCGACGAATATTTGATGGACATCAATGTTGAATTCTCAGCATTTTTCCAAAATTTGTTTGACCGTAAATATTTGGTTAGTGGTTGATCTTCCACGTCTGAAACCACCTGGATATTCACCAAGAATTTACTCAGCGTGATGGGAAATCCTTAACTCTAAAATTTTTGTCAAGAGTTTGTACGACGTACAAAGTAGTGATATGCCCCTGTAGTTTCAGCATCGCAGTTTATCTCCTTTCTTGTGAATGGGACATATAACGCTTTTTCGCCACTCATCCAGGATCGTTTCTTGTCGCCATATGTCTGTCACCAATCCATGGACAGCCCTTCAAACGGAAATCCCGCCTGTCTTCAGGAGCTCCGCGGGGATCCCATCGATGCCCGGTGCTTTGTTGGGTTTCAAGCGGTCCACGGCCTGTCGGACTTCATCTAGTGTTGGAGGGTGAGATGAGGCACTGTCAAGGTATGTACCAATTAGTGATGGCGATTCGTCTGCGGGGACATTTCCGTTCAATAGTTGTTGGAAATAGGACGCCCATCTTTCCTTCACCTGTTCTGAGCCACTTATGATGCTTCCATCGGCAGCCCTACATAGGCTAGTTTGTGGTTTAAAGCCTTGCTTTAAGTGCCTCACTACTTTGTACGCTTGTCGAGTGTTAGCCATAAAGTTGTCATTCATGTTATTCAGCATGCTGTCAAAATGCTTTCGTTTCTTACGTCTAATTATTCTATTAGCTACTCTCCGAAGATCGTCGTATTTTTCTTTCTTGGCTCTAGTCGGTCGTTCAATGTGGATTTTGTAGGCCGCATTCTTTTCGTCCAACGCGGCTTGACATTCCTCGTCGAACCATTCATTTCTGCGTTGCCCGGCTGTGTATCCCATTACTTTTTCGGCTGCTGCATTCACTACGCTTTTGATAGTAGTCCAAACATCGTTGATAGACGTGGTGTTAGGCGTGGAAGCTAGTTCCATTTCCAGAGCAGATCTATACTCGGCTTCAATCGTCTTATTTCGAAGCTTGTCGACATGGAACTTGCGTCTTGAAGTTGCTCTGGCTTCATACGGCAGTGATCTTCGACATCGATATCGAGTCTTGACTAAGTAGTGGTCGGAGTCGCAGTTGGGTTCGCACATCTAAAATACTGGAGGCCCACCTTTTCTGAATCAGAATATGATCAAACTGATTAAAGGTGCAGCCGTCCGATGATGCCCATGTCCTTTTGTGAATGTCGCGATGCGGGAAACACATGGAGCTTACGATGAGATTTCTGCTACTCGCAAAGTCGACAAGTCGTTGTCCATTGTCGTTGCGTAGGTCGTGAAGACTAAATTGGCCGGTGGTTCCGCGATGTGTTTCCTCCTTTCCAACCTTTGCGTTGAAGTCGCCCAGCAGCATTTTCACATCATTTGATGGCAGTGAATCATATAACCTTTCCAGAAGGTTATAAAAATTATCTTTCACTGCCTCATCCTTATCTTCAGTAGGGGCGTGAACGTTAATGAGCCAAACGTTAAAAAACTTTGCACGAATGCGAATCGCACACAATCTTTCATTGACAGGCTTGAAGTCGATTATTTGCGGTTTCATTTTTTTGTCCACGATGAAGACCACTCCAAATTCGTGACTTCCCGATGACTTTCCACTTTTGAAGATTGTGTACGATCTCATGTCCATAATCTCAGCACCAAACAGTTTCGTTTCCTGGACAGCGAGAATGTTGACTTTGTAGTGAGTGACCTGTTCTAGGAGGGCTTTGATGGCCCCCGGTCTGTACAGGGTTGGCACGTTCCAGGTTCCAATAGAGTAGTCCATATTTCGTTTGCGTGGTCGTTTACGTTGATCCAATCCAAGTATCCAAGGCGAAGTATCAGGTTCCTGAATATGTAAAGTTTTACGGGAACGGGTTATTGGCCCATTGCCCAACCCCCAGCCTGGAGGGCCAGTCTTGTTAATGTTCCCCATTTAAGGCGCAGGAAACTCGCCCTCACCCTCCTTCGTTGGCAACATTCATGATCTGAAATGACATGAAGGCTCCCGTCAGCCACCCGATGTGAAATTGTAAGATCACATCTTCGAGGAGGTCGAAGGTAGGATTCAGTAGCAGAGCTATTGATGTTGTTTCCAGCAGGCATTTCTCGGGATTTCAATTGTTTCGTCGGTAACCAGCACCCGATGACGCCCCCTTGGCCTATGCTACCATTTGACTTTAAAATTGCTTCAAATATGTTTAATTATTTCAATACATTACATATTGAAGCAAGAATCCACCACGCCTCCGGATTCTATTAATAGGCCGGATAACACGGTTACCACTACGACTTGGGCGTCTGCGGTTACGGTTTTGTCGTCTACGGCTCCTGTTGCGTCGTCTGGGGCTACGATTGCGTCGTCTGAGGCTACGTAGGAATCTTTGTAGGCGTCTTTAATTTGCTCGGTTGCGGCGGTTTCATAAACGATTTGGATCTGGCGACGCCTTACGGCAGCAAGACGGCTTGCACGTAGACGACGGAACACATTTCTAAGAACTTCTTGTGGGCTGGGACCAATAGCTCCAGAAGCGGGTTCAGATGCTGCTGTAGGTGCTGCAGTTGCTGCAGTTGTTGTAGTTGCATCTTCGTCCGCTACAGTTGGTGCTATGTCTTCGCTCGCTACAGTTGCTGTTGGGTCGGCTGCTATAGTTGTTGTTGATGAGCCCCCCTGTCTAACGTTACGAAATCGTCAAAATCCTGTGAAAAACTAAACTCAATTGATTCAATCAAAACTCAATTCCCTATCATATATTTCTATACCTGAAAATTGTTCAATGACGCAGCCCACCTCAAGTGCGAGATGGCCAGAGCCACTAACAGGATAAGAAATATCCTCATTTCTCCGGATGGAAACGTTCAACTATGTCGAAACTCTATCGAAACGCAAGCAGGTTTTTATATGATTCTGTCGCCAGAAATCACTATTAGCACAGTTGCTTGAGAAAAGAATTAGTTTGTTCTTCAGCCTACTATTAATTTTTTTCTTTCATCAAATATTTACAAACTGGAAGGTGTGAAATATTAAACAAGTACTGGTTGAGCGAAAAATAGTTAATTTTCATCAAGAACGATCATCCTATGAAGAACATTGTTCAAAAAAATGTAGGAATTAGAATCCAAAAAAATGCATTTTTTTTATTTGCATCTGATCTTTAATGCATATTAAATTGTTGTTTTTTATTTGAAGTTTAATTTGACAATTGTGAGGATTGCACGCATAAAAATAGCTTTTTTATGGGTCAAAATAATAAAGTAGGTAAAAAGAATACAACCAGGTGCGAAGTAAAAAAGCAAATATAAAAAAACGATTGTTCGAAACTTTAAAATGGACCACAAATTATATGAAACCTGTTAACCAAATTTTTCTTGCTTTAACCTTGTATTTTGTAGTAGAACTCATCGGTAATATCAAGGAAAATTACTTGAATACATTAAACGATATATTCGTTGGTTTGTTTTAATGTACTCCCCCGGATTTTCATGCATACTTTATATGAATATATTGCACAACAAGAAAGGTTTCGACAATATCTCTTATATAACGTTTCCTTTGTGTTCATATGGAACAGACTAGCATGAATGAATAATTGGCAAAAATACTTAAGTGCGTGCATGGCAAAATAATTACATAAAGATTTGCAATCAAAAATAAATTAAAACAAAATCCTCGATGTTAATTAAGTTAGTCTGTGGCTCGAAAGTTCGGAACCGTAAATTCGACGGTTATATTTTTGAATTGAAAATTCGTTTGCTTGATGCCGTGTTTCCACTGCGAGTTTGGAGTGGAGTGTGTTTGCGCACTCTTTCACTTTCATGCATTTTCATATATCTTTCTCTCCTTCTAATCAGTCTATAAAATCTGCGTTGGCTGAGGCTCAGAGTGTAACCTTTATCCACAAAAACTGTGTGGTAAGGTGAGAAATCACAAGCGCCAAAATAAAAAATGGCTTCAATCACACAGTTTGGCAAAAATTTCAAAAAATTTGATCGAAGCTATGTATTTGATTAGCATCGCTACCTGAAACAGATTCAACATGCGAAAAATAATTATTTTGAGAAGAAACAAGGATAAGAAAGACACATTAGCTATGTTTTTAGCTAGGTTATGATAATTTTTTAGAAATTTTCAACCCCATAAGTTCGCTAAGTACCTAAAAGCATATTATTATTATAAAATTTCGAATCGCGATAACTCCGCACACAGTCATCGAATCATTACGAAACTGACAGAACACAATAATGGGCACAAAAGATACACTAGTTTGATTTCGGATGAATGTGCTCTAGCTATGGCAGATACTAGGGAAGGAAAGATCGGTGATGGTTAATCGGTTAAATCGATTCACCGATCGACTAATTTTCACCGGGTAACCGCTTTCACCCAAATGAAAGGAAAAGGAAAAAGTCGAGAAAGAAATAGCCAGGTTTGCTGTGCTGTCGCCGTGTGTAACAGCACTGTGCGTCAACATTCTCTCCTCGCTGGCTGACTCACTGGATCTCGCTGTCACGACTCGACTTGCTCGATTTTCGACGTGTCACAGCACTGCTACCGCCTTCTCGTTCCCCCTCTCCAGTGTGGTTGTGCACGTCAAAGCGAACATTGTTGGAGCACTTGTATTTTGTTTTAAATTTGTGTCATTCGTGTGAAGTTCTTGTTCACTATTATCTAGTCATTAATTAAATCTTGATAAATTAAATCTTGATCTTGATAAAGAGGATGCTGAAGTCATGGTTGAGAATATTCAGGACGAGGGGGAAACAAGACCCAGTGGAACTGTCAGTATATGCTCTGCTCATGGAAGTAAAATAGATTGCGCGTTTATTTTGCATTAGTGAAGCTGCCTCGGAGGAGTATAAGCAGCTGCAAATCAAGGCTGGAAAATCAGAAAAAAATTGCTTGAAGCTAGTCCATGATTTGTGAACGCGCTGAAATTCGGGCTATTACACAATGCAACGCTTTCTCGAGCTCGACGAGAATATTACTACCGTACTTCTAAAGATACAGCGTGAGCGCGGCTCCACAAGTGTTGCCTACCTGTAAAACAGCACCGGATATCGTGGGCCACCTTCTATATATTTTTGATACCTTTGAACTCCTACTAAATAATTCATCTAAACTTTCAGGTCGTCAAGGCCTACCTGCCAACAGAGCCCAAGTCATTTAATGTCAAGCAGCAACTTTTAGCGGAAGTCAGCTCAAAATTTTCTGAAATCAAGATACTTCACCCATATGCAGCAGTAACCTTTCTGGACCCTCGGTATAAAAAGTTAGTCGCTGAGAATTCACGCGCTGCTTCTTCCACAATTAGCTACTTTGGTGGTTATTTCGCCGTTCGATTTGTAGTCTTCGTAGTTGGAAATAATTTGCTAGGGACTTCCCCTTCAAGGTGTGACCACGTGCACACGTCCGTTCTGTCCAGCAGTCCGGTTGAAGGCAGACAAGGTGTACAAGACGGACAGGTGCATTTGGTGCGCATGATGGTAAAGCTACTTCCCTCTTATCAGGCCCGGGGCTTCTAATCAGAACGAGGATGGACAAGATAGGCGTGTGCAGTGTTAAAGCATTGATACGATTGTAATTTTACGTTGGTTTTCAGGTAGCTGTGTACCGGAAATGATGCTTAAATCCAGCCATGCTGTGGCCCTGGACCTTGCGCCTGACGATAATGGTGAGGACTACTCTTCGGGGATTCGGCCCGCAGTAGACAGTCTCCTACGCCCAAGCTCTGCGTAGACAATCGACGCAGGTAGTGTGAAGTGTACGAAGAGGAGTAGATTATCTTCTAAGAACCGGAACATACTAGTTTTCCTGCGTTTTGTTAACCAGGAAGATTGGTTTGAGTCTTGAGACAAGATTTGTATTGTGCCCGGTTCTATAATCAAATTTTCACATGTTATAATGCATTTATCCTAAATAGCGTTATTTTGAGCTCAGTTTGCATTGAATTTTTTCGAAGAGACTGATTTTTAACTAGTCGTAGTCTAAGTAATTTATATTTTATTGAGTGTTTTCTAGCTCTAAGTTTACAATTTTATATTTTCTCATTCTAAGCATTATTTCTTTTTGAATTTTATATTGTTAAGCAATTTTATCAGTTTTGTAGAAATTCTATTTAATTGTTCTGTTGACTGCATTTGTTCATAAAAATAAATGCTTTTTGAAATCTTGAATCTTGGTCAACCCCATTTTTCATTTAAATATTCAATCTGAATATACGAGTATAAAGGTTTTGAAAATTTTTCACATTTTTGTCGCCAAAAATCGGCGATTAAAAACCGGTTAAAATCTTCCACCTCAGGGCTTTCACCGGCGAAAAGCCGATCGGTTAACGGTTAACCGTTCACCGGTGAATAAAATTAGTTTTCCAACCCTAAGGTACATATTCAAAGCTTATGAAAAATATGCAAATTTTTGGTGAACTCCATGCTTCATCCACACAGCCAAATTAAATGTTTCGTGTCGATTTACTATCGATAGAATTGATTGAGAATTTGCCGCATATGTCATGAAAGTCGGTTGTTACAGTGAATTTGATTTCTAATTCTATTTCTATATTAGCGCGTATATAATGATTATATTTTGTATTTATTTTGGTTATCATGTGAAGATTGGTGTTGACCAATCCCTGCTAGGTTTGGGACTTTAGCTACCCACGCCTTAGTTTTCCTTTTTTATGAATTTTTAGTTTCAGTTGCTTAAGGTGCTTCATTTCTTTATTTAAATCTGGAATTAAACCCCCATGTAAATTTACCGTATCTATATTAATAAGTTTGTTTATCTAGCTGGTGGTGTGAACCGAGTTGCCAAATTAATAAATATCTAACTTAATATATTGAACATGAGTTAATTTGATTTTTTATTTAAAATAATAACTCCTACCTTGACCCGTTCCTTCTTTCAATGTATGATTATATGTGCGTTTTGTGCTTTCTACGTGCGTAGCATGAAGAGGCTCCTCCTCTGTCCAAAACCCACGCCAGACTGGGCTAGCTGGCAAAACAAGGCACGCTGGGCAAATTTGAGAGGAGTCCTTAAGGGGGTATTCCGGTCTTTCGGTTTGAAAAAATCGAAAATTTTTTTTTTGCATTTTCTTATTCCACTATGATCATATAATCTTGCTTTAAAATTTTATCGCAGCATCTGTTTTCGTTTTGAAGTTATTCGCATTTCCACCACAATCATCTCTGGAAAATCCCTGGCACGCTTGAGGCGAGAGTGTTTGAGATAAAACTTTAAACGCGATTTTCTCAAAACCATCTTTTCTCAACTTCTTGACAAGATTTCTCGAAAACGGTCTTACAGAATTTAATGAGTGATATATCAACTTATTTGCTATGATTTAAGGAAAAAGCTGAACTACGATTGTGATGATACAAAACAATTAACTATAATTTTTAATAAAAAAACTAAAAAAAAAAAGGAAAAATTAGAAAAAAAATTTGTTATCAGCTGCCATTTTTTAACGAATAATTGGATATTGATAAGCGTAGTTCATCTTGTAACAGGTATTTTCCTGAGTAAAATGACACCTCATTTGCTAATTTCAGATAATTCAAACGGACGCAATCCTGCCAAGATTGATTTTCAAAGGTCAACTTCAAGCCCTCATAGCAACAACAATTTTCAACTTTTTTTTTGAAATCCAAGTTTTTTCTAAAGTTTAAATCCTGCAATAAACGCAAAATAAAACCATATCCATTGAGTATTTATTTTTATGTATTAAAATTCATATTGAAATAATGAATGATTATCGCGTGAAAAACCGGAATACCGCCTTAAATAAAGATTATGCTGCATTGACGGCGGCTCGGCTGAGAGGTCAGATGCAACAGTTTTGCTCTCCTAAGTTTTGAAACTCTTACGAGTTGTAACCCTGCAAAATTTTCTACCATTTGGCTTTCGATGCAGTGTGAGTTCATCGGACTTCAAATACATATGTATACGCAGTTATGAATATACGTGCGAGTATATATTATTTGATTTAGTGACATACTTTTTCAATTTAAAAAACCGTTGATAATTGAAGTGAAAAAAAAAAATCATGATTTCAACATACTCATGCATTCATGCAAAAAGAGTGTTGATTCTTACACCGGGACTCGACTAGCCATTTTCCCTGTCATATCCGATAGCAACGACTGTCAATTTATGGCATGCCATCTGATGCGTGGGCAATTCCATGGCATGCCATACCAGTTCGAAAAAGCCTCTGACCGGTGAGAACTTTTGCTTCATCTGAGCGTTGAATGCTCTTAAAAAGTTATTTGAAGTGGAATGCGAAGAAATCCTGCTGTTGATGAGAACTCCGCGTGCAGGATAAATCCGTTTTTTGATTAGCGGGTAAAATTTCAGATGAAGGTGAAATTATTATATGATTTGCTGAGGTACGAAGTGGGATAAGGCAGATGTCATAAAAAAAAATCCGCCGATCATCAACAGGCAGTTTCATTTATTTACTCATCTTTAAAAATTGGAAAAAAATATATCTTTAAAAAATAACAAGTATTTAATTTTATTATTTTAAATTTCCACACCATAGCTCCACTTTTTCGCAATTTCCCATCATTCCATATTCTGTAAACTATTTTGGTTACGTTTTGTGCTTTCTGCGGTAGGTAGCTTAGCTCGCTAACGCGTCAGTTCAAAGCAGGGATCTACTGCCCGCGGGTTCGAATCCCGCCGTGCCCATGGCTGTATTTTTTCGTCTTGTGTTATCTTAACAGTCGGCGACTGGGCATAATACCAGCGCTCCATTAATTTAAGTGCCACATTAAAGCTTTAGTAGCGACTAGGCATAACACTAGCGCTTTAGAAAATAAGAAAAAGAAATGTGGCACTTAAAAAAAACATTGCAATAATTGATATCGGCTTCTCCCATGTGTGTCTCCCTACTGCCATCGCTAAGCATTCGCTTCAAAGGGCAATCCCCTGAGTTTTGGCATTATCACAGAAAAAAACAATCTCTTTAAACACCTGTACTGGTATAAAAAAAACACAACTGCAGAATCTTAAAAAATCGAATTCATACTATAATGGTGGATTTTTTACCGGGTTGTATTATTAAAGATAATGTGCAGAGTTAAATCAAAAAAAGAAAACTTAAATGAAAAAATAAGAAAGAATTTTCCTTTTCCTATCTTCTTTCGAAGGCACTGTTTGCTTTAACTACCAAAATGTCCCCTTTTCTACCTGAAGTATCACTCGCCATTTTTAAATGTACAATAGAGGAAATAAACTTTGAGTATGATTTCCCCTAATCTCTTTTGTAGCCTGTTTGCGGATTCTCTAATGAGATTTCTTTCGGCCAGTACTCTTTGTTTCCCTCCTCCTAACAGATGGGACCTAAATTTAATAATGTGACTTTTCGGAACATATATTTAACAACCTTATGTTTTTAGAGATACAACCTATTTTTTTCCTATGAACTATAAATTTGATGAAATCGAAGTTTGATCTGTAGTAGTGTCGAATCTTCGCTTCTGTTACTTTATCCGAGGCGGTTGAACCCGTTCAGAGAAGGTTCACGTGCTGCCTTATGTTTAAGTAAAACCTACCATATTGGCCTGACAGTGAACGATTATCAATCCTCCCACGATGAATGCTTTCTTTTTAGAAGTTGTCGCGGCTATTTGTTTTCATCTTTGGTGTGGTGTTTCACAGATCTCCATTATGACAGGCTTATGATATAGAATTTTCAAAAGTTTAGTTCGTAGTGCACTTTTTTCGCCACGTTAATCCTATTAATCTATATTTTAGTTAATCAAGAGTAAAATAAGTTGTGAAACTTATTACTCTAGAATCGTATTTACATAGATTGTAAATTTGTGAATGAACCCTGCTTCAACCCCGAGACCCGACATTCAGGATTACTTTACTTAATTCTATCTATCTCTATTTTAGTTTAATTTTGATTTTAGTTTTATTTTAATTTTGTACCAATATTCTTATTTTGTATTTTTTCTTGTACTTTTTTCCATTCATTTTATAAAGTGTCTGGCATGTTAAATGAAGTTTAGGACCTGCCCCGGGAGTCGGAATAGGTCCTGGAAGTGCTACGCGAACCAGAATAGGTATCGGACCTACTCCGATTTGCAAAGTAGGTTCAAAAATTATTTCGACTCCCAGAGCAGGTTCGACTTCTACAACCAATTCGATTCCGGCGAGATCAAATGTTGGCCATATCGAAGTATATATAACCCAACAATATTTTAAAGCTTAAATGAATTGACTATGGCATTGGGCATGATCGAGTAGAGCCTGCTCATTTCTAAAATATGAAGCATGTGTACCTAGTTCAATAGTAGACGTAGGTTTAAAAGAACGAGCCGGAACCTTGGCATCATAAGTACACAGAGGTCTGTGGCTCTGCTTTTTAAGGCGCCAGTCCGATGCCGCGATTCATGGTTGAATTTGTTCGTCTTGTGATGTCTTAAGAGTGGCGACTGTGCGTAGTACTAGCACTCCTCTAAGTGTCACATCATAGCTTTAGCGGCGACTAGCCATAACACCAGTGCTTCAGAAAATAAGAAAAAAGTAGGGCACTCTAAGAACAATGGAATAATTGATATCGGCCTCTCCCTTATATACCCCCCTACCGCTATAGCTAATTATCCGCATCAACGGGTTATCACTTGAGCTTTAGCATTATCATAGAAAAAAACAACCTAATTTTGTTCAGAGCTTTAGATATTTAGATATAGATTTTGATGTTTGTAATACAGTCTGTACCTTTCTTGCACCCAAATTAGAAATATCCGAGGATGCATCTGATCCTCAATATGATATATATACCGCAATATATACCGCATCATGACTAATTGAAATTGGTTCTATGCAAACACAAATTTTCAAATTTACAATATACATCTGCAGAAAGTAAGTCTGAGAAAGTATTCGATACTTTCAGATTTAAAAAAAACAAAGGTCTACTTATACCTAGCATTTATTGCCATTGCAGCTTTCTACACATCCAGTAAAAATGTTTCGAGAGTATTACATGAGGTCTGCTCGCGTACTTCAGCAAACTGCAGCAGTAACAGAATTTGGCAGCTGACTTCTTTTTGTTGTAAAATTTGGCTTGTTGCAAGAGTACAAAAACGACTTTCTGCGAATCTATTTTAATATATTATACTAGATACAAGTACGCGAACAGACCAATGGTGTTCACACTAGATTCTAAATCAGCGGATCGCTTTAGAGCTAAATCTACCTGATTAGCCATACATTTTTCTCGGCGCCTGACAGTCGAAAGCCGATTTCGTTTAATCAAGTACAAATCAAGTACTTTTGTGAATTTTGTCCCTGGTGAATTTTCCTCAGAGCGTGGTGTATTCCATCCGTGAGAGGGAGAGAAGATTTGAATAAAATGTCATTCGAATTTCGTTCTAAAATAGCAAAAGTCTAGCGCATCAGAACCGCTAGAAAACTAATTTTCGAATAAATTGTCTTTGCGTGACAAAAAAATGTGGTACACTTTTTTGTAGAATCATATCAACCATTCCTTATCCCAAGCAACAAAACTCAACTGTAACACAAATGATGAAAATGTTCAGTGCTGGCAACACTTTCCCAACGAAGCAGCAATAAGTTTACCTTAACAAGCTCATACTTAAATCAACTTATCCTTTGAATTTCGTTCTCATCGGAGGATTTCATCGAAAGTTTCAGCGGTTAAACGTTGTTTGAGGCTGCCATCCGAAAAATGCTCAAAACTCGGAAAATTAAAAAAATTGATTTATTATTTTTATCGCAAATGCTTTGCATATGAGAACGTAATTTTAAGCATCTGTTGGTGCAATATTTACGAAAATGGCTAATGCTGGTTAGCCTGTGTCAGCAGCAAAGCATAATGCATACCAAATCTGGTTCACGTTAAGTTAAACCCAACCAGTAAATTTCGTTTCAATTGAATCACTGCGCTGGAAGCTATACGGGTGAAAAGAATTTTAGGGTTACCACCCTCAAAACTATCCAAATTTTTAAAGCGTTAATATATGTTGTCAATTTTCATTGCAGGATCATTCCCATTTGCAAATCTAATGACATAGTCGCTCAGAAAAGAAATTCCACAAAATTACAAAAATGGTCATAGCTGGCAGCCCTTTCATGATTTTTGTACGAAATTCCTACAACATTTACTTCACATTAAGGTCCATTTACTGCATGAACTTCGTTTTGATTTCTACACTGGACCGGAAGTTATAGGAAAAAAAACTTTATTTTTCTGAGCAAATTTGCAAGATTTATGAGACAAAAATCACTATAGCTGGCAGCCCTATTCAAATTTTTCAACCAAATTTTCACCAAATGTTACATAGAGTAAAATCCCACTATTGTGTGAATTTTGTTGAAATCTGGCAGCTAAATCGGAAGTTAAAGGCCAAAAAGCTGTTTTTTTCTCAGTGATTTTTCAAGATGGTACCACTGCCACAGGGTTGCTCGCATTTCAAAATCACTTCTATCAGACCTGGTCCTAGCTAATACCAACATGTCCTGTAAGTTTCATTATGATCGGATAATCCGGTCGTCAGTTCCCGTGAACAGAACTTTCGAGTGCTGAAAATAGAGGTAATTTGGTGATGGGTTGCCGTTCTTGTGCAAATCGGAATTTTCAAAATTTCAATTTGACATGATGAACGAAAGTTAAAATGTATTTTTGTGAAAAATCAAAAATTTTTGAGGAGGGTCAATGATTTGAAGGATTTTTTTCAGGAGCCTGCCGTAGCTACACATCTTGAAAATCCATGTGCGCTAAATCTTAGCCAACGTCAATACGCTCTGCGAATTTCACGATGATCCAATGTTTTTGTCAGAAGTAATGTCAAATCAAAATATGGAAAAAAATCCTTGCCTACTTTTACGCACTTAGCACCCACACACGGCTCAAAATTTTTAATTCTTTATCATAGACAAGCTTAGAACATAATTAGTTTTCATTCCCAACACTTTTTTTTAACAAAAATTTACACTGCTTGGGAATATATGAGTACCTCAAAATTCACTAAAACGCTCGCCGCCGCGAAAAAGTTTAAGATATCTGAATATCTGAATATCTACTATATATATCTAGGTTCTCCGAAAATTTTAGCTCAATCGGATCGGCCACTCCAGAAATTATCTCCCTTAATCATTTTGCTGATATATATATATACATATATATATATATATATATATATATATATATATATATATATATATATATATATATATATATATATATATATATATATATATATATATATATATATATATATATATATATATATATATATATATATATATATATATATATATATATATATATATATATATATATAAAGAAATATGAATTTTCGGCGAAACGAGTTTAATACTAATTTTCTTCGAAAATTAGTAAAAATTGAACGAAAAAGGAAAATGTGAGCTGTACAAAGTGAAAAGAAAATGTTCTTGCATGTCCCTGCATCATTTTCAATAATTTTCACGGAAAAAAAATGTACACAAAAATTCAAATGACATTTCTCTCTCTAAATTTCCTCATTCTAAATCACTTCGGATAGTGTGAACATGTGTGAACGCTTACTTGATTAACTTGACAGCTCCTAAATCTACCTGATTTAGAAGTGTAGTGTGAACACAATAGGCGTGTTTTTTTGCTATAGGATATATGCATTGGAAACAACAACAATCCTGTCCGAGTGAATTCACTTTATAATACTTTAGATTACATAAATTCTATCCCTCATTTGTAGTTCACGTGTTGAAGTGTAGAATGTGCTGATGGAAAAAAGAAATGCCCATGAAAAGTTTTTTTTTTTCTGTGAGGTGGCTTTGGGTTTTTCATGGTTATGTTGAATGTTTTGGTAGTTAGGAAATTAGAAAAAGCACTCATAATGTATAGAAAGCTAAAAGAAATAATTTTCTGTTAGTTCTTTTCCTATTTTCTATCGATTGTGGTAGTGTATATTCGTTATTTTCTTTCTTTATTTTCAGCTGTTGTGTGGTACCACAGCAAATGCAGCGAAAGCACTGTTGTTTTATACTAGATCGTTGTTTTTGTGGCATAGTTCTATTCTGCTCTGTACCGGAGCAAAAAACGCACCTAATATTATACTCGTGAGGTGAATTCTTAATGCTATTCTGGATTGTGTCTTGGGTTCTCGAAAGCTCTTGATCTGGCTTCTCGAAGGCTATTATGAATTTCCGTTACCTTATGAGATGTGATTGTGTCTTGGCTTTTGCTTCTAGAGCGCTCTAGCCTACGTTTTACCTACAGATTAGGTGCGTTGTTTTGCTCCGATACAGAACAGAATAGAACTATGCCGCAAAACAACGATCTAGTACAAAACAGCAGTGCATTCGCTAAGATTGACATAGGTTGCTGTATTCGCTGTTGTAGCACATAACATAACGAGTATGAACTACCACAATCGATAGAAAATGTAAAAAGAACTGAAAGAAAATTAACTCTTTTAACTTTCTACACATTACTACGATTAATTGCAATGAAGCCGAAAATGAAGTGAAAACTGAAAATTTCCCCTTTTTCAGTTAGTACGATGAAATTTCAGTAGGGTCTGAGAATAGAGGTATAAGACTTTAGAGTGGCGATATCCGTGTAAACGCCTGTAGGTGTGTGTCTCGAGCGTTTTTGTAAAGTTGTTCTTCCCCTCGCCTTCACCTGTCAAGCTTTCGGGGCTGCTGTCAATCTCGAACCAAACACACAAACAAACCAAACAATTTTTAAATATGCTATTTGGTTTTGAGATGAATTTAGCTAAAACAAGCTGCATTTTCAAAACAAAATCGTAAGAAGTATGAGATAAGGTTAAAAGTGGCAGTGACACCTTCAATTACTATCTCAACACCGGCAACGAAATGTGAAGTGTGGGTAATCATTCTGCAGGTAAGAGCTTACCATTTGCCTTATGGTTAAGTCTGTATTCGAAATTAAGTAGATTCGGATACTTGGCGTGGCCGAAAACCAGTAATTTTAGTGCAATTTTGCGATGCGGACTCAAGTGCTCGTCTTCTGGTAACGAATCTGACACCTGGGTACTTGACAGTTTCTCTTGAATTCCAAGATGGCGGAAATGCCAATGAAGTAGGCTTAGAAGTCCATGCATAGGGGCAACCGATTTTAGTTTGAGGAATTCAAAAAAAATTTCGCACGAACTAAATAAAAATCGTGCAGGAAAAAAAAATCTACGATTAATAGTAGCATATATTTCAAAAAGAAGAAATTATAATTTTTGGGAAAACTGGTGTTGCTAATTATTATAACATAGGTTAAAATAAGAAATTTATTAAAATGACATCGTTTCGACTATCATAAATTCAGGTTAATTTTAGAAGAATGAATTCATGTAAATGAAAAGAACCCAAAAAAATCTGCGTAGTGCCTTAAATCCGCCGAAGCCGGTCCCAAGCCCGGTTAAAAAGGAAGAGGGAGATAGTACAAAATTTAGCATCTCATTTGCATAGAAAAGTTCAGATTTATCATTGTAAGCAAACGTAATGAAATGAAAATAATTCACTAAATAATCTGCGTACAGTGGTTAAATAGCGTTAATGCAGTTAATGAAAATGTTGCAAGATAATAATATATAGTTCTTCAACAATTCAACAATAAAATTCGTTTCGTTCTACCTTATAGAATCCAATATTTTAATTTAAAGAGAAAGAAGCCATATATATCAATTTATTGGCAAATATCAATATTGAAGAACAATGACCGACCACGATGTGGAGTGCAGATTACCTTTGAGTTTTAAATGTACGAATATTTATCTTTGAATTTTAATATTCCCCTTTTTTCAAATATTCGCGCCAAATTAATGCCCCCAAAAGGAGCAACTGATCTACACCCCGAAAGATATTTCCTTGTATTGGAATAATTTGTGGATATGGGTGACCTCGAGACAGACTGCTTCTTTACCACCACTCTTAATGTCTTATACCTCTATGGGTCTGAGCTACTGAAAAATACTGAAAAGTGTCAAACGGTGTGGCGCGAGTAAATATTTTCAAATGTGTGCGGCAAGCAACAAATTGTTATGAAGGTCGACTATTTTTGTGACGATAATTTATCACCGCTTAGGATGACTTTATAATCACTATTGTTCTTCCAAAAACCGAAAACTGACACTTTTAGTTGTCAATTTTCAGGAAATGCAATGAGAGCGTTCCCGTACTTTCATGAATTTCCCCGACCACATGATTCAAGAAAATTCAGTGACTGAAAGAACGGGAACATACCTATTATGAGGGCTTTTTTTAATTTCCTAACTACCAAAACATTCAACATAACCTTGAAAAAACCAAAGCCACCTCACATCAAAAAAGACAACTTCTCATGAGCTTTTCTTTTTTCTATCAGCACATTCTATAGTTCAGGACGTGAACTACATATGAGGAATATAATTTCTGTACTAGTGAATTTACTGGTACAGGAGTGTTGTTGTTTCCAATGCGTATACTCTGTTCTCTGCTGGATAGAGGAGCAAAAAAAACGCGCCTATTGTTTTCGTTCTTTGAGATATATGTATGAAACAGATATTTCTCGACGTTTCTGGCTATTCCTGGCACTGTTTTGGGGAAAAATGTTTTGTTTGGTGTGAATGCAGCAATATTTTTTGGTTCCGGAGCTACTTCTTCGGATTCATTTACTTTCTTGTCAATTATTTTGTTAGAAAATGCTTTTACTTCAATTCAAAGTGCATAAATATATCAGATCTGATGGTAAAATCGTACACTTAAACTTTTCTATTTTCCACTTTATACACATCGCGTAAGTCAAATTTATTGTAAACCACAACCAGCAAGCAATTTCCTTGGATGGTATATTGAAATTAAATCTATAACTTTTTTGTCTAGAAAAAAATTAGCCAGGAAATACACATATTTCTAAATGCAGCACGAGAAACATTTACAGATTCAGCTAGAACACTACATTACAGCCATTGGCGATAAGCCTCCGCATGAAACTATATTGAACTACAGCATTATATCATACATAACCATGTGTAATAACTAAAACAGTATTATTTTTAGAATTGCTTCAAATATATTTAATTATTTCAATACATTATGTATTGGAGCAAGAATCAACCACGCCGGTTTATATTAGGCCGGCGGGCACGCCTGATTGCACCACCGTTGACCCTGCGGCTACCGCGACGATTACCTCCACGGTTGACACGACGACTTGGGCGTCTGCCGTTACGGCTTTGTTGGCGTCTTCGGTTTTGTCGGCGTCTTCGGTTTTGTCGGCGTCTTCGGTTTTGTCGGCGTCTTCGGTTTTGTCGGCGTGTTTGGTTTCGTCGGCGTCTTTGGTTTGCTTGGTTGCGGCGGTTTTGTTGACGATTTTGATTCTGGAGACGCCTTTGGGCCGCAAGACGGTTTCTACGTTCTTGGGCGCTGGAACCACCACCACCTCCGCTGGAACCACCACCAACTCCGCTGGAACCACCACCAACTCCGCTGGAACCACCACCACCTCCAGCCGCTGCAGTTGTGACCGCTGCAGTTGTGGCTCCGGCCGCTGCAGTTGTGCTTCCGCCCGCTACAGTTGTGTCTTCGCCCGCTACGGTTGTGTCTTCGCCCGCTACAGTTGTGTCTTCGCCCGCTACAGTTGTATCTTCGCCCGCTACAGTTGTATCTTCGCCCGCTACAGTTGTATCTTCGCCCGCTACAGTTGTATCTTCGCCCGCTACAGTTGTATCTTGTCTAACGTTACGAAAAATTTCCAATCCGTCAGAATCCTGTGAAAAAAGAAACTCGATTGATTCAATCAAAATTCAATTGCCTATCGTATATTTCTATACCTCAAAATAGTTCAATGACGCAGCCCAACCCGAGTGCGAGAAGATGGTCAGAGCCACTAACAGAAAAAATAATGTCCTCATTTCTCCGGATGGAAACGTTCAACTATGTCGAAAGCTGAACTAGTAACTCAATCGAAAGGCAAGCAGGTTTTTATATGATTCTGTCGCCGAAAGTTACTGTTAGTACAGATGCTTGAGAAAAAAATTAGTTTATTCTTCAGAGTAATTTTAATTTAATTGTTTCTTTCAACCAATATTTACAAACTGAAAGCTGTGAAATAATGAACAAGTATTGGTTGTGCGAAAAATAATTAATTTTTATCAAGAACGATCATGCTATGAAGAACATTGTTCGAAAAAATGTACGAATTAGAATCCAAAAAAAAATGCATTTTTTCGATCTGCATCTGATCTTTAATGCATAATAAGTTGTTAATTTTTATTTGAAGCTCAATTTGATAATTGTGAGCATTGCACGCATAAAAATACCTTTTATATTGGCCATAATAATAGAGTAGGTAAGAAGAATACAACCAGGTGAGAAGTTAAAAAGCGAATATAAAAAAGCGAATGTTCGAAGCTTTAAAATCGACCAAAAAACAACAAAATATAATATATTAATAAATAAAAAAAATTGTCATGCTTTAAGTTTGTATAGTGTAGTAAAACTCATTGCTAACATCAAGGAAAATTACTTGAACATATTAAACGATATTTTGTTTGGTTGGTTTTAATGTACTCTGAATTTCATGCATACTTTATATGAATATATTGCACAGCATGAAAGGTTTTGGCGATATCTTTTATATAATGTTTCCTTTGTGTTCATATGGAACAGACTAGCATGAATGAATGATTGGCAAACATACTTAAGTGCGTGCAAGGCAAAATAATTACATAAAGATATGCAATAAATAATTGCAATCCTGCTCGATGTTAATTAAGTTAGGTTGTGCAAACGCTCCGGCGAATGTGGTCGAAACTTTCGAAAGTCCGGAATCGTGAATTCGAGGGTTATATTTTCGAATTGAAAATTCGTTGCCTTATGCCGTGTTTCCACTGCGAGTTTGGAGTAGAGTGGGTTTGCCCACTGTTTCACTCTCATGCATTTTCACAAATATTTCGCACCTTCTACTCAGTCTGTAAAATCTGTGTTGGCTAAGACTCCGAGTGTAACCTTTATCCACAAGGTGAGACATACCAAGCGCAAAATAGAAAATGACTTCAATCACATGTTTTGGTGGAGCTTTCAATTTGATCGAAGCTATTTGATTAGCATCGCTACCTGAAATGTATTCAACATGCGACTTCTCTTTTTCGTTTTATTCCTTGATTTTATGAAAATAATAACCGGGTTCAAATAGTAAAATAATTACGGCAATCTTATTGGTAGTGATAGTAGGATTTTCTTTTGAATTTTTCGTCCATACATTTTCGCGTTTTGACGAGAAGTCAAGTACAAACACTCAAACACTTTCATTTCGTGTTGGTTCATCAGCGATTTTAGTTTCGTTTTCTCACCGCTGATGAAATGAGCTTTTTTCAGCAACTACTCATTACTTTGACAACATACATATGTATTTTAGCAAACAAAAATCGGCCTCCAAAATATTGACATAAACTCTTTTTTATTTGAATTTTTGGCGCTTCTCTTAAAAAACTTTGAAGTTTTCAAGACACAAAATATATGTGAACTTGGACAGCTCTTACATAGTTTTCAAATTATTTTTAACATAACCGAATTACCGCTTTTATTTCAGAAAAAAAATTTCAAACACAATTTAAAAAAAACCCTATCGCTTCAGAACCGCTAGAAACACTACTGTTCGAAGAACAGTAGAGGATTTGTACAGATTTTGAGTGTGTATTCTTCCACTACTTACTTTTCCTACTTAAAACTAATATACCCTAAGTAATAATAGAATTTAAGCTTATTTTAATTTCGGTGACTTCATCGAAAGTTACTACGATAGAAAGGTTTTTGGGGTTGTCATCCGAAAAATGTGCAAATTTTAGAAAATTTAAACATTGTTTACTTATTTTCATTGCAAATGTTTGCGATGAAAATACTTAATGCAAGCATTTATTGGAAAAAAGGCCTAGTGCTGGCAGCCTTTTGCTAGCGCCGTAGCAAAAAATATGTCGCATCTGCCTTGCGTTGAAGTCAACGTGCTGTGCGAATTTCGTATTGACCCAATGACTGCATTGGAAGTTATAGGGATGCAAAGAAATTTAGGGTTACCATTCTCAAAAGTTTCCAAATTTTCTAGATCTTAATATTTGGTGTTTATTTTCACTATAAGATCATTACGATTTGAAAATTCTATGATAAAATCACTTACTAAAGGTATGCAAAAAAAATACAAAACGACCATAGCTGGCAACCCTATCATTGTTTCGAAATTAAATTTCTACTGAATATTGTCTACAATAAGTTTAATTTGCCATTTGAATTTCGTTATGATTGAATGACTGTACTGGAAGCTATAGGGCAAAGAGCTTTATTTTCCTGAGCGAATTTTCAAAATTTAAGACACCAAAATTACCATAGCTGGCAGCTCCAACCGAATGTTTCAACCAAACGTGGTTTAAAGTAAGGTTCAGCTATTGTCTGAATTTCGTCAAAATCGAATGACTGAATCAGAATTTATAGGGCCAAAAGCAGTTATTTTTCTTAGTGATTTTCAAAATGGCACCACTGGCCGCATTTGAAAATTGAAATTTGAAACTTGCCCGCATTTGAAAATCACTTCTATCAGCCCTGGTCTTACTTAAAACCAACACATTCTGTAAATTTTAATTAATTCTGATTATTGGATCGTGAGTTTCCGTGAACAGAAGTTTTTTATGCTAAAAATATAGGTTAATTGGGAAAGGGTTAATAAGCGTGCCCGTTGTAAAATTTCAAATTTTTTACTTTGGCTGTGTAGACAAAGCATAAGATTTATATATGAGTGGCTTTTTTTCAAGAAACGACATTTTTTCCGGAGAGTCGATGATATGAAAGCTTTCACTTTCAGCACCTGCCCTAGCTACAAAGTTGCCAATATGCTCATCAAAAGCTACACAAATTTACAACTTAATAATATCAATATGTTCTGAAAGTTTCATAAGGATTTAATAGATCTGTCAAAAGTTTTCGCAATTTAAAAATTTTTAAATTTTCCCGTTCTCTTTTTAGGCACCTAGCACACATGGGGTTAAAAAAATGCTAAAACACTATCCGATTCACATATAAAAGACGTTCGAAATTTATTATGCTTCCTTATTTTTTGCAAAAATTATTTGTGTACGGAAAAATTGGTATATTAAAAATATCACTAAAATGGCCGCCGGCGCCAAAGGGTTAAAGATAATTGATATTTAATGAGACCTGGACCTATTCTACATATACACCAATGTATCCTGAAAGTTTCAGCTCAATCGGATGGCGCGTTCCCGAGAAATAGTCACTAAATTTTTTTGGTGATATATATGTGTATATATATATATATATATATATATGTATATATATATATATATATATATATATATATATATATATATATATATATATATATATATATATATATATATATATATATATATGAATTTTTGGCCGAATCGACTACTAATGTTCTTCGAACATTAGTAATAATTACATAAAGATATGCAATCCTCCTCGATGTTAATTAAGTTAGGTTGCAAAAACGCTCCTGCGAATGTGATCGAAACTTTCGAAAGTCCGGAACCGTGAATTCGAGGGCTATATTTTCGAATTGAAAATTCGTTTGCTTTATGCCGTGTTCCCACTGCGAGTTTGGAGTAGAGTAGGTTTGCGCACTCTTTCACTCTCATGTACTTTCGCATATCTTTCTCTACTTCTAATCAGTCAGTAAAATCTGTGTTGGCTGAGACTCCGAGTGTATCCTTTATCCACAAAAATTTTGTGGCAAGGTGGGACCTACCAAGCCCGAAGTAAAAAATGACTTCAATCACATGTTTTGGCAGAGGTTTCAAAACATTTGATCGAAGCTATTTGATTAGCATCACTACCTGAAATAGATTCAACATGCGGATATTCTTTTTCGTTTTATTCCTTGATTTTATGAAAATAGTATACATTTTCGCGTTTTGACGAGAAGTCAAGTACAAACACTCAAAAACTTTCATTTCGTGTTGGTTCATCAGCGATTTCAGTTTCGTTGTCTCATCGCTGATACTTGTTACTTTGACAACATATTTTAGCAAACAAAAATCGGCCTCCAAAATATTGATGTAAAAACTTTTTTTTGTAATTTTCTCTTAAAAAACTTAGAAATTTTCAAGAGACAAAATATATGTGAAGTTGAACAGCTCTTACATAGTGTTCAAATAATTTTTAACAAAACTCAATTACCGATTTTATAGTCCAGGATGATTTAACATGGTGCTTCGGAAAAATTAGGGGAAAGCTGGATAAGAAGCCCATAAAAAAAACGTGTAAACAAACTTATCTACCACACTCCAGGTGCTAACCTGGAGTGTGGTAGATAAGTTACCTAACCTTTTCCACCTATCCTGGAGTGTGGTAGATAAGACGTTTTTTGCACCATCGAAATGAGCGAAGTGCCATTGAATGCGGCCACATCTATCAACTTATTTAAGAATGGTAGTCAGCCTCTTAAGAGTCGCAACCAGCCCCTCAGCATCAGCTCCCGTTGCCAATACTTGGCTGATAAAATCATTTCTGGGAATTACAGTGGAGAGCTTGGAGCTCGCTGAGCACCAGAAACCGGCGAAGCTATATCATGGCATAAGTACTAATAAATAGTACGGAAAGAACGATATTGATTGATGGGAGAGAACGGCAGGGAGTGAAGGATTTACCATCAGGTGGCACCTAAGAAGAACCAAAACCAAAATAAATTCACTTTATCATATGCAAAAGTGAGAGAAATATACTCTCAAATGACAGGTGAGAATGTTTACATCCGTGTAGCTGATAGATGAGAATGTGTTGACGTGCGTATAATCCCATCAAGAAAGAAAAAAATCCCGAACATTCGCTGACAGCAAACGAAATTATCTGTAGTACATTGCATCAAAGTGTCGAAGATATTCTTTTTATTTGCCAAATGGTATCGAAAGTAGTATTCCGCGTTGACTACCTTATCGCTTACTATTTTAATACTCAGGATACGTTTTAAGAAAATCAATATTGCAAAAATCGCCATTCGCTAAAATTCGCTAAAAACTGTTTGAATTGAAACTTATTTCTGTGGTGGGAGAAAATTTGCCAAAAACTAAAAAAAAACCCTAGCAGATCAGAACTACTAGATACACTGATGTTCGAAGAACAGCAGAGGATTTGTGCAGATTTTGATTGTGTATTCTACCACTAGCTACTTAAGGACACCTTAAGTAATAATAGACCCTAAGCCAATTTAATTTCGATGACTTCATAGAAAGTTACAGCGATAGAAAGGTTTTTGGGGCTGCCATCCAAAAAATGTCCAGACCTTAAAAAATTTAAACATTGGTAGGTTTTGGAGCGGTTAGACCACAACTGACCTATATCGTGAACTAAGTGAATTTAGTCCTAAGGTGTTTACATCGACCCGACCTAAAATTTAGTTAGGTCGAATTTAGTCCTCGTTTGTACGTGACAGTTGTCATTTAGCTCAATTTTAGTTCATACATTGTAATTATATTTACATACAGTCTGTCAAGAATGAGTTTACACATAGGGAAAAAATTCAATTTTTCATCTTTCTAATTATAAAATACTACTTTTTCTTTATGTAAATAATTTTTTTTTTCTTAATTATCGTTATTTGCATTATTTCCAACCGATATATACAAAAAAAGTACAACTTCAATGCAAAAAAAGAACGAAAAGAACAACGAAAACAATTATTACAATTCTTGAAGTGTCAAGAAACTCTTTACACAAAAGTTTATTTTTTGCATTACTGCAACGATACGGTAAATTTACCATAATTTTTGGTCTGTATTGTAAAGCTCAATAAATTTGATCATTAGTGTGTGATTAATTTTTGGCTAATACGCATAAATAAGTGAGATATTGTGTTTTAAAATGCCAGGCAAAAGATTATCCTTTGAGTTAGTTCAGATGATATACTATAATCACCAATTAGGTAAAAGTGCACAGGAACTGTCGGAAATGTTTTGTGTAGCACGAATGGCAGTCTATAACGTTATAAATCGTGCTGAAAATGAGAATAGATTGGAGCCAAAGTGTAGAGGTGGCTCAAAACCAAAAATATCTAAACGTATAGAGCGCCTTATGATAAGGAAGCTTGATAAAAAAACCCCTGGATTTCAACCAGAACACTTGCTAGGGAACTCAAGGAAGAGTGTGATGCTGCTGTTTCCCATGAAACAGTACGACAGGCCATCCTACGAAATAAGTTCTCATCAAGAGCTGCACGAAAGAAACCACTGTTTTCTGCACTAAACATCGAAAAGCGTTTTTCTTTCGCTATGATGCACCTTTTTCAACCCGTTGACTTCTGGGACGACGTCATATTCTGCGATGAAACGAAAATGATGTTGTACTATAATGATGGACCGGCTAGAGTGTGGCGCAAGCCTTTAACATCGTTGGAAAATCGAAACATCATTCCGGCTGTAAAATTTGGTAAGTTGTCCGTTATGATTTGGGGTGCTTCTCAAGCAGAGGAGTAGGAGACTTGGCATTCATTGAGTCAACCATGGACGCCCAACCATATTTGCATATCCTTAAAACATATTTGGCAAGCAGTGCGCAGAAATTCGGGTTTATGCATAACAGCAAACCAAATTTTAAGCTTTACCAGGACAACGATCCCAAACATAAGGCGAACATGGTGCGAATGTGGCCCTTATACAACTGCGGAAAAGTGATGGATACGCCAGCCAAGAGTCCGGACTTAAATCCCATCGAAAATTTATGGGCTTACTTAAAACAACAAGTCGCTAAAAGGCAACCCAAAAACCGAACTGCCTTAAAAATTGCGATTCTCGAAGAATGGCAAAAAATACCAACCACGTATGACCTGCAAAAGTTGGTTCATTCAATGAAAAATCGGTTACGATGTATGGTGGATGCCAAAGGTGGCCATACCAAATGTTAAATATACCAAATAATATTAAATATCCTGTAAATATGTAAATATTAAATACAATAATAATTTGTGTAAAGAGTTTCTTGACACTTCAAGAATTGCAATAATTGTTTTCGTTGGTCTTTTCGTTCTTGTTTTGCATTAAAGTTGTACTTTTTTTTGTATATATCGGTTGAAAATAATGTAAATAACTATAATTAAGAAAAAAATATTCATTTACATAAATAAAAAGTAGTATTTTATAATTAGAAAGATCAAAAATTGAATTTTTTTCCTATGTGTAAACTCATTCTTGACAGACTGTATGTCTCTCAAAGGTGATTATTCAGATGATTTTGAGTCAAACGAGAGGGCTGCGGCCTTAAATTCGACGTACATATATAATATATACATATATAATATAATAGTCGCGCAAAAATCAAGGCTTAGGTCGGGTGTGTTTACAGCGATATAGTCCACGACCTATATTAGGTCATGTCGCTTGAAATCGTGTACTGACCTATCGCTTGGATTGGGTACTGAGTGTTTACAGCAGGTGGACTAAATAACTTAAGTGAAATTTGGTTTATCGTCTGCTGTAAACGCTGTCATTGTTTACTTATTTTCATTGCAAATGTTTATGCAAGCATTTATTGGTACGAAAATAACAAAAACGCCTCGTACTGTCAACCCTTAGCTAGCACCGAAGCCAAAAATATGTCACATTTACCTCACAACCTACTCTGCGAATTTCATATTGATTCGATGACTGCATTGGAAGTAATAGGGATACAAAGAAATTTAGGGCTACCACCCGTAAAAGTTTTCAAATTTTCTAGATCGTTATATTTGTTGTTTATTTTTACCACAAGATCACTATGGTTTGAACATTTTATGATAAAATCGCTTACTAAAGAAATGAAAAAAAAAATACAAAAGCAACCATAGCTGGCAACCATTGCTTTTTTCCCTGAGTATTGTCCACAACAAGTTCAGTTTGCCATATGAATTTCGTTATGATTCATGACTGCACTTGAAGCTATAGGGCACGGAAATGTATTTTCCTGAGCAAATTTTACAAAATTCAAAACACTAAAATTGCCATAGCTGGCAGCTCCAACCGAATTTTTCAACCAAAGTTTTATCAAACGAGGCTCAAAGTAGGATTCAGCTACTCTGTAAAATCTGATGACTAAATCAGAATTTATAAGGAAAAGTAGTTATTTTTCTTAGTGAATTTTCAAGATGGCACCACTGGCACAGAATTATCTAAATTTCAAAATCGCTTCTATCAGATCTGGTCCTACTTAAGACCAATACATTCAGTAATTTTCAACTGTATCTGATTATTGGGTCGTGAGTTCCCGTGAACTGAAGTTTTTGATGCTAAAAATATAGGTACATTGGGGAAGGGTTACCAGCCGTGCCCTTTGTAGAATTTCAAATGTTTTACTTTGACTATGTAGACAAAGCATGAGATATATATATATATATATACATATGTATATATATATATATATATATATATATATATATATATATATATATATATATATATATATATATATATATATATATATATATATATGAGTTGCTTTTTTTCTAAAAAGCGACAATTTTTCAGGAGAGTCGATTATTTGAAGGTTTCTGCTTTCAGCGCCTGCTCTAGCTACAGGGTTGCAACACAAATTTACAACTTAATAGTACCAATACGCCCTGAAAGCTTCATAAAAATTTGATAGCTTTGTCAAAAGTTATCGCAATTTAAACAATTTCAAATTTTCTCGATCTCTTTTTAGGCACCTACCGCACACATGGGGTTAAAAAATTCCAAAACGTTATCAGATTCACATTTAAAATACGTTCAAAACTCATTTCGCAAACTTAGTTTTTGCAAAGACTATTTGTGGACAGAATAATAGGCATATTGAAAATATCACTAAATTCGCCGCCGGCGCCAAAGAGCTAAAGATAATTAACATTTGGTGAGACCTGGATCTATTCATGCGATGTATCCTGAAAGCTTCAGCTCAATTGAATGGCGCGTTCCCGAGAAATAGTCACTGCATTTTTGTGATGATATATATATGTATAGATATATATATATATATATATATATACATATATATATATATATATATATATATATATATATATATATATATATATATATATATATATATATATATATATATATATATATATATATATATATTAGTTCAGAGCTATCGAAAACCTCGATGTTTTTTTTTGCAATCGATAGCTTTTGAAAACTGAAGAAATGCGTAAGGTAACATTTCGATATCATCCCATCCACTGTGAGTATTTTCATTTAATAATATTTCCTTTTTTGTTATTATAAAACAGCCCCAACCAAAGATAGCAGACCACTCTTATATTTTGTTAGGTTTGTCACTTGTTATTTATTATAAAATGAAATAACACGAAGAAGAAAAAAATGTAAAATTTAGTTGCACGTGAAAATCATAAGCGCAGAAAATT